>CM070876.1:110106809-110514309 GCA_036365515.1 Torymus aiolomorphi | reverse complement strand
ATTCGGACACTAAAATGCCTTTTCTTGTATAATCTTAGTTCCAACCTTTTAACACTAGATGGCAACCAATTTTTCAAATCCACATATAAAATTACAACTTACACACTATAAGAATTCACAGTAATTTCATTATTTTGGAGTCGAAGATATGTCTACTTGGGTCTTCCTGACGAGTCCACCAAGTATGACAAGGACGAAACTCCCCGATATTATATTTTATTCCGAAATTAATAGTTATTCATTCTTAAAAATAAAAATAAAAAAAAAAAAATTTTTCTCTTATGTGTGTCGCCGTTTGTCAAAAAATTCTTATCGAGAGAGGAGGAAGCTTAAACAAAATCTACCTTTCTCGATTTGAGAATAGACATTCGACTAACGCATAAGAGATTGGCTCGTTGATGTACGAAAGATATTACGAAAACAGTTGAACGAATTTTGACGAACCAAAATTTATTCTTTTGTTAATTGTTTATGATGGAGCTTTCAATCCCACTAATATTTTTGGAAATTAGTAAGTTACCTTGTGAGTTGTAAACAGTAAATCAGTAATCTTAAAAATAAACCAAGTCTTAATGCATAATATATCTTTTGTAACATAATTTATTGCTTCCAAAAACAGAAAATGAAGGGTTTTTCGATGCCCAGATGACTGACGTATAAAAACCGATGTTGTTATAAGTGGAAGGAATTTACTTTACGGCTTTGGTTTTAAATGCTTTCAGCACTGTTATCAACATTTAGAGTCGAAAGGTAGGGATGAATTTTTCTGTTTCTAAAATTACAAATCGAAGTAGAAGTCTAATGCCCCTTTATAATTATATATATCAAAATCAATTACATTGCCTTGAAGTTCATCCACTAGTACTGCAATGCCCTAATGTAGGAAGTATCTACGTAGGTCAATGCAATACTCAATATGGATTAGACAGTAATATTTTGATCAAAAATATCGATAAATTTTTACTACGATGAAACCAAAGGTTGTTATCATTGCACTATTATTGTATAAATTATAAAAGTTAGAATAAACCTATCATAAAAACTATAAAATAAGGTAGCATATTTCTATATTAAAAGCAAATTCGTTTATTTTTGAAATAGTGCAAAGTCGAAAAAATATATAAATTCAAAAAATATTAATCCACTAGTACTGCAATGCCCAATGTAGGGAGTATCTACATTGGTCAATGCAATACTCGATTTGGATTAGACAGATTATATTTTCATCAAGAATATCGAAAAATGTTTATTACGAGGAAACCGAAGGTTGTATTGTACCGTAGCTGTATATATTATATAAATGATAGGATCAACCCTACTATAAAAGCTACATAATCGCTTAAAAATATTAATATTTTTAAAATTATTTGTTTATTTTAGAGCTAGTTTAGTGCAAAATAGAGAAAATATTTAGCTTACAAAAAAAAAATTCATCCACTAGTACTGCAATGCCCTAATGTAGGAAGTATCTACAATGGTCAATGCAATACTCAATTTGGATTAGACAAATTATATTTTCATATAGAATTTGTAGCTAATGGCCGTACTACCAAGGTGTTTTTTATAAGTAAAACAATTATTTACAACGTTTCGGACATTTTATTACGTCCCTCTTCAGGTTCTAAATACAACAATTATACAATTATTTTTTACAATTCACAATAACTTAATTTCGCATTAATAAATAAAACTTACATTTACAACGTATTGTCAGATTCTTTTACGGAAAGTAATCCGTTCGTCACTGCTTACAATTCGGATTTTTCGTCGTATTTCTACAGATGTTACGCATATATGTGTGTGTATAAGACGCGCGTACAGTGGTGGGGATGCAATAGACGATTTTCGAAGCGACACAGCGGGTGTGCTATCAGGAGAGTATGTCTAAGTAGAGGGGGACCCCAACCAATGTTACAAAATTTTCGACAACGAGCAATTCTACGACAACGTGGGCGTGCGTGGTAACTCTACCTCAGCATGTTCTCCTGTTCTCCTTCACTTGCTGCTTTCAGTATTTTCCTCTTATAAGCACATAAATTGACAATTATTTATTAGAGTGGTATATTCTTTTGGTAAACTATTAATTTCGAATTGTTTATTCATATATCTTGATTGTGTGTGTATGAATACAGCTTCCGAAAATAATCTTTTTCCTCTATTAATTTCTGTATCTAGAATTTGTACATTATTGAAATCTATTTTATGATTATTGTTTTTTGTGTGTAGATATAATGATGAATTATCGTCTTTCCTAGTGTATTTTTTAGAGTGTTCATTAATTCGTACATTTAAACGTCTACCTGTCTGGCCAACGTACGAAGCCTCACAATCTTCGCAATTAATTTTATAAACAACATTCGCTTTATCACAGATTTTAGTATTATCTAATTTAATAATATTATTGAGTTTATTCTTGGTACTATATATGATATTTGTATTGTGTTGTTTAAACAAAATATTCATGGATCTTTCTAATTTACACCACAACGTCTGGCCAAGAATACGTTGTTATTACATATAATATTCCATGGATTTGAATACTGTTAAAAGACCAACTTGCACCATGGATTCAACATCTTTAACATTACAAACAAGTATGTTTTACAATTCACAAAAGGAATTATTAGCGCACTATCTAAGAACACGCATAGATATTAAAGTGAATTTAATCTTATATTTAATGTATAAAGTGTTTAATTTAGAGACAAAAAAGATTTTCCAAAAACTTTGTAATATATTACGTAAAGAAAGTTGTTATCGGGAGAGATTAAAATTTCTTATAAATTGTAAATACTTTGACGTTTTTCCAAAACACTTAGATTTCATTACACAAAATATTTCAAAAAAGCATATGTATTCTAACAAGTGTAAAATGAAACAATACAATTTAATAACTAAAGTCAAAAAACAGCTTTTAAATACAGAAATTAGTGACATATACGTACGTTTAGCTAGAATAAAAAAAGATATTACAAAAGTGAAAAAAACTTTGGAACATACCATCGATAATGATATCGTCATTCTTTTTGTTAATTATTATAATATAAAACTTAAATTTATTAATGTGCCTTTCAAACAAAAATTAGCAAAAAAATTAAATGATATCTATTACAAAAAATATAATAGTAATATAGACAGAGATAGATATAACGTTAATTTGAATAAAAGCAATGTCGAAAATCATAACACGCAGGTTATTGAACTGAGCGAAAATATACAAGAAAAGTGGTGTGTGAATGTCGCGGGCATTGAACTCCCGAAATATGTAATTGATGTGTTGAAACTTGGAGAGAAATTTAATTTTAATAACCGTTTTGACAACACACTAACATTGCAATATATAAAGAATTTTGAGATGTTCATAAATAATAATGATAATGATGAAACTGTTAAAACACTAAGGGGTACTTTTCTCAACCTATTAAAAAGACACTACAACAAAGAATTATCAAATGAAAATCATTTTGATAAACAGTTCAAAACAGATTTAATGAAAACAAAAGAATTTATAAAGCGAAATTCACAGTTACTTATAACTAGAGCTGATAAGGGAAATGCTACCGTTATAATTAAAAAATCTGATTATATAGAAAAAACTGAAAGCCTTTTTCAAGATAACAAGTATTATAAATTAGTCAAAACAAATCCTTTATCTGGTTTAGAAAGAAGAACTTATGAATTAATCAAATGGTTAAATAAGATTGACTTCTCGTTTACGGGAAAAAAGTTTGATTCTATTTTACAAAAGTCCAATATTGCAAAAGCATATGGATTGATAAAAATTCATAAGAATGGCTTTCCCATAAGACCGATAATCTCGGCTATAAATTCACCGCTTTACAACATCTCAAAATTCTTTACGAAGTTCTTATCAAACAATCTAAAACAACCAAATTCACATGTAGATAATAGTTTTAAACTAAGAGAACAAATAGATAATTTCCAAATCCCATCTGATTTTGTAATAATTAGCCTTGATGTAGTAAGTCTTTTCACCAATATTCCTGATTATTTAGTTTATAAAGCAATAGAAAAAAGATGGACACAGATATATAATAAAATTAATATGAATTGCACAGAGTTTTTACATATAATAAAATACATACTTAACAATAATTTTTTTCAATTTAATGGAAAATTTTACCAACAAATTTTCGGTTCAGCTATGGGTAATCCCATTAGCCCCATCTTGGCAGACATTGTCATGGAAGATTTGGAAATTCAAGCGTTAAATAATCTTAATACGAAACCTTTGTTTTATTTCCGTTACGTTGACGATATTATTTTATGTATACAAAAAGACACGATTGATCATACTGTAAACACGTTTAATTCCTATGACCAAAATTTACAGTTCACTGTTGAACTACCACTTAATAACTGTATTAGTTTTCTTGACATCAAAATTATTGTCAATAATCAACAACGCATTATCACAGATTGGTACCATAAACAAACTTTTTCCGGAAGATATTTAAATTATTTATCTCAACATCCTCTTTGTAATAAAATTGCCATTAATTATAGTTTAGTTGACCGAGCATTTAAATTATCACACAACTCTTTTCACAATAAAAATATAAATTTTATCAAGGAACTTTTAAAACAGAATAATTATCCACCTGAATTATCAGAATTTCATATAAAAAAACGCCTAAATAAATTAAGAAATAGTAATAACAATCGATGCAATGAGAAAAATAAAAAAATATTTATTACACTTCCATATGTTAAAGAATTAGAAAGATCCATGAATATTTTGTTTAAACAACACAATACAAATATCATATATAGTACCAAGAATAAACTCAATAATATTATTAAATTAGATAATACTAAAATCTGTGATAAAGCGAATGTTGTTTATAAAATTAATTGCGAAGATTGTGAGGCTTCGTACGTTGGCCAGACAGGTAGACGTTTAAATGTACGAATTAATGAACACTCTAAAAAATACACTAGGAAAGACGATAATTCATCATTATATCTACACACAAAAAACAATAATCATAAAATAGATTTCAATAATGTACAAATTCTAGATACAGAAATTAATAGAGGAAAAAGATTATTTTCGGAAGCTGTATTCATACACACACAATCAAGATATATGAATAAACAATTCGAAATTAATAGTTTACCAAAAGAATATACCACTCTAATAAATAATTGTCAATTTATGTGCTTATAAGAGGAAAATACTGAAAGCAGCAAGTGAAGGAGAACAGGAGAACATGCTGAGGTAGAGTTACCACGCACGCCCACGTTGTCGTAGGATTGCTCGTTGTCGAAAATTTTGTAACATTGGTTGGGGTCCCCCTCTACTTAGACATACTCTCCTGATAGCACACCCGCTGTGTCGCTTCGAAAATCGTCTATTGCATCCCCACCACTGTACGCGCGTCTTATACACACACATATATGCGTAACATCTGTAGAAATACGACGAAAAATCCGAATTGTAAGCAGTGACGAACGGATTACTTTCCGTAAAAGAATCTGACAATACGTTGTAAATGTAAGTATTATTTATTAATGCGAAATTAAGTTATTGTGAATTGTAAAAAATAATTGTATAATTGTTGTATTTAGAACCTGAAGAGGGACGTAATAAAATGTCCGAAACGTTGTAAATAATTGTTTTACTTATAAAAAACACCTTGGTAGTACGGCCATTAGCTACAAATTCTATAACTACACCAAAACCTACCATTGGCTACATTTAACCAACCAAAATTATATTTTCATCAAGAATATCGAAAAAATTTTATTACGAGGAAACCAAAGGTTGTATTGTACCGTAACTGTATATATTATATAAATGATAGGATCAACCCTACTATAAAAGCTACATAATCGCTTCAAAATCTTAATATGTTTGTTTGGATCGAGAGCAGGGTCGGCTTATTGGATCGCATAGCATTGATTCCTCAACAGTGTCTGTTACGACAAAATTAAAAACAAGCCTTTTATAAAATAGTGATCTAAACGCAAAATTCCTTCGCCATATCTTCGCGTTAATCCGTAGCCTTGACTGCCCAAAAAAGCGGCCGGCTTTCGGACGCGCGTATGTTGAACAAAATAAATGCAAAATTCTTTCGCCATACCTTCGCGTTAATCCGTAGCCTTGACTACTCAAAAAAGCGGCCGGCTTCCGGACGCACGTATGTTGAACAATGTAAATCCAAAATTCTGTCGCCATACCTTCGCGTTAATCCGTAGCCTTGACTGCTCAAAAAAGTGGCCGGCTTTCGGACACGCGTATGTTGAAGAAAATAAGTGCAAGATTCTTTCGCTATACCTTCGCGTTAATCCGTAGCCTTGACTGCTCAAAACAGCGGCCGGCTTTCGGACGCGCGTAAGTAGTATGAAGGCCCATATGGAGAGACAGCGGTATCGATTTTTCCCCCTCCCCGCCGCACACTGGGGCCGAAAGGTTCAAAACCACCTAGAGGTCATAATTCTCAACCGAATTTGAAAATTTAAAAACAGGAACTTTTGTGACAAAATACCAAAGACCGCTACGAAGCCTAATTTTGAAAATATGAACCTATAAACCTAATTTATAACCTATAACCCCAAAATTTACACTTGTGATTCCCAAAAACGCTATAGAACTTCAATTTATAAGTCCTTGACACATGCTCTCTTAACCTTGATTCATAAAATTGGTCTACAGATTAAGTTTTGGGCCATTCTGTCAGAAATAGTGTATATTTTTAGGATATACATTGTACGTGGTTTAAATAACATTTCTCTTTTTTATAGCTGATTTTGGCCTCAGAAGCCACTAGGTGTAAGACCCCCTTAAGACTTATGAGGTTAGGGCTTATAGGTTTAGAGTTTATGAGTGCATGGCTTACTGGATCAAAGGTCAAGAGTTCACGAGTAAAGGGCTTACAAATTAAAGGTTTATCGTATTTTTGGGATTTGCAGGTCAAAAATTGAATTGATTGGTTGATGTGACAGGATTATATGACTCCTTAGATTTATAGGTTAATTTTTTGGAAAATCAGGCTTCGTAGGGCTCTTCGATATTTGATAACAAATGTTCCTAAGCAAAAATTTTGAGATTCTGTTGACAATTGCGACCTCTAGGTGGTTTCGAACCAAAAAATCTGTATGGCCCCAATGTGCGCCGGCGCCGTCACTCCATACAGGCATAGCGTAAGTTGGGCCAGGATAGCGCGCCCCCGCCACTCGTCTACGTTGAAGAGCTTGGTGATGTAAATTTTTCCCCCTCTCCCCAAGTCCCGGTCGCCCCCCCCCTCCCACCTCCCGGAGTTATACGCTGGTATAGCGTAAGACGAGCCCGTACAGACCATCCCCGTTCCCCCGCCACCACTTGTCTATGGGGATTGTTTTGCGAGAGATAAGGAAATGTGTAGCATTTTATTTTTAGGGATATGGGTGGTGTGTACAGGTTTTTTGTATAAAAAATATTATTTATGTATAGAAACATTTATTTATAGAATTAATATATAAAAATTATATTTACAAACAAACAGATTTTTTTTATTGTTTTGGTGGTGGTGGTGGTACGCTGTGTATACGAGTCATTAAGGCCCGGCCACCTAGTTGTTCAGTCAGCTCCATTGTCGTTTTCAGGTCGATGATACAATGAAAGGCCGGATTGCCGAACGGTACAAGTTTGACAATCATGTCGTGTTCGAGAGATTTCTCGCCGTCTGCGTTTTGCGCCCCTTTTATCCTCCATGCACCCTGAACAATGTTCTTATGTAGCGCACTGCGAAACATAACAGGTGCAAACCGAAACATGCTGTAAACAAAATTATTAATATTAATAACGTTAAGATTTTATATTTTAAAATTATTTAAACTTTTTTGATTCTGAAAGTATTAAGCAATAAAAATTTAATTTAAGAATTTAAAATTTAAAAATATTTTATAAAATATAAAAGAAATGTTATTTTTAGATTAAAAAGTCTATATTCCAAAATTATTTAAGAAAAGATCATTTTTTTATACAAAAAACATATACTCACTATGCCTGAATGTACACCTGCAAGTCGAATAATTTCTTTAATATTCGCAGTACGTCCTTCCTTGAGACCTTGGTTTCGCTTTCGTCTAACCGTGGCTTTTTGGATTGGCTGCTGTGCGATCCAGTAGTTGTTTGGATCGTTGTGAAGAACTCCTCTTCTTGTAATTCAAATAATGGGGTTGTCAACACCTTTTGATTCACGTGTAAAATTTCTTCGGCCCACTTAAGATCCAATTGAGCCGATGTCCGTATTGTTTTTTTCTGAATACTACTATCCAGGCGCTCTGTGCAATCTATTATATGCATTGCAAGTTCATACGTCCTATACATCCTTATATAAGGTAGTTAGTTCACAGTTTGCTGCAGAAAAAGGGCTGTATGTGCGTTTCTTTCCTTTGGAGATTTTAGCAGCAGCAGGCGGCTCAATTACTGTACAGTCATCATCATCATCATCATTGGCATTAATGTCAGCAGAACTACGTTTTGAACTACTTTGAACAACGGTCTTTATTTTCTTTTATATCACCTTCAATCACTTTACTTTCTTCTTTTAAACTGTCGACCTCGTCTGTATTCGCCGTATCCAAATTTTTAAAAATTTCATCCACCAGCAGCACGTTGAATGATTCGCGATCACCTTCAATCTCTTCACTTTTTTGGCTTTCCTTCAAACTCTCAAGGTAGAGTTTGTCAATATTCACAGGGTCCAAATTTTTTAAAATTTCATCCACCAAATTGACTGGTTTTTGTGTATTTTCTGTAGATGGTTCAATTTTTTTTCATAGGCCTCACAATCATTTCGTCCAACCAATTGTCATTAAAACTTGACACTGTTGGTGTAACATTTTGCACACTGTTTAAACTATCGCCTTCCAGAATCTCGTCTATACGTCTCTCGAAATTTTGCGTAACACTTTGCAGACTGTTTACACTATCACCTTTCAGAATCTTGTCTATACACCTCTCGAAATTTTGTGCTCCGCCGGCTCCTAATGAGGGTAGTTGGCTCGCATTCTTTTCTATGTTGTCGGGTTTGTCAATATTCACATGGTCCAAATTTTTAAAAATTTCATCTACCACATTGAATGACTTTGGTGTATTTTCTTTAGATGATTCGATTTTTTTATAGCCCTCACTAACCATTTCGCCCAACCAATTGTTAAAACTTGACACTGTTGGCGTAACACTTTGCACACCGTTTACACTATCACCTTCCAGAATTTCATCTATAAATTTCTCGAAATTTTGTTTTCCGTCGGCGTCTAATAAGGGTAGCTGGCTCGATTTCTCTTCTATGTTATCGGGTTGGCCTGCGTACTGGTGCGAAAGCAGATTAAAGATTTCGATCGAATCTGTTATGAGATTTCCGAGTTCTAAAAGATCCATTTTTTGTAGAGATGTTACTTTCACCCGCAAAAACGAAATTAGAAATGAGGCGATGCTCTGCTTCTTCTTCGGCAAGATACCTCGGGTGAGTGGTGGTGAGGGAAATCGCAGTCTTATCAACGGCCCTTGGAAAAGACCCTGCAGCTGTCTATCGACGGTCAAGCGTCGTGGAAAAAATATGCTGGTGTGTCGTAAAAAACCGCATGGTTCGTCACGTGTTGGTCTGAAGAAGCGTTGTCTTATCGTTTTTGAGGACCGCAAAGGACATGTGAGGTCGGACATATTGGTAGACGATACCTTAAAACTTGGAGATTACGTAATACGGCTGTTTATGAGTGTAAATGGAAAGCTGCGGTAGACAACGGCCGTTGCAGTGTATCCGATTTTCTTAATCCACGCTACCTCTGATAACCATTAATCTGCATGCTACGGCTCAAAAAAGCGCGCACACCTGGCTCTTGCTACTCAAGGCTATAGGTGATAAAATGAGAAAAACGGTTTGTGTTGAATAGGTCATGTACCTACATCTTTTCCTTGCGGCATCGAAACTGTATAGGGTTTCGTATATAAAGCAATAGTTGGGGTGGTGAATGGTCACAGTCTGCTTAAATCCGAACAGTGCTAGAGTTCCACGATGAGAAACATAAGCGAGGATAGTTTGCGTATGGTGATTTCCCGCATCGCGAATGCATTGCGGTATAGAAATTCAAGAGTTTATCGACGGTGTGATTTCGAGTGGCGTCGAAGAGTTCGACGTATGGTGTGTGTACAATTAAAACGCGAGTTAAACTATTTGCTGTCATGCTTGAGTTTTCGTGAAATAGCGCGATTTCATAGACTTTTCTTTCGTGAAAATGAACTGGCGGTGCGATCTACGACGGAATACTTGACAGCTGTGCAGATGACATACATACCTGGTCTCCAAAATTTAATGATTCAATACGAAGAATATTCTGGTAAGTTTTGAACACTGATTAGATATTTCTTAAAAACATTTGTAAGATTTCCAATTAGACATTATCGACAACTGCGTTAAAAATTGTAGTTTCTACTTATTTTTTTTTTTAAAGTGCAAATAAACAGATATTTACATTTATAATTTTATAAATATTTTCTGCCTTAATTTATGGGATCACAAAAAATAGTACGCTATTTATGCAACGTTATTTTAATAACGATTTTGTTTTTCAAAAAAGATTATAATTTAAAAATGAAAAAAAAAATAAGCCTTTTTTACGTTTTTTTTTTTAATGTTACGCGTTTTTATCTTGATATTTACACTATTGCGGTGTATTTTAAAAAAGATTATTGTTTTTAAATGTATGATTAAATAACCTGTTTATATATATATTCTAATTTTATGAAATTTTTATTCAAATATTTTCGTTGGTACATGTGTATTTTATTTGTACTAATGAAATTTAAATAAAATTTTCATTTTTACAGCTCTTAACTCTTTGTTAAGGGGATGCCATTCTCAATTTTTATCGACCGAGTCGATTCAGCGGTTTGAAGCTAATAAAAAAGAAAATACACCGAATTATGCAAAATCAAGAGAACATTGCTCTAATTTTCACAATATTCTATCTTCCTGCCAAATTTCAAGTCAGAATATCAATTCGTTTTTGCATAAACTTTGAACAAAATTTCGAGGTGGACGGAGCGTGATGTCAAAATTTTGCTCAAAGTTTGCGCAAAAACGAATTAATATTTTGACTTGAAACTTTCCAGAAGGGTATAATATTATGAAACTTAGAGCAATGTTCTCTTGATTATACATAATTTGCAAAAAAAAAAATCGATTATTACCTATTATCATATGGGTAATGTGTAACATCGCCGCAGAGCGATGGCAATGGCGGCGACACTGTTGACCTTGCCCGTGTGCGTGTACGCCCAAGCGCATGCGCTGCAGGCTGCAGCACAGCTGCGCGCGCGTCGTTCAGTTAGGTACACCGCGTCGCGGACTGCCGTACTTATATCCTAACCCCAAACGTAAATAACCGAGTGCGTCAACACCCGGTCGTCCTGCCGACGATCGTTCACGATGAAGATCCTCCTGGAACAGCAGCGCCGGCTGCACGAGGAGCGCGCACGTCTGGCCGACGCGAAGGTCAAGGAGAAGTTGCACAAAAAACCGAGCCATCGGGAAACCATAAACTCGGAGCAGCGGTTGAAAATGCTGCTTGATCAGTTTATGGAGAGCAGCAGTCTAGAAACCAGGATCTTTCCCGGTTCACCTAAAGAAACAGGCAGTGCTTTAATCAATGTTGGAGCTCACTTAGATTTGAGTGCTTTCTCATTTTGGGATAGATTGAAGTCTGCTCTCATGGCTCTTGGTTTGAAATGCGGTGATACTTTGGAAGGAAAACATCAAAAATTGTTTAGCACAAAGGGAGAGGCTACACTTGATTCTATTTTATTGGCAAAGAAGAATCAAAGGAAACCAGGCAGAGATAAGACTGTAGAACAGCAAAAGGAAGTAGCAAGATTGCTCAAATAGTATCTAATCAGAGAGTAGCCACAAAAGAAAATGTACAGAGGAAGCAAGCTAGAACTGAAGGCGAACGTGGAGATTCTGATTCTGCGCAAGTACAAGTGAATCTAAGGAAAATGATTACAATGAGGTGCCCTTTAATCTTAAGAATTTGCCCCTTGGTTGGGATTCTTTAAAAATTACAAAACAAGGACATGATCGCATTGGTAATTAGATTACAGAAGTAAAAATGACACAGGATCTTGATGATGGATTATATTACTATAAAGAAGACCTTTGAGGAGATTACAGAAAAGTAAGTCATTCAAAAATTAATTTGTTTATTTCCCTAATAGCACAAAATGTTTTAAATACGTTTAAAAAACGTATAAAATTATACCTTTCAACATATTGCCTAATGTTGAAAAAATGTATTAGAAACGTTTAGAAAACGTATAGAATGTCCAACTTTTGGTTTAAAAAATGTCTTCACGAGACGTATAATTAACAATATTTTAACATTTTATATATTTTTTTTTACGTCTTTTTAACCTTTTATTATTATTGCATATTGAAACTTTTATTTAAAAAAACACGTTTTTAATACATATTATAAATAAGCAAATGCTGACGTTAAATTTATGTTTATAAAACATCTTTTAAATATATTTTAAATTTTTATTATTATCTGGAGTTGAAACTCTTGTTTCAACTAATTTGTTTTTAATACGTATTATATATAAGCAAATACTGAAGTTGAATGTATGTTTATAAAACGTCTTTTAAAATATTTTATCTTTTTATAATTATTGAAAGTTGAAATTTTTGTTTAAACAAATATGTTTGTAATACGTATTATATATAAGTAAATACTGACGTTAAATTTATGTTTATAAAACGTCTTTTAAATATACTACCACTTAAATAGTTTATTATTTTCTTTTTTTTAAGGAACAATTTAAATGTTTGATCGAAATAGGTAATCAATGCGTTTGATGAGTAACCATTTAATATGATGAATGTTTTTTATTCTTTTCTCAAATACCTGGTAGGTAACTTTTTGTCATTATACATAAATAGGGAACTTCTTTGTAAAAATTTTTAATTAAACCTAAAGTGACAAAAGTTATGTTAGAACGACGTACCTAATATTCATAACTATATTCAAAATGTGATCCTTTCAATGTATATCTTTACAGAGTTTTCAGGTAAGTAAATTGTTATTATTTTTATTGCGTATACTTTTGAAAATGGTTTTTAACATATAAAAAAGATAATACGTGCCTTATTTGGACTTTTATTAAATTTTACAAATTCATTTCCATTAATATATTTTATTTAAAAATAGCCTTACAGAAATAATAGGTAATACTTTCGATTTGAGACAATCAAGTAAGTTTATTAAAAAAAATTTTGTATGAAAGTAATAATATTTATAATAATTGAGATATAATGAAGTTACATTCAATAAAACATCAATTACTATTAAGGGGGTGTGAAATACCGAGCTCTATAATGCGACGTATCGTACCAGCCGGAGGATAGAATAATTCATTAGAACACAATTATTACTATAATTATCCACTTATCCAAATTCGCTTGCCCTGTGTAATGTAATTATCATTCTGCAAAGTTTCGAGTCAAAATGTCAACACCTTTTAAAAATGTCAAAATTTCGTTCAAGCATTTTTTAAGCTGTTGGTATTAGACATCGCCTTAATATAACATGAAATAATGTGACGCATTTATATAAATTCACTCTTCTTTTTCATTAGCCTCTTCGTATTTTTCTTTCCTGCTCAACGTGGGATTTTATACAGCGTGTCCAAAAAGTCTGGAAACACCCAAATAATTTCTCAGCTGAATTACTATTGGAAAATGTTAAGGTCGCCTTTGTAGTCATTTTTTACGAGGAATCCAATGGTGACCTTGGATTCGACCTTGGACCTCATTTTTGAGGTTATTTCAAGGTCAACCTCATTTTTTTAAATGGTAATCCCTATTTTTTATAGCGGAATCTGAAAGAGCGGAAAATTTTACGTCCGGATATGTATTAAGGTATGAGGTTGAGGTTGCCCCCAGAGGTCAAATTGAGGTCAAAGTATGATTTCTTAAAAATTTCGCGAGTTCAGTGGTAAAACAAAACAAACAAAGGTAAGGTTTGGTAAGTTCGAACGAAGACTTGAAGGTGACCTCTGATTCGACCTTGAACCTCATTTTGAGCCTCATTTTTGAGGTTATTTCGAGGTCAACCTCATTTTTTAAATGGTAACCCCTATTTTTTAGCGGAATCGGAAAGAGTGTGAAACTTTACGTCCAAACATGTACTCAGAACATAGTTCAAGAAGGACCTTGACGTTCATTTGAAGGTCATTTAAACTTAATGACGGTCTGATCTTGTGTAAACTTTTTAATTTTTTTAAACAGTCTAACATCTTATTTCAAGTGCTCGAATTATTTTCCATCCACTTTTTGATAGTAACCTAATCGATGATCGAAAACACCAACAGTATTTTTGATCATTTCAGTAGGAATGAGAGCTGATTCATTGTAAAATTTTTTGAAGCGTTTAAATATTGAACATTGTTACTTGTTATTTTTCGTATGGTTAGAGTGACAATAAACTATTATTCATTCCATAACCACCACAGACAAGGGTTGGTCATCTTTCAAACATATTTTTTGAAAATTAAAAGTTCTTTTTATTTTCAACTCAAAAAGTATTTTTGGATAAGGTCTACTACGAAGAGTAATAAAAATGAACAAACTCACTGATAGAGAAAGAATAACGATTCTCATGATGAGAGATTGGGGACACATGCAGCGATCTTATAGGGCCGTAAGAGATATTTTTAATGCTTCATTTAGGGTTGGTGGAACTCCACTATCATTTTCAACAGTTCAAAAACTGTTAGAAGGTTTGAAAATACCGGCACTATCAGCGATTTACCTCGATCAGGCAGACCAATGTCAGCAGGTAACGAAGAGAAATCTTTAGATGTTGTGTTAACATTCACCGAAGATCCGCATACTTCCGTTCGTAGAGCTGCTCAAGTGCACGAAATAAGTAAATCATCTATTCATAACATACTAAAGAGAGAGAAGTTCCATCCATTTAAAGTAACGCTAATACACAAGTTAAATGAAGATGATTTCGATCGTCGCGTTGAATTCTGTGATGATATGATGGCACGCATCGTACAAAATCCAAATTTTCCATCAAATATAGTCTTCTCAGATGAAGCTACATTTCAACTTGACTCAAGCGTAAATAGGCATAACTGTAGATATTGGGCAGTTGAAAACCCTCATTGGGCAAGAGAAGCCAAGTCACAATATCCACAAAAATTAAATGTCTGGGCTGGAATATTAAATAATAGGATTATAGGACCATTTTTTATTGATGGCAATTTAAATGCAGAAAAGTATGAAACTATGTTGCGGAATCAAATTGTTCCTGCTATAAGAGAAATAGCTGGAGAGGACTTTAATAACACATGGTATCAACAGGACGGTGCAGCAGCTCATTATGCACGAAACGTTCGCACATACTTAGATACAGTATTCATTAATCGATGGATAGGACGAAGAGGTGCAATTGAATGGCCAGCTAGGTCCCCCGATTTAACGCCTCTAGATTATTTCTATTGGGGTTATCTGAAGGATCGTGTATTCAAAACAAAACCCTTAAACTTAGATGAATTACGTGAAAGGATCATTGATGAATCAGCTCTCATTCCTACTGAAATGATTGAAAATGCTGTTGGTGCTTTCTATCATCGATTAGGTTACTGTCAAGAAATGAATGGAGAACAGTTCGAGCACTTGAAATAAGATGTTATACTGTTTAAAAAAATCAAATGTGAGAGGCAAGGGGACTCACGTAAATCAAGCGCCCCATCGTGAGAGGCAAGGGGACTCACGTAAATCAAGCACCCCATCGTGAGAGGCAAGGGGACTCACGTAAATCAAGCGCCCCATCGTGAGAGGCAAGGGGACTCACGTAAATCAAGCACCCCATCGTGAGAGGCAAGGGGACTCACGTAAATCAAGCACCCCAAAGGGAACAGATTTTACTACGTCCACGTCGTTGTTCCTGGGTAACGCTAAATGTAAAAAAATTGAACTTGACATGACTTTTAAGGACAATGTCAAGGTCACCATTAGATTTCTCGTTGAAAACTACTAAAGAATTAACCTCGCTCAGTGTGATAAAAAGTTTACACAAGATCAGACCGTCATTAAGTTTAAATGACCTTCAAATGAACGCCAAGGTCCTTCTTGAACTATGTTCTGAGTACATGTTTGGACGTAAAGTTTCACACTCTTTCCGATTCCGCTAAAAAAATAGGGGTTACCATTTAAAAAAATGAGGTTGACCTCGAAATAACCTCAAAAATGAGGCTCAAAATGAGGTTCAAGGTCGAATCAGAGGTCATCTTCAAGTCTTCGTTCGAACTTACCAAACCTTACCTTTGTTTGTTTTGTTTTACCACTGAACTCGCGAAATTTTTAAGAAATCATACTTTGACCTCAATTTGACCTCTGGGGGTAACCTCAACCTCATACCTTAATACATATCCGGACGTAAAATTTTCCGCTCTTTCAGATTCCGCTATAAAAAATAGGGGTTACCATTTAAAAAAATGAGGTTGACCTTGAAATAACCTCAAAAATGAGGTCCAAGGTCGAATCCAAGGTCACCATTGGATTCCTCGTAAAAAATTACTACAAAGGCGACCTTAACATTTTCCAATAGTAATTCAGCTGAGAAATTATTTGGGTGTTTCCAGACTTTTTGGACACGCTGTATAACAATTAAAACGAGGTATAGTTAACTATTTTTCTCATATCGCTTTATGCTTAGCTTTCATATGTATGACTTAACGGAAATACAACAAAGTTTTTATCAAACGGAATGTTACATGCTTTCGCTAGAATTTTACTGAATAAGAATTTTTCTGGAATTTTAGAGGTACAATTTACTATATTAATATTTAAAATACTAGAACGTATAGGTGTATAATACAAATTTTGGACAACAGTCAGCGGAATCCCTACCACGAATAAGACATCATCGTCGCCATAAATAAAATATGAACACTTTATGTAAGTGCCATTTTTAAGCAAAACACAATTAATTTTCAGTGTATTTTTTGATAAATGTAGAATTGGGACATTCTATATGGACGCAACAATGTATCATTATTGTCATTATAATTGTTGTTATCTTCTTCATATTCTTTCGAAGCATTTACTTCTGCTAATCTTCTAGCTATTTGTTGCAGGGGTTTATCACCCTTTCTTACTAGAGCTTCCACTTTACGAATGTGATTTTCGTATCTAAAAGCGCTGTATAAATCCAAATGGCCAAAATTACGCACATCTCGGACAACGTGCAATAAATTATGTACATTATGAGTCATATTCCTAGTGCCATAAAGCTTTTCATAAGAGTTTACGAACTCTATTAATATACTTTCTGCAAAATTTAAATAATCATCATTTTTTACGAGAATACTATTAACTAAAATAGTAACTGCTACATGCAGACATAACTAGGGGGGCTGCGCCCCCCAGCGTGCCTTCGGCACGCCATCCCCCCGCCCCCACACACACCTGCTCCTTGCTTCGCTCATCGCCCGCCCCCTCCCTATGTAAAAACTTCGTTTTTACATAATAGGCACGACCGCAATACTCAGGAGAACCTTGTATTTTTATAAAAGCGAAAATTGATTAATAATGTCATTACGAAGGGCAATGCACTCATGATTTTGCATACTATTAAAAAAAAAAAAAAATAGTTTTTGTTACCATATGACAAACAGTAAGGGTGCGATCCCACACACACACACATGCGTTCCATAAAATTAAACGGAACGACAAAATCGGAGTGAACTTGCAATTCGAATAATGGCGTGCGGATTTCCGTTACGTTTTTACAAAGCCCTATTCCCATGAGAGTGAGAAAAAACGCCGGAATGAGGATTGTAGTGCTTCAAGAAATTAATTTGATAATAATTTTAAGGAAACATAACTTTATTTTGTTCAGTATTTATTAAATTGTTGTTTTTTAATTTATTCTAATACAATTTTAGCATTACATCAACAAATTTTGATAAGTTTTAACCGAAAGTGAGGTTAGAAAACCATTCCGCTAAAAAAAAAAGTACTCCATGGGACTAGGGTGTTGAAATTTTCGTACGGAATAGGCCCGCTCATTATGAATTATTACCATGTACATACTGTTAAACAACATTGTTTATTGTTCATGAACAATGTTTTTAATAAGAAAAAGAAGATAAATATCAATTAGATTGTGCAAAAAGTGAATATTAAAAAATTATAAATATGTAATGTTATTAATTAATTGCGAGTAACTTTTATGGAATTAATTATTTTATTGTTATTAAGACTATTATTGTTTTTATTTATTAATATGATAATATAACTAATCAGACCCACATTTACTACGTATTATTTAATCATGTAGTTAACACATTTTAAATTTCGCATCACCGCCATTACGATTTTACCATTCCGTAAGTTTTTCCGTAACGCATGGGAGCGCACCCTAAAGCTAATAAGCGAAAAATTTACGGTCTAAAAAACATTAGTGACCGTCTCTTACAAACATGTTACCGCGCAATGGTTATCAAGTCATGTCATGTTGTTCGTGTATAACGTATTGTGCATAATATATAGATGTTTATGCAAAGTGATGACAATGCGAGCTTGATTTTACGCAATTCGCAATAATTGCAATAAACGATATAAAAATTACAACATCATATATTCACATGGGTAACGTGTATAGCATCGGCAATCACGTAATGGCGGTGACACTGCTGGCTTGTTGGCTTTGTTACGACCCGAGTCGTGGTCTTCAAGCTGAAGGGCGTTTCTGCAATGGTCGCCAAGTTGACCAGTCGGAACGTGGAATTCGTTTGCTCAATTAAGCCCTAAAGCGCATGGAGTTGCAGGAAAGTTTGAAATAAAACTCGAACTCGAGAGAAATAACTTTAACTTGAGGTTTATTAAATTAATTAAGTACTTTATGAACTTTAACAAACAGATAGACTTTTGACCGTGACTCTATACAATTGCAAAATGCGTAGAATGACTTTGATTATTTGAAGCTTCTGGGCGCAACATGCACAAAGTGCAGCAGAGTACCAAAAAATATTGATAACGATCCAAGCTCTAACTACTAAGCGTCTCATGTGCTCGGTAGCGACTGACTCTGGCGGCCCGGGGCTCTTCTTTTATATCCTGGACGCGGACCTTAAACCGTTGACGCGAGGGTATCGGAGGAGCCAGTTCCTCTGGTGGCGAAAAGCTGAATCTTCTGGAAGCCTGTTCCGAGGGCTGTAGGTGCCTAGAAGGGCCGAGAGCTTCCCTCTCTTCTCTTAATCATGGCGAGCTTCGTGGTGGGGGAACACCTGTGGATGCTCAGATCCTGGCCGAAAATCCCTTCTTGACTTGCGGCGCTTGTACTTGCCTCCTGATTGGTTCCCCTCTGTAGGCCATTACGTTGTGATGTAGTAGCTCCTGGTTGGTAGTGGGGACAGTACGATGTAGAGGCTGTAGGGCGCCAAGTTGCCTCGGAGGCCTCTCCCACTCTGAGGTAGAGAGAGTGGAGAGAGTGTCGGTGGAGGGGCGTCAGACCCGAAAGTAGGGTCGAGAGCGCTGAGCGGCGACTGACGGTTGGTGGTGGAGAGGGGTTACTGGTCTCTGATTGGCTGTTACTCTGCTAGCCGTTATGCTCGTAGCCCCTCGAGTTGGTTGCGTCATGGACCCACGAGCTGATGCAACGTTGCCCAACGAATTCCAAGAGTTGCTGACTGTTGATGACTCATAGCTCGTTCCTTGCCATGTTCAACCGTCGTGCATTCCAGAGGCCCTTCGCTAATGGCCCTTCTCTGAATTGTTTGTGCGCTGCTGAGCCGTTGGCTAATGGATTCCGGGAATTGATTGTCCGTTGATTGTCGTGCTGCTGACTGTCCTCCCAAGAATAGAGCGTTCCCTACCTGAGCGAGCTTTTCCCTAGCTACTATTATTATTACAGTTCGTCTCGTAATTATTATTTATTATCAGAATAGTTATTGATTTAACCGCAGATTATTATCGTTACTTATTGCTAAATCCCAATTTGTTTGTTAACGCATTGCTATACGGGCGCAATTATTATTTGTTAAAGTTAATTAGTTAACAAATTCAGTATCGCTTGTTTATCATCAATTTCTATTCGAGTTATCGTTAATTACTTGTTTATAACTTGGTTAATTAACTAAACAATGTATAGATTAATCTTTGGCATTTATTTAAATTATCTTATTATGTATTTGTGGGAATGTTCTGGAATCATTGTAGGGTGATCCTAAATGCAACGATACTCGTTTGCGTGAACGCAGTTCATAACAGCTTTATTCATGTGAGTGTGCGCGCATGCGCATGCGCTGCAGCTCACCTGCTCGTCTTGTCTGGCTCGTCAGCTGATAGCTCGTAGCTTCTTTGCGTAAGCGACACGGCGCCGCGGATGATGCGAGAAAAAGGCCGGGCCGAACTTCTAGTGAAAAAGTTTCAGTGCGGAGTGAACATAAGAAAGCTGCCTACTACGTACGTATTATGGCTACAGTGCTTCGCTTCCTATCTGGCTCTCACCCGCACCATGTCAACCATGTGCGCACGGCAGTCCGGCAGACGGCAGTCATCAATGTTTATATCTGCAGTCACTGTGTTTCCTAAATTGCTGTATGGATCGATATTGATGTTGGTCGAGTTCTCTGCTAATTGAGTTGTGGTCTTATCCTTGAGTAAGTATTATTTCAATAATACTAGCTCCTTTCTAATCTTGCAGGGTTTTCATCTTTTTTTCACAAGGACATTTTGTTAAACTTTGAGCAAGGGTCAAGGTAGTCTTAGTTGGAAGTGCACATGAACTTTTTCGACTTTCAAGTATACAAATACCTTTCCTTTCTCTGAAAATATCTTCAGCTTTACACACGTCACCATATCATGCATGCTGAGGGATTATATACCATGTTTCAGATCTAAATAATCAGCAAGTGTGGACTTACAGAATTTTCTGTGTGCTTTTTGAGGAAATTATTAAGAAAGAAAAGTAATTTCCTCCAATTTGGCTGATTGAGTATATCTGAAACTTAATGTACAATGCCTCAGCATGCATTGCATTGTGTATGAACATTCTTGTAAACCTTGAGAAAGGGTGAGGAGGTTTTAGTTGAGAATACACATGCGCTTTCTCGACTTTTGAGTGCAAAGATCCATTTCCATTCCCTACAAGTATCTTCAACTTTCTATACATGATGGAATATATGCTGAGGGACAGTATATCAAGATTTAGATATGCATAATCAGCAAGTCTGGAGATATTGAAATTTCTGTGTCTTTTTCAAGAAATTTTTGGGAAAAATGTCATTTTCTCCGTACCGGCTGATTGAGTCGATCTGAAATTGCATACACAATCCCTCTGTATGTATTGTATTGTGTGTGAACATTCTGGTAAACTTTAAGTGAGGGTGAGGAGGTCTTAGTGGAGAATACACATGCGCTTTCTCGACTTTTGAGTGCAAAGATCCCTTTTCATTCACTACAAGTATCTTCAACTTTCTATACATAATGGAATACATGATGAGGGACAGTATATCAAGATTTAGATATGCATACTCAGCAAGTCTGGAGATATTGCAATTTCTGTGTCTTTTTCAAGAAATTTTTGAGAAAAATGTCATTTTCTCCGTACAGGCGGATTGAGTCGATCTGAAATTGCATACACAACCCCTCTGTATGTATTGTATTGTGTGTGAACATTCTGGTAAACTTTAAGTGAGGGTGAGGAGGTCTTAGTTGAGAATACACAAGCGCTTTCTCGACTTTTGAGTGCAAAGATCCCTTTCCATTCCCTACAATTATCTTCAACTTTCTATACATAATGGAATAATGCTGAGGGACAGTATATCAAGATTTAGATATGCATAATCAGCAAGTCTGGAGATATTGCAATTTCTGTGTCTTTTTCAAGAAATTTTTGAGAAAAATGTCATTTTCTCCGTACCGGCTGATTGAGTCGATCTGAAATTGCATACACAATCCCTCTGTATGTATTGTATTGTGTGTGAACATTCTGGTAAACTTTAAGTAAGGGTGAGGAGATCTTAGTTGAGAATACACATGCGCTTTCTCGACTTTTGAGTGCAAAGATCCCTTTCCATTCTCTACAAGTATCTTCAACTTTCCATACATGATGGAATACATGCTGAGGGACAGTATATCAAGATTTAGATATGCATAATCAGCAAGTCTGGAAATATTGCAATTTCTGTGTCTTTTTCAAGAAATTTTTTAGCAAAATGTCATTTTCTCCGTACCGACTGATTGAGTCGATCTGACATTGCATACACAATCCCTCTGTATGTATTGTATTGTGTGTGAACATTCTGGTAAACTTTAAGTGAGGGTGAGGAGATCTTAGTTGAGAATACACATGCGCTTTCTCGACTTTTGAGTGCCAGGATCCCTTTCCATTCCCTACAAGTATCTTCAACTTTCCATCCATGATGGAATACATGCTGAGGGACAGTATATCAAGATTTAGATATGCATAATCAGCAAGTCTGGAGATATTGCAATTTCTGTGTCTTTTTGAAGAAATTTTTGAGAGAAATGTCATTTTCTCCGTACCAGCTGATTGAGTCGATCTGAAATTGCATATGCAATCCCTCTGTATGTATTGTATTGTGTGTGAACATTCTAAACTTTAAGTGAGGGCGAGGAGGTCTTAGTTGAGAATACACATGCGCTTTCTCGACTTTTCAGTGCAAAGATCCCTTTCAATTCTCTCAACATATCTTGGTAAATATATAGTGCTATGAATGATCTTATCGACACGCTAACACTATATTGTGAGTAGTTTGCTGTGAGAATGTTTTCTCGTTTAGTTTACAGCTAGCATCTATCCTGCAATAATTTTCTACCCCTTTGACAGGAGTGTGGCTTCTCTATACTCCTTCTGTTGCCAAGTTATTATTGTTGTAATTATGTTTTTGGCCTAGGGCGAAGAGCTCCTGCAGACGACATCACGGCGTCCTAAACACCTGCAGTTACCGTTTTTTATTGGGACTATATGTTGGATTGATTGACATATTTTATGTGGACATTGACAACCTCTGAACTCGTTGAAAAAATTATCTGGTGAGTAGCTTACTGTAAGAAAGTTTATTGGTTTATACTTTTAAGCTAGTATCTATCCTGCAATAATTTCCTACACCTTTGACAGGAGTGTGGCTTCTCTGTACTCCCTCCGTTGCCAAGTTATTCTTGTTGTAATTATGTTTTTGGCCTAGGGCGAAGAGCTCCTGCAGAAGACAACACGTCTTCAAATAATTGTTCTTTCCTCGAGAGCGTCATTATATGACCATCATAAAGCAGGAGACTTTAAAAAAAATAGGACCAATTTGGGAACGGCAACTTTGAGAAACTCAACAATGGCATTACAGTGGGTAACCTTGAGTGAAGGGCTTCCTGATGCACACATCTTGGCAGCTTCATCTTTCTATAGATTATCAATGGAAGTTGATCTAGTCTGTATTTATTTTAATTCACTGTGACCACTTTGTGGTCTCTTCTTTGAATAATTATTATTTCAGTAATCTACTGGTTTCAACCATTACTATAGCTTCATTTTTTGTTTCAGGGTTTTTATTATCCTTTCAGAAAAAGCAGCAACTATAAGAGGCGACCGGTCAAATTTAACAGATCTATTTCTCATTCATTGATGTGGTTGATATTTACTTTGAGGATGTCTTTTCCAACTTCATTTAGAATAACATAGGAATGATAGAAATCTGCTTTTATAGTGCATTTCAGGCATCTTATGTATTTTTAAGCTGATTTAATATTCTTTTTTGTAGGTATCATTTAATAAAAAGAAAAAAATAAGTCATGCAATTTCTCAGATTTAATTCAGGCACTGCTTGTGTATTTTTTATAGAACTGCATTTTTATTTTTTTTTATTAAATTACATGTACTTTCAAAAAGATAGAGTCAACTCAAAAATACATGGAATATCTGAGATGCATTACTGAAGCCGGTTTCTATCATTCTTAGTCTTTTGGATTAAGTACGGACACATCACCTCAAAGTAAATATCGATAACATTGAATGCTCAATACACCTGCTAAATCTGACAAGTGGCTTTTATATTGTAGGTGCCGGATGAATTTTCTTATTAAGTTTTTAATTTTGTTCCGTATACTGTAGTGTAGTGTAGTGTGAGTGTGTCTGAAACTTCTATACATCTATAGCTTGTCCGGCCATAACAATAAATCTGAATACGTGTAAAAATTGTGAAAAAAGTTATTTTAATCTGTAAAATTCAGTCGAATTGTAGTAGTTAATGAACAATGAGCTTATCCATTAACTACCAGTATTAATTGACTTTTAGAGGTTATAGTGAACTTTTCATAATTCTGACAGGTTTCTAGAATATTTATTTAAGCATACTCTATAAATTTTTCGGACAGGCTCACACTACATGGCCCTTCAGATTTCATAAGAGAAAACCTATTTAATTAATTAGGCTGAAATTTACAACATGAAAAGATAAATTAATCCTGCTCCTGTAACATTATAAAAGCCACCAGTCAGATTTAGCAGGTGTACTCATCATTCAGTGTTGGCGTAAATGTGCTTAAGTATAAAAATAATAGAACTCTGCTTCTATAATGTATTTCAGGCATCGTATGTTTTTTAAGCAAATTTTATCTTTCTAGAAGTAGGTATAATTTAATAAAAAAAAATATCCGTGCGATATGTAGTCCATTATTTCACCGTGTTTATCGCACTTGCTACGCTCGTGCGCTAATCTCACAGTACGATAATGAACTGCTTAGCGCACGGATAGACGTGATAGCGGACTTAAGGCAGACAGTGTTATAAAAAATTGTACGATACTAATGCGTTAAGTAACACATTACACGCCATGAAAGGATCCTCGCTACGCTCGGGCCTTAACTTTCAGCCATGAAATAATGGGCAACTTATCGCACTTGTATCGTAATGTATTAGTACGATAAATTTTTTATCGATATTTATTCATTAATTAAAAAAACCTCTTTCAATTCATTGGCCCGTAGTTTCCTCAACCTTAATATGTTGATTCTTGTAATTAATATTTAATAACGAAATTTACAAATCTACGACTACAAAGAATTTTGAAGCGATTAAGTCATTGTTACTCCTGTAATCGTTGGATATACAAAAATCAATTTTCATTTTTCAATTTTTTTCTAAAAAACTAACCAACAAAATGAATTAAAACATTACAGATTATATTTATTTATTTTATCCATTGTCATGATTTTTCTAAAAAAAAATTGACCGTTTAGTTTGGGAGTTATAAGTATCTAAAAAGAAAACACGTTATTGTTAATAATTTTTTTAGAAAATATAGGTATTTTAATTCTCTTTCGAACGCTACCAATCCGATTCGAACAACTCGATCCTATCATTAAAAAAAAATCAAAAAGCAGTTTTGAGAAAAATCGAAAATTTGAAAAAAAACAAAAACCCATCGCCTCAATAAAAAAACGGATTTTGACCGAAAATGAGACCTGCCCGGTCAAAATTGACCGAGTAGAAATTGAGATCTAGGCGTACACACACACACACACACACACACACACACACACACACACACACACACACACACACACACACACACACACACACACACACACACACACACACACACACACACACACACACACACACACACACACACACACACACACACACACACACACACACACACACACACACACACGCACGCACGCACGCACGCACGCACACACACACAGGCACGCACGCACGCACGCACACACAGACACGCACGCACGCACGCACGCACACACAGACACGCACGCACGCACGCACGCGCACGCACACACACACACACACAGACACACAGACATTTTTCAAAAACTATGAATTTGATTCCTAACATCTCGGAACACAATTATAACATGTTTTTACAACAACTCAAAAATTTAATGTTACAAAGCTTCCTCTAGGAGGAAGCAAAATGTTTAATTGAGAAATAAATGAAATCCATGAATTCGTTTTTGAATTCGAATTGTATACTTAGTAGCAAGCAGGCTCAAACCTTTCTTATTATAATAATTGTTGTAAAATTATATATATTAAGGAAGTCCATACCAACAAATTGTCAATTTCTGTACCAAGATTGATACCTCGATTTTTTTTTCTATCTATTTTATAGCTACAATTTTATTAAAGCAAAATTTCTTTTTTTTTTAGTTGGATTAAATAAAGTGTAAATAAATTAAAATAAAATAATTAACTTCTTTAGTAAGGTCGTATTTCAGAAAGAAGTTTATATATATCGCTGTTGATATGTATATATATTTTTTAATATATCAGTAATTTTATTTCAGGTGGGGGGGCTTTGCCCCCCCCACACCCCCCTGAGTGGGGGCTTCGCCCCCTACACCCGCACCAGGGGCTCTGCCCCTGGACCCCGCCCTGCGCCCCACATCAAACCTGCCATACCTCATTACCTACCAACAACAAACTTTATTGTTTCTTTTATTTTGTTTTATTTAGATGGGACATTTCAACATAATAACTATATCCTCAAGGATTTTCATTCATGGTCACAAAATGATTTCGTAGATTCATTCGTCATCGAATATCATTTAATGTGTGATATCAGGAATATGGTTACGAGTCGTGAGGATGGAATATTATATTTGCTTATTCTTTGGCTCAATTTTATATTTAATCAAAAATTTAATCTTTGTTTTTTAATTTTATTTTTAAGGTTTAAACTTGAAGAACTTCTATTAATCACATTGTTAATAGAAGATTAGATTATATACAATATTAGCTGCCTGTCTACGACCAAGTTTTAGAAAAAAATAATTTGTTTGTTGGGCCAACTTAGAATAATTTTAAGTAAAAAAACATTTAGGGATTTAATCTTTTAATTTTTGTTATTTCAACATTAATTTATATTTCTTATTATATATTTTTATTAGTGTTTTAGTTTACATAATATTTGGCAGTTTGTAAACAATAGATATTTCTTTTTTTAAATTATGTTTTCAATGTGTTTATCTCATTTTATAGCACAGTGTGACCTAAGTCCGCACTTAAGTCAAGCCTACCCGTGACTTAAGTAGTCGATTATTGCACCGTGAGGTTAGCGCGCGAGCGTAGCGAGTGGACTGATTAAGGTACGGATAGGCGTGACAGCGGACTTAGGTAAACGTGCTATAAAATATGGTATGATACATGTGATTTCAGTGGCAGTATCGTAATGTACTATTTTAACATTGTAATTAAATGTAATTTTATATCTTATGATTATATTTTTATAATTATATGATCTTTCGAATGTTATATTGATTATTCCGATATTATTTAAAGCTATTGCATTGAATAATTCTTTGTCAAATCGAATCATGTTAAATAAGCGAAAATTGAATATGTCAAGTGTCGTATTTATAGGTTTAGATAATTAGGATTGATACATTAAATATTAATTAGGGAAAAGTTTTGTTTAGATGTTATCCATACTTATATCTTTTGCATTTAATATTTTTGTGTAAAGTCAAATCGTTGAAATAAGCGAAAATCGTCCATTTTATGTATGTTTTGGCGTTAAAAATTGTTTGTTTGGATTTAACTCGTCAGGAATTGATTGTACAAAAAAATGTTTAACAAAAAAAAGTTTTGTTTTAATATTATCTATAACTTTTATATTTAACGTTATTGTGTAAAATCAAATCCTGTAAAGAAATAGCAAAAAAACGACTATTTTTGATGATTTTAGCGGTTTTTTCGCTATTACATTGTTAAATATTGTTAGTAGAAAACAATTTTCCATGTAAAAAAGACGTGTTTTAATTAGTTTTAGCAGATGCATTTGTTGTTTTTTGACGTAAAATTAATTTTGTTCACATTATGTTCAAAAATTTTTATTTGTTCTGGCGTTTTTTTATTTGTTGATCGATTCGGCTCGGTATAAGACTGGAGCTTATTTATAATTAGACGAGTATCTGGGCCAAAATTCGTTAAGATCTATTGGAAATTCGCTGAGATATTCCATAAACTTGACTACATACGAACGGACATACACACATACACCATAAAAAAGGCATGGTGTGGTTTGTGCACATAAGAATTATGCACATATTTATTGTGCACACTTTAGCATTGGAGTATACACATAGATATAGATATACACCAATGCTAAAGTGTGCACAATAAATATGTGCATAATTCTTATGTGCACAAACCACACCATGCCATAAAAAACGCCTAAAATGAACTAATTCTGGGTGAAAAATAGTTTTTATGCAACAAATTGTTCGTTTTTGAAGTCTTACAATTTTCGCTCTAGTGAAAATATAAGGCTCTCCCGAGAAGCGGTCTTGCCTAAAAAATCGTTTTTATAAGTTTAGTTCGTCTGGGTCTGATTGTACATGAAAATGTTAAATGGGGCAAATATTATCTATAACTTTTGTTTGTATAAAATCAAATCCTGCTACGTTATAAACGAAAATCGGCGATTTTAGGTATATTTAGGCGTTAAAAATCGTTTCTTTGGATTTAACTCGTCAGAAATTGGTCGTAGCAAAAAATGTTCTATATAAAAAAGTTTTGTTTTAATATTATCTATAACTTTTACATTTAAAGTTTTTGTGTAAAGTCAAATTCTGCTCAGTTATAAACGAAAATGAGCCATATTATGTACATTTAGGCGTTAAAAACCGTTTTTTTGGATTTAACTCATCAGGAATTGATCGTACAAAAAAATGTCGAATAGGAAAAAGTTTTGTTTCAATATTATCTATAACTTTTATATTTAATATTTTTGTGTAAATTCAAATCCTGTAAAGTAATAGCAAAAAAACGACTATTTTTGATGACTTTAGCGAGTTTTTCGCTATTAAATTGTTAAATATTGTTCATAGAAAAAAATGTTCAATGTAAAAAAGACGTCTTTTAATTAGTTTTAGCAGATGCATTTGTTGTTTTTGACTTAAATTTAATTTTGTTCACCGTATGCTCAAAAATCGATTTTTTCAAATTTTTATTTGCTCTGGCGTTTTTTTATTTGTCGATCGATTTGGCTCGGTAGAGAACTGTCAGTTACTTATAATTAAACGAGTATATTCCCCAAAGTCCGTTTGGATCCGTCGAAATTTCGCTGAGATAATCGGGTTACTTGATCACATACATACGTACAGACATACATACATCTCTGAAAACGCTTAAAATGTACTTCTTTTGGGTGGAAAATAGTTTTTATGTTGTAAATTTTCAGAATTTGAAGTGTTACAATTTTCGCCTTGACGAAAATATAAGGCTCTCCCGAGAAGCGGTCGTGCCTAATAACGAGAAGCGGTCGTGTCTAAAAACTGCAGATATCAGTATTCTGCTGGCAAAAGCTATCTGACGCATTCACAATAAAGAGTCAATGTCTTACATATTCAAAAATGTTATTTTGGAGGATTGAATGTTGTCGGTATGTTACGCAAGTCGATCGTCGATAGCTTTATACATATGTATATCACACGGATTATCAGCGCGCCCACCGTATCAAGATGGAAAGAGAAAATTCTATTTACGCACACATACACGTGAACCATTCTTTTATTATAGAGTACAATTCTATTTTTTAATTTTCTATGATATTTTTATATAATCTGATAATGAAAACAATCGCAATAATTGATAAAAGGTCATTTAAGAGCGACTTCCATTTCAGAAGTCAGCGGTTTTACAATCATTAATGTATTAACATTTTACAGCATTTTATTTTCGATCAATTTATTATTAGATTTTTTTCCTTTCGTCTTAAATCATTAGAACTATATAACGTTATTATAAGAGAGGTTGTTTCAATTGCAGTTTTTAGGAATATCCATTTAATTACAAAAGATAGAGCGAATTTGGTTTTATTATTATTGTTACTATTAGTACGCCAATCACTAGTTATGTATATTTAAGCGCTTAAAATCGTTTTTATAAGTCTAACTCGTCAGAAATTGATTTTACATGGAAATGTTAAATGGGAAAAAGTTTTGTTTAAATATTATCTACAACTTTTGTATTTAATATTTTTGTGTAAAATCAAATACTGTCAAGTTATAGCTGAAAATTGTCCACTTTATGTATATTGTAGCGTTTAAAATCGTTTTTATCGGATTAGCTCATTAGGAGTTGATTTTACACAAAAATGTTAAATAGGAAAAAGATCTGTTTTAATATTATGTACAACTTTTGTATTTAATATTTTTATGTAAAATCAAATTCTGTCAAGTTATAGCCGAAAATCGTCCATTTTATGTATATTTTGGCGTTTAAAATCGTTTTTATCAGATTAGCTTATTAGGAGTTGATTTTACACAAAAATGTTAAATAGGAAAAAGTTTTGTTTTAATATTATCTAAAACTTTTGTATTCTACACTTTTGTGTAAAATCAAATCCTGTCAAGTTATAGTCGAAAATCGTGCATTTTATGTATATTTTGGCGTTTAAAATCGTTTTTATAAGTGTAACTTATCAGGAGTTCATTTTACACAAAAGTGATAAATAGAAAAAAGTTTTGTTTAAATATTATCTCCAAATTTTGTATTTAACATTTTTGTGTAAAATCAAATTCTGTCAAGTGATAGTCGAAAATCGCCCATTTTTGGCCTTTTTTGCCGTTTTTCGCAGTTATCTTGGCAAATATTGCTCGTAGAAAAAAGTGTCCAACAGATAAAAGGTGTATTTTAATTAGTTTTAGCAGTTAGACCTGTAGATATAAGCTTCAAATTAATTTTTCTAGTCATTAAGCTTAAAAATCGATATTTTGAAATATTTCTTTGTGCTCGCATTTTTTAAATTTTTCATCGATCTATCTCAATTGAGAACCAGGACTTAGGTATAATTAGAGGAGTATTTTTCCGCGATTCCGATGGAATCGGTTGAAAATTCAATGAGATAATCGAGGAACTTGCGTACATACGGGCGTACAGACATACATACATCACAGAAAACGCTTAAAACGCACTCATTTTGACTGGAAAAGACTTTTCTTGTATCAAATTATTAGTTTTTGAAGTCAGACAATTTTCGCTCTGGCGAAATTATAAGGCTCTTCCGAGCAGCAGTCGTGCCTAAAAAATGTTTATATAAATTTTCATGTAAAATTCCAAATAACACGACGGGGCCTGAATACAGAAGAAATTGACGAAGTTCGTGAGCTTTCCAAATACGTCTGACGTTCTTCAATTGCCTAGGAACTCTACTGAAATCTCAAGGCATGAAATTTTTCAAATTAACCAGTCTGTCGGAAATATCTTTCCGTTGCTTTTCAAGTAACTTGACGTTTGTAGGACCATTCATCCATAGCTCTATCATTTTCAGCATAACACCCAAACATATCAAATGCATATAGTCAATGACAACATTTGTTATACATCCGAAGTTTGGAATGTAACTCAAAGTTGTACGTCCATGTTGATAATCATCAACATAGAGATAATTTTTAAATCCCTCATCAGTTCGCAAAGCTCCACTTCCAGTTGGAAAACAAACTTTATGATGTTGATAGTCCCCTTCAATATCACACTTCGTGCAGCTACTGTAACCTGTATGATACTTCACATTTAAAACATATGCCTTTGCAGGTGCATCGCACACCAGAGCATGAAATTTTACAGGGTAAGTTTTTCCTTTGTACTCGATAGAATTATTTATCAATAACGTAATTTCTTCACAAAACATTTTCAGCAATATATTGCAATCAGATGGCTTATCCTCTCCATGATATATTCCAATAACTTCTACTTCTTTGACAGTATTTTCAGAGCATGAAATAATCCATAGCCCTTTTTCAGATGATTTAGCTAAAGGAGCGCCGTCAATATTTACAAGAAGTTCAATACAATCGAGAGTGATTCCTTTATGCAAGGATGTTGTAATGAATGTGGTAATTGCACTTCTGATTCCATAATGGAAGTATTGGCCCGTTTCCATGCTATGAATTTCAGTAGATCTAGGTGTTTTCAAGAGAGTCCGGGCATCTTTTGGGAATGCCGCGTCGGTATTTTTTCTCAATTCAATTAGTATATCGTTTGTATATCGTGCTTTTCTTTTTCGGAAGATACTTGCGTTTCGAATTCTTCAAAAATATCACTTTCATAATTACATTCGTTATGGATAGCACTTATATCTTGTATGAATAAAATATCATCATAATCATTTTGTTTTTCCTTCTCAATGTCTACGTCTAATGGAGCGACATCGTTATTTTCCAAGTAATTATCATGAACTGGATTTATCGAGTGATCGTCATCATTGACTGGACAAATTTTAATACAGGTGCTAGAGATTCCAATGCAGGTGTTATTGTCTATGTTGTTTAATTTAAGGTCGTAATTTTTTTGTTCATCTAAAGAATACCCATCACAATTCTCAATCTGTTTATTTTTACACGACTATAAATGCTGAATGAAATCTTCATTAAATTCTTTTAATACTGAAGCTTTCTCTGCCATTACCAAACGCCGGACGTGTCTTGCTGAATACGGGCTTCCAGTTCGTTTTCTTGAATTCGTGGTTTACGCGAAATTTCTTCTTATTCCATATATATACACTAAAAAAATAAATAAATTTAATTTTCATTAATTAAAATGTTCTTTAGATTTGACGATAGGTATAACCAATTATTGCAATACTATTCGATTAATGTTTTCATTTGCGAAATAAAGAAGAAGAGAGATCATGTGTGGTGAGCTAAAGTGTGTGTGTGGGTGTATCTGCATGCGTCTGTGTGAGTATGTGCCAGGGTGTCTGTTTGTGTGTGTTTGTGTGTGTAGGAATGTAGGATGTGTGTATGTAGTATGTGTGTGTGAGTGTGTGCGTGTATGTGTGTGTATATTTGTTTGCGTGTTTGGTGTGTGTGTGTGTGTGTGTGGGTATGTGTGTGTGTGTGTGTGTGTGTGTGTGTGTGTGTGTGTGTGTGTGCGTGCGTGCGTGCGTGCGTGCGTCCGTGCGTGCGTGCGTGCGTGCGTGCGTGCGTGCGTGTGTGTGTGTGTGTGTGTGTGGATGTACGTACGTGTGGTTATGTATTATACGTGTAAGCGTAGATCTGTGTAAAAGAGAGAGAGAAAGAGGGAGTGAGGGAGAGGGAGAGAGAGGGGGGGAGAGAGAGAGACAAATGCATACTTACGCATACTTATTAGTTTAAAATTATATATCTCATAATTAACAAAAGGTATATCAATGCATATTTTAAACTATTGCACTGAGAGAAGAAATTTTTTATACATAAAATACCATCATACATGTTTTTAGATGCCTTATTTTAAATATGGATAAAAATACGTATTAAATGTAATATACTTCTTTTCATATTATAGTAGCAATGTTGAAATATTTGTAGTATAGACTGAAAATATTGAATCATTCTAAAAATAGAAAGTTTTTGAAGATTTATTAATTTAAATATACTTTGATATTGCAATTATTGCAATATGTAAGTTATATAAGGTAACATTTTCAATTCATTCATTAAATATTATCTTTTAACATTTATAATAAAATAATTTATTATTAATCAAATTAATGTAGTTTCAAAACTTTAAAACTTTAATAAATTACGGCTGCATGCAAGATCGTTCTATTTCAGTTTTCGCTTCGAAAACGCTCTATCTCGGCGCCGTACTCAAGAACGCTCTATCTCTGCGCCGGACTCAAGAATGCTCTATCTCAAACAAGAATCTCAGTTGAGATGGTCGTCAAATGCGCCGAGATAGAGCATTCTTGTAGCGGCAGCAGAGATATAGCATTCTTGAATCTGGCACCGAGATAGAGCATTCTCGAAGCGGCAGCCGAGATAGAGCGATCTTGCGTCCAGCCGTGGATATGCTTATTTAAGTTTTTCAATCAGTTAAGTTACAGAAAATTTGAATTGCCTATGCGAGGTCATTCTACTTTACTTTCCATATAATTGAATATGATACGTTAATCTTTCGCTATAAAAAAAATATTAGTAAGAGAGTAAAAGATGTGTTGAGCTTTTGCGTATTGGGGCCTGAGAACAAAGAGATAAAGAAAGATTTAATAATAAATAATAAGAGATAATAATGTCATAATAAGACGAAAGCAAAAAATATGATTATTATTATGAAACATGAACAAGTAACAAAATTAGAGAAGAAATCATACATTTAATCGAATTATATTCAGATAAAAGAAAAAAAATTATTAATATGAATATATGCATCAAAAGTATACTAGTACAGATAGAAATAGAATTATATTTATTACGTAAATATCTTAGAACAAATTAATATTGCAATAATAGTTATGAATAATATAGAAAAAATGTTTCCGCTATTAGTAGTTTTGTTGAATTACCTAGATCCTTATCGTTTCGGTAAGATAAAAAAACCATTCGACTTCAAATTCGTAGTTGACCTTAGTCAAATCTTACATCAGATGTAGAATGTACTCGTACATTTATATCCAATGGAACAGCTTCCAATTCTGTAGTGAAAATATATTTGTTATTAATTCTCGCAAGTACAGTTCGAAAGAAATTATATGAAATCTAGAAAAATGAATAAGAATAATAGAATAATTATTCTATTAGAATTATAGAAAATATATAATTTACAACTGATCATTGTGTAATCTAAAATATCAAGTTTTATTACGTATTTTTACCGTTTAAGAAATTTTTCAAATTTTAAATTGATCTTCCTTGATGAACGATTATAATAATTTTAAAATGGTAAAAAAATTATAATATTATAATCAATAGTTTACAAAATTTTAATATAATGAAGATTTTCTTTGAATACTGTTAATATAATTCGAAAATTATCATGTATAATAATCAATACGTTTGCAATAAAGGGTTAAGTTTAAAAAAAACATATTTATGATTTAAACTAAAGATAGATACTGTAATGTTACTTGTTTACATATAATATGTGCACAATAAACTGAAGCAGCAACAAATTTTCCGCTATTCTCGTCAGCTATAATTCATGGAAGTCAAGTATCCTCATCTTCTTCTTGTAAAATATCGATGTCACTTTTCCGCCGTCGCATCTACATCACACGAGTAATTTGCCTCTTTTTCTGTTTCTCGAGTCCTGTAACAAATATCACCGTTGACGAAGATTTCCGCAGTTAGGTCGCGCGATATTTACTACAGACAACCTCTTGATCAACTTCGAGATATTTGTTACATAGTTCGGACGAGCTTATTGACAGCTCAACCAATAGTCTTTTTTTTTTTTTTTAATTTTTTAAGCGACATGACCATCGGCCGCAACGTCAAATCACACCAACCTCAAAAATATACTTGACTGTAAGATCATCACCGCTGTTATCATAGATTCATAGCCGTGCTGTTAAGCTGACGTAGAATTGTACGCCTGGTTTCCTGTCGGATTCAGAGTTACGAGCAGTGTAAAAATTGCCGAAACATTTTTTGTGGTGGGAGTGCTCTTTATGGGTAACATCATACATGCATAATTTTTACAATTAGCCTTAACCTTTGTATTATAGGTAACTGACTACGTCGTTATAACTTTTTATTTAAAATTTAATAAGATCAATGTAAAATTTTTATTTATCCTTTAAATCGAAATTAGTTTTTTAAATAGTTATATCTAAGTAATTCTATAGTAATATGATTGTTTTGTGCAATGTTATTAGATAATTTAGAAGTATAAATAAAATTATCAATACATTTATAAATAAATATTTGGTTAAATCGATGAATATTTATTGAGTTTCAAATTCGAAAACACGTGAAAAAATCGACAACATAAATATAAATTCAATGAAATAAAACATTAGTAAGAGAGTAAAAAATGTGTTTGAGTTTTTGCGTTTGAGTAAACTTACCTTAGATTACATTGCTAGGTGTTCATCGCACTGGACTCTTCCACTCAGGATCTGGTGAAACACTGAGCCGACGCTTCTTCTCTCCGGCGACTCCCGCGGCCTCATTCTCGCAGACCCGCAAACATCTTCGCCCAATTGATGCAAGCTACCTCACATACACAAATATTCGAGTCTTTCATACAGAGAAATGGTATGTCGGCGAAGCGACATGTTCTCAAACTGATACCTGAGCGGCAGTTTTAGGCAGAAAGCGAACGAGCACTTCGACCTTCTCGGAGTAATATTCCTCACATTCTTTTCTCTCACCCAAACAGCGTCGCAACTTTTCATGCTATCTGGATCCTTGTTACGCAATTAATGTTTATATTGTACGGGGGACACTATTCCGTGCGAGTTTCAAAGACGTGTGTTACTAGATATTAAATTTTAATACTCAAGTTTGTATTTAACTTCATATGATGTTCAAGTGCTGATTTATATTTTTGTATATTCTATAATCTATTAGTGATATATTATTAAACGGATTTTAAAATTTAGTAATAAAAAAAAAATTTATAGAATATTTATATTTATGCAAAATTCATGTGTATTACAACAAGTCTTCAAAACACTTCTTAATGACCTTATATTTTATAAAAGTAGCAATCTTATAACCTTATACTAATAACAACCAACGTAACATCGCGTTAAGATTTAATGATAGTTCTTAACTCTATTTATAGAGAATCCTGTTATTTTTCGTGAAGAATGCTTGCTGATGAGAAAGGATGGTACATCGGGGTCTTCGAGGAAGATGACATAGCCGAAATCGTACCTGATTTTTGGATGCTGGAAGACGGTAAAACCGTAGTATGGCCTCCTTGGGACGATTCGAAAAGAATAATGAGAGCCGTAGTAAGTCGGCAAGTTCCAGATGAGAACTGGAACGTATGCTCAATGACAAAAATTTATTGGGAGACATGTACGAATTAATGTTTTAATATAGTACATTACGATACATGTGACCTAAGTAGCACTTTTTTGCACGGCGCGAAGTTAGGGCCCGAGCGCAGCGAGGGACCTAATTACGCCGTGCAGAGTGCTCCTTAGGTCACAAGTATCGTATAATATTTTAAGCACTGCCTACCTAAGCCCGCTGTCACGCCTATCCGAGCCTTAAGTAGTCCTCTTTTGCACCGTGAGGTTAGCGCACGAGCGTAGCGAGTGCGATAAACACGGTGCAAAAAAGTACTACTTAGGTCACGGATAGGCGTGACCTAAGTGCGGGCTTAGGTCACACAGTGCTATAAAAGCTATAATAATGTTATGAAAATAATACATTACGAAACAAGTTCGAAAAAAATGATATATCTCTCTCGGGTTAATTTTATCACTGAAAAGCTAGCACAGCAATTACATGAGTCAAGATATTCTGAGTGCACCTTATGAATTTTGAAATTGCAATATTAGCTGTTTAATATTAATAACATTTTTTGAACGCAGGTAAAATCACCGTGCGCGTACATAATCCGAAGTAATACTAAAAATATTATCCCTTAATTACTTATAGTATAAATCATGCAAAAGTTACCTACTTCACGCATTTTTATTTTATTGTGCAATTTTAAAGCAATTTATTACCAAGTACTTACGATAAAGTGTTTTTTTTTAATTTTTTTAATTTCGAGGCACAAAATTCAACATTTGCCTGTTAAGTAGAGGTTAAAAATAGTATACTCGACTCTTGTAACAAACATCTACTTTCAACCCTTGTTGCGTAATATACTATTGACAATATAATTTATATTTTTATAAGGTAATGTCAAAAATATTATTTAGTTTTATGTTGTATCAAAAAAAATAATTTGTTAAAATTATGCCTCGTCTTGAAAAGAATAAAGAAATTAAATTTTTGTGGATTAGTTTTGTCTATTTTGTTTAAATAAAAAACAATATTATTCTGTAAGATTATCAGGGAGCGAGAATTAGTGAATAGATATTTTATTAAAATTTCTTTTACAGTGTCTTACTCCTATGAAGAGATTAACAAAAAGCTTGACATTGCTCAGTACACATCCGAAATTGAAGAGGAGTACAAAAAGTTACAAGACAAAAGTTTGCGAGAAAATCGTTGTAAAAAGATCATTGTTTCGAGCGATGAAGAAGAAGAAATTGCATCCAAAAGAAACAAAAGTTCGTCTTTTGAAATGCCAAAAAAAATACGTGAGGCAGCGGAAAAACTTAAACCTATTATATTGAAAGAGAAGGACTTCGATCCAGCAGAGGGCGATTTCGAGTCGGAAATGTGTATTCCTGTGGAATCAACTGCAAACTTAGAAAATACTGAAGCTCCATTATTAGATCAAAAGAATGCAGGTAGTTGGTATCGTTCACATAGAAAGGTCACATGCACGCAAAGAAATCGAAAAAATTTACATACACTAGCTCTACGCCAGTTCGATATTTTTTGCGTATGCATTCTAAGCTAACTTCTTAAACAGCAAAATATTCGGTTATTTCATCGGTTATAATACAAATATTCTTACCTAGTGAATTCTTTTTAAATTTAATAATTACAACATGCGTAAAGTCAACGATCGCATAAAATGATGTGAGACCGCTCTGTTATCAACAATTATAGGTATCGGTTTTTATCAGTCAATTTGCATTTTTGATAAAAAAAATCTGACTCGTTAATATTTTCTCGAAATTAACTCAAACTAAATGAAAAAAAATAAGTCCCTGAAACCGTCGATAAAGAGTATCTCAAGTAACAATATGCTGAAAAAGATACGCGAAAACCACTCTTTTATTAGGATTCTATTCAACTTAAGGGGTTTTTATTTCCCTTCGTTTTCAGTCTTCAATAACACAGGCACACAAAAAAAAGTGGTCTGTTACTGAGACTTGACATACCCCTCTTATGCATTTTGACGCGCTGAATCCGAATCCAAAGCCAGAATTGCGCCATCACCCCTCAGTTTTTTTTAAATCGTGTAAAACCACCCCTAAATCGAAAAATCCGGGATTTTCCGCTTTTAACATTGGGAAAATTTTTATAAACTGCCTAAAAATTACTACACATCTAAAGCTATACACATTTTGAGGCGCTGAATCCGAATCCAAATGCAGATTTGTGACATCACCCCTCAGTGTTTTTTAAATCGTGGAAAACCACCCCTAAATTGAAAAATCCGGAATATTCCGCTTTTAACATTGGGCAAATTAGTACAATACGCCTAAAAATGACTGCAGATCTACTGCTATACATACTTTCAGGCACTTAATCCGAATTCGAAACGAGATTTACTACATTCCCTCTACTTTTTTTCAATCACGGAAAACCACCCCTACATCGAAAAATTCGAAAAATTCAGCTTTTGACCCTTTTAACCCCTAAACCCTGAACCCTTGAACTTATAACTCTTAAACCCTAAACCTTGAAGCCCTCAACACTAATACGCTTTAATCCTGAACCCTTTAACCCTGAATCCTTTAATCCCCAACTCTAGAATCCTTAAACATTGAACCCATAGCCCTTTAATCCTCAAACTTTTAAACTCTTCACCGTTGAACCCTGAACTCTTAAACCCTTAAACCCTCAGATCCTGATCCCTTAAGCCCTCAACCCTTAAACCCTGAACCCTTAAACCCTTGAACGATGAACCACTAAACTCTGAACCCTTAAAGCATCAACCCTCAAACCATTAACTGTCCCTTAAAACCCTTAAAAAGTGAAAACTGAAACCCTCAGCTCTTAAACCCTCGACCATTAAACCTTGCGTCTTTAAAAAACTAATTCAATTTTCTCTTTTTCACTTATAGCGGGTTCTTTTATCCTCAAATGACCTGTGTAAAGGATTTCTGGATCTTTTTGTATCACCTGGGTTAGTTTCTCTTTCCAACATCTTGCAGTAGTCAGCCATCATATTAATGCCTCAAGTGCCTTGATATCTCCTCTCCATTTCTATAAGGTCTTCGTGAAATCGCTCACCTTGCTCTTCGCTGTAGTCACCTAAGTTTTCAGGAAAGTATTGCAAATGGGCGTGCAAAAAATATAATTTCACACTCATCAAACAACCTAAACGTTCGTAGTTATCGAATAAATCTGAAACAATTTGTTCATATTCCTGACTTTTCTGATTACCTAAAAAATTTTCAGCAATACTTTGAAAACTGAGCCATGCTAACTTTTCTGTTTCGTTCATTGTGTTGATGAAATTAGGATCTCGAAACATTCTTCGAATTTGAGGGCCGTCAAAAATTCCTGCTTTTATTTTAGTATACTGAGACCTGGAAAATGATCTGATAAGTATTGGAAACATGCCCCTTCTTTATCTAATGCTTTAGTAAACTGCTTCATTAAATCAAGTTCAATGTGCAGTGGAGGAAGAAGGATTTTTAATGGATCGAGCAATGGTTCTTGAAGCACGTTGTAAGTACCTGGATTAAGCGCATTTTTTTTGGCCATTCTCTCTTCCTGTAATGATTTATGCGATCTCTGCTGTCCCATAAACATAGAAAGCACGGAAACTTTGTAAAACCTTACTGTTGTCCTAATATGATGGATATGATTTATTTTCTCTAGGACGTACTTCATATTTTCATAACTTTCTTTTAGTTTCGTGGAATGAGCTATTGGGATGCTTGCGTATTTATTTCCATTATGCAGCAAAACTGCCTTTAGACTTTGCTTTGAAGAGTCTATGAAGAGTCGCCATTCACTGGACTTGTAAATATTAGGTTTTAATTCATTAATCAGACTCTTTACATCTGTGCAATAAACTAATGTTTTATCCTCATCTACAGTGAAATATTTTGTAAACTCTTGTTCCCGTTTTCTATCAACAGAAGATTTAGTTCCAGGTTCTACTAATTCCCGCCTTTTAAATTCCGCTGCCATGAATTCTGCAACATCTTTCGAGATGCCAGTATTGTGAAAAAAGTCATTTAAATCTTTTTGGTTAAATGGTTTAGGATTGCATAACATAACAGAATATGGAACATACTTGTCTTTACTTTCATCCATTTCACATTCACTAATCTCCATTAATTCACTTTCACTGTCATCTTCATTTTTTCTTATGACGTCTTCTTCAATATCTTCTTCCATAAAATCTTCTTCTACATTCATAAGTTCACCAGCATCACAAATAGTTTCCTCTCTTTCAAATCCATTGGATATATGAATATCTGATTTCGTAATGGGTTTTATTGTTGAAGAGACATTAGCGTATTTTATTTTAGATTTATTTCTCGAGTTAAAGCCGCTTGTAATAGTTTTGCAAAAATAGCAGTCATCGCATGACTGTGGTTTCTGCCATATAGTTGGCGTGGTAAATTTTAAAACTTCCTTTCCATTCCTTTTTTTTCATCGATTCAACATCGTTAGACAAGTCATCCACCTGTGATGAGCTGCGGTGCTATGATGACGACGGCTGCGGGCCCGCTTGCTCACCCTGACCAGTCGCCCTGAGTTTCTGAAGCACTGCATCGTGAATATATATCACTTATATCTGTACCCAGGGCACCTCTACGTGGTGACGGTGGGCAACGGATAAATTTTTTACTGGTTTTTTTTTCACTTCGGTTTTTTGTATAAATTTTTTGTATATTCTGGCAAAGTTCCTAGAAAAGGGCGTTTCGCCGTCATGGCAGATATAAGTAATATATCTATTATGATGAAGGGCTTCGGAAACCCAGTATCGGCGACTGGTCAGGGTGAGCAAGCGGGCCCGCAGTTGTCATCATCATACGATCGCAGCTCTTCACAGGTGGATAACTTGACCGGTGTTGAGTATAATGCCACAAGAAACCCCTCAAGTAACCACGATTGCCTTGGAGAACCAAATCGGTTTTGCTACATATGTGGTAAATTTGAGGTAGCAAAGTACCGCAGACCTATTACGGATTTAAATAAAAAAATTTTTCTTGACTACTTCAAAATGCAGATACCTGTTGAAAATACATGGTGGGTTCCTCAACTGATGTGCTGCACTTGTCTAACGATGTTGAATCGATGGAAGAAAAACAAAGGAAAGAAAGTGTTACAATTTACCACGCCAACTATATGGCAGAAACCACAGTCATGCGATGACTGCTATTTTTGCAAAACTATTACAAATGGCTTCAACTCAAAAAATAAATATAAAATAAAATATGCTAATGCCTCTTCAATGATAAAATCCATCATGGAATCAGATATTCATACATCCAATGAATTTAAAAGAGAGGAAACTATTTGTGATGCTGGTGAACTTATGAATGTAGAAGAAGATTTTATGGAAAAAGATATTCTAGAAGACGACTTAAGAAAAAATGAAAATGACAGTGAGAGCGAATCAATGGGAATTAGTGAAAGTGAAATGGATGAAAGTGAAGACGAGTATGTTCCACATTCTGTTAAGCCATGGAATCCTAAACAATTTTACCAAAAAGATTTAAACGATTTTATTCGAAATACTGGCGTCTCTAAAGATGTTGCAGAATTCATGGCAGCGGAATTTATGAGGCGGGAATTAGTAGAACCTGGAACTAAATCTTCTGTTTATAGAAAACGGGAACAAGAGTTTACAAAATATTTCACTGTAGATGAGGATAAAACATTAGTTTATTGCACAGATGTAACGAGTCTGATTAATGAATTAAAACCTAATATTTACAAGTCCAGTAAATGGTGACTCTTCATAGACTCTTCAAAGCAAAGTCTAAAGGCAGTTTTGCTGCATAATGGAAATAAATACGCAAGCATCCCAATAGCTCATTCCACGAAACTAAAAGAAAGTTATGAAAATATGAAGTATGTCCTAGAGAAAATAAAATATGAAGAACACAAGTGGCAAGTTTGTGGAGACTTGAAAATCATATCCATCATATTAGGGCAACAGTCAGGTTTCACAAAGTTTCCATGCTTTCTATGTTTATGGGACAGCAGAGATCGCATAAATCATTACAGGAAGAGAGAATGGCCAAAAAAGAATGCGCTTAATCTAGGTACTTACAACGCGCTTCAAGAACCATTGCTCGATCCATTAAAAATCCTTCTTCCTCCACTGCACATTAAACCTGGTTTAATGAAGCAGTTTACTAAAGCATTAGAGAAAGAAGGGGCATGTTTCCAATACTTGTCCGATCATTTTCCAGGTCTCAGTAACGCTAAAATAAAAGCAGGAATTTTTGACGGCCCTCAAATTCGAAGAATGTTTCGAGATCCTAATTTCATCAACACAACGAACGAAACAGAAAAGTTAGCGTGGCTCAGTTTTCAAAGTATTGCTGAAAATTTTTTAGGTAATCAGAAAAGTCAGGAATATGAACAAATTGTTTCAGACTTATTCGATAACTACGAACGTTTAGGTTGTTTGATGAGTGTGAAATTACATTTTTTGCACTCACATTTGCAATATTTTCCTGAGAACTTAGGTGACTACAGCGAAGAGCAAGGTGAGCGGTTTCACCAAGACCTAAAAGAAATGGAGAGGAGATATCAAGGCACTTGGGGTGTTAATATGATGGCTGACTACTACTGGATGTTGAAAAGAGAAACTAATCAAAGTGATAAAAAAAGATCCAGAAATCCTTTACACAGGTCATTTGAGGATAAGAGAATCCGCTATAAGCGAAAAAGATAGAATTGAATTAGTTTTTTAAAGATGCAAGGTTTAATGGTTGAGGGTTTAAGAGCTGAGGGTTTCAGTTTTCACTTCTTAAGGGTTTTGAGGGACAGTCAAACCATTAGGTTTCAAGGTTGATGTTTTAAGGGTTCAGAGTTTATTGGTTCATCGTATAAGGGTTGACGGCTTAAGGGTTCAGGTTCTAAGGGTTTAAGAGTTCAGGGTTCAACGGTTAAGGGTTAAAGGGTTGTGGGTTCAATGTTTAAGGATTTTAGGGTTGGGGATTAAAGGATTCAGGGTTAAAGGGTTCAGGATTTAATAGTTCAGGTTTAAGGGGTTCAGGATTTAGGGGGTATGGGTTTAAAGGTTCCAGGTTAAAGCGTTAAGAGTTTTAAGGTTTCGGGTTTAAAGGTTATAAGTTTAAGGGTTCAGGGTTTAAAGGTTAAAAGGGTAAAATCTGAATTTTTCGAATTTTTCAGTGTTGGGAGTGGTTTTCCGTGATTGAAAAAAAGGAGAGGGAATGTCGTAAATCTCGTTTGGAATTCGGATTCAGTGCCTCAAAATATGTATAGCATTAGATCTGCAGTCATTTTTAGGCAGTTTATACAAATTTGCCTAATGTTAAAAGCGGAATATTCCAGATATTTCGATTAAGGGGTGGTTTTTCACGATTTAAAAAGAACTAAGGGGTGATGGCATAAATCTGCCTTTGGATTTGGATAGAATTGAGCGCATTTCTTGTTGACCATATAAGGATTCGGAGTTTAGTGGTTCATCGTTCATGGGTTGATGGCTTAAGGGTTCAGGATCTAAGATTTTAAGGGTTCAAGAGTTCAGGGTTCAACGGTTAAGGGTTTAAACGATTGAGGGTTAAAGGGTTGTGGGTTTAATGTTTAAGGATTTTAGGGTTTGGAATTAAAGGATTCAGGGTTAAGGAGTTCAGGATTTAATGGTTCAGTTTTAAGGGATTCAGGATTTATGGGTTCAGGATTTAAGGGTTCAGTTTAAGCGTTGAAGGTTTCAAGGTTTAGGGTTTAAGGGTTATAAGTTCAAGGGTTCCGGGTTTGAGAAAGGGTCAAAAGCTGAATTTTTCGAATTTTTCTATGTTAGAGGTGGTTTTCCGTGATTGATAAAAAAGAGAGAGAATGTCGTAAATCTCGTTTCGTATTCGGATTCAGTGCCTGAAAATATGTATAGCAGTAGATTTTCAGTCACTTTTAGGCAGTTTATACCAATTTGCCCAATGTTAAAAGCGGAATATTCCGGCTTTTTCAATTTAGGGGTGGTTTTCCACGATTTAAAAAGAGCTGAGGGGTGATGGCACAAATCTGCCTTTGGATTCGGATTTAGTGCCTCAAAATGTGTATAGCTCCAGCCTGCAGTCATTTTTAGGCAGTTTATACCAATTTGCCCAACGTTAAAAGCGGAATATTCCGGATTTTTCAATTTAGGGATGGTTTTCCACGATTTAAAAAGAGCTGAGGGGTGATGGCACAAATCTGCCTTTGGATTCGGATTTAGTGCCTCAAAATGTGTATAGCTCCAGATCTGCAGTCATTTTTAGGCAGTTTATTCAAATTTTCCTAATGTTAAAAGCGGAATTTCTGGATTTTTCGATTTAGGGGTGGTTTTCCACGATTGAAAAAGAACTGAGGGGTAATGGCACGAATCTGCCTTTGGATTCGGATTCAGCGCCTCAAAATGTGTATAGCTTTAGACCTGCAGCAATTTTGAGGCAGTTTATAAAAATTTTCCCAACGTTAAAAGCGGAATATCCCAGATTTTTCGATTTAGGGGTGGTTTTACACGATTTAAAAAAAACTGAGGGGTGATGGCGCAATTGTGGCTTCGGATTCGGATTCAGCGCATCAAAATGCATATGAGGGGGTATGTCAAGTCTCAGTAACAGACCACTTTTTTTTTTGTGTGCCTGTGTAATAGAATCATTTTTAAGTCTATTAATTACAAAACAATGCACGTATAGAATGCCTTTATTACTTTCACAGAAGCAGATTCTTTGTTAAAAGGACAAACTGTATCTACTAAAATTAAAATAATAAAACAAGAACAAATTAAACGAAAATTTAAGATTTTAAAGAAAGTTCGACGACCTACATGCACGTCAAATATGACTAAAGGTATAAAGAAATTTGTATTTCTCTAAATCTTTTAAAAATATTAATACAATAATAGAAATTTATGTAACAAAGGTGGGAAGAAATACTTCACGCATGAGTAAGTAGTGATCGTAGAGTACAAGCTACCGGCGGAACCGGCAATCACTCGACTGCGGGAATCGCGCGTTCAAGTTGCGTATTTTTTTTATTTGTGTACGTAAAAATAATGTACGAAAATACAACATCGCTTGGCAAGTATCAACTTTTCGCAAAGTATAACAAAATAGTATATTATGAAAGTAGTGCGAAAAGTTTCACTAGTCACTCGTTCACAGCGATCCCGCGAGAGACAAAGTCATGTATTTACGAAGTGTGTGTCTGAAAATGAATTTGTTTATGTCTAAAGTGAACTTTTTCATATTGGATGCTTACTTTACACACGATACGAAAAAACTACCCTTTACGCCTTGATAATTTCACTATCCGCTCACACTTGACGGACGAACGTGCAAATTAGTAGTGTACGCAACAAGGGTGCCTGCGTTGCATACAATATTTTATCACTATACTGTGAAGTAGGCCTTTTTTATTATATGTGGAGTGTCACTTGATGTACAAAAACAGTGAAAAAACCGCTGCCAATTCATTGGCACTTAGCTTCCTCAAACTAATTTATCAATTTCTTTTATTAAATTGAAATCCCAAAAATAAAATTACGCAAAAAAAAAATTGCTAATGAATTTCAATAATAAAACTTTTTTTCTTTTTAATTCAAATAAAGATATTATTATCTATCGCTAAATTTCATTGTTTAACTTTTAACCGATTCGTCTTATAACATTATTGCACGGCGTGAAGTTAGCGCTCGAGCGCAGCAAAGACGATAATTCACGTCGTGCAGTGGGCCACTTGAGTCATAAGTATCGTATACTATTTTATAGCACGTTTACTTAAGTATTTAGAATACATACAGTACCTACAGTGCATACAGTAAAAAATAATTTTTATAAATAGATCAGGAATCAAGTGGAGAAAATGATTTACGCGGATCTCTTTCTGAGTTTAGTTCTTCGCCCAGCCAAGTTGTCAACTCAAAAGTGGGAGCAAGACGTACGAAGGGTACTCTTTAAGTTTCATGCCTGATATAATGTTATCAATGTTTAATTAAAAATATAATTTAAACAAATGGATATAGAATTGAGTGGAGAGAATCATCCACGCGGACCTCCTAATGAGTTTGGTTCCCCGCCCCGCCAAGTTTTGAACTCAAAAGTCGAAGAAAATAGTACAGATGGTACTCTTTAAGTTATGCCTGATAGAAGAAGGTTATCAATGTTTTATAATTAAAAAGATAATTTATACAAATAGATCTGTTATCGATTGGCGAGGATGATCGACATGGATTTCGTTCTGAATCTGGCTCCCCGGCCCACAATGTTCTGAATCCAACAGCGGGACCAAGTAGTACGAAAGGTGCGATTTATGTTTAATACTTAACCTGACAATATTTAATTAAAAATAAGCTAATCGAGGTGGTTTAGGAATTTTAAGCAGAAAAGTTTTTTATGTTTCTGCAAGCATCTTTTGAAAAAAAGAAACATCAAAATATAGTACTACACGTCATGTGTAGTAAATTCGGCTAATTTTATCCACAAACTACTTAATTTTATTATTATTTTTTTTTTAATCGTGAAAAACGTATAAATATACATTAAAATACAATATATAATAAATCCAGTTTCCGAGTTAGTTCTCTTCTGAACAAGTGAACATGATTTAAGTACATACTTACATGTATAATTAAACTTTTCCGTCATATGGGGTCGAGGGAATGTATGAGGCTAAGTTAGATATTATATGGTCAAATCATCTAAATTTGTCTTATGATTAAAATAATAGTACATTACCATACTAGCGGCATAAGTCGTACTTTACCGCGCGACGTGTCTAAGCGCCTGAGCGTAACGAGTACGTTTAACGCTGTGCCATAAAGAACGACTTATTTTATGTCACTCTAAGCTTAAAATCACAACTTTGATATGATTTTTCGGCGCTCGTGGTATAAAATACCGTTCGAAACTAGTGCGTAAGTCGATTATTTAGCTGGTTTGGCTTTTTCACACTCGCTTCGCTCGTGCAAAAAGTCACACTAGCTAAATAATCGACTTCCCTACCCGTGTCGAAATATACTATTATAGCACTGACTCCATAAATCCGCCAAGTCACGCCTATCCGTGCTATTAGCAGTCCATTTTTGCACTGTGCAGTATCGCCTGAGCGACAGCGAGGATGATAAGCGCGGTGCAATAATGGCCTACTTATCTCACGGATAGGCGTGACATGGCGGATTTATGCTACGCAGTGCTATAAATAATATTATAATAATCAATAATAATTAAAATATAAATTATTTACTGTTAAGATTACGTTCTAGGTAAAAAAAAGAATAATGAATTAAAGCAACCAAAAAAATGCCGTTGAAAGAAGTATACAAACTGCCAATAGATAAGAAAATATATTATGTAATCGGTAAATATATTTATATTAGATGATTTTACAATTTTATGTAATTTTTATAATTTTAATATGATTTCATTAAAAATTGGATACTAAATCGTTGTTATAAAATAAAAAAGATTAATTAAAATTCTCATTTTATCAAGAAGTATAATCTATGCGAAATTTTTGTAGGTTTATCCGACAAGATTTTAACAAATCAATGCAAGGAAAAAGTATGCTGTAACCATAAATCAAATTCTACGAATGCTACAAATGCTGGTGATGATTTAGATATTTTAGCGGTTCGAAAAATACTTCCTGTGCAAACAAAAAAAGAATTTGATCTGTTAAATGAGCGTTTAGAAAAGTCTGAAAATATGCGAGATAAAATTGTAAGTAGAGTATCCAAACAAAACCGTGTTTGAAACTCGGCCTCGGCGATTGACTAGTCACTTTGCACCGAAAATTTTAACACTTATTACCGTTTATTTTTTTAGAAAAAATATCTCCGCATCGTAGGAGGCTCAAACATTAGTAATTGTATTAGAAGAATGTTATATGAGTGTATCTCTAATGAAATAGGAATATTATACAGTTTTAAAGGACGCAATAAATGTAACTTTAGTACTACTAAATTTTTTCTCTTATTAGAAGGTATGTCTGCATATTTTTCTCTTATAAATCAACTTCTAAACTGCTCTTTGGTATTACTTAAATGCGACTTGTTGGTAATTTCGGCTAACAAATTTTCTAAAATAATGATATTATTATAATTATTATATTATTATTATTATTATTATTATTATTATTATTATTATTATTATTATTATTATTATATTTCAGAAGTTGCTATTGAGCGCTCGGCTGATAAATATCAAGTGAAAATAACAGTGATGGATTGGCTAAGGCAAACGAAAACCCGGATCAATAGTGCAAAGTAACTATATTGTTCATCTATATATATATGCTCAGAAAAGCAGCTATCTAGGGGTCCTCTTTATAAATAAAAAAATAATTCGGCGGTCTTTTTTGAAAAGGAGACATCTCGGAAAACTCTACCAAAAAGAGACTAACTCGTCGGCTGAGAGGAACACGGTGCCAAGTCGGGTGAGCGCGTAAAAAGGTATATCAACTCGCGTGGTCGGTTTTTGAATATTTTAGCAAACTATTTTGAAGAAGGCAAAATATATTCCACAAAAAAGCGATTAAAATAGAAGAAAAAAAGTTTAATTTGAGATCAGTCGATTCTGTGCAAAGTTATACGTACATTTGAAAGTGTAAAAAATGACCAAAAATGAGCGATTTTTCCCAAATCCACGTAATTCCTATAATTTTTGTCATTTTTCGCACGTTTCAAACGCACGTACGCAAATTAAACCTTCTTTCTTCTACTTTAATCACTCTTTTGTGGAATATTTTGTGGCTTCTTCAATAGCTTGCTAACAAAATTCTAAAGCCGTCAACGCGAGTTGGTACCTTTTTACGCGCTCACCCGAGTTGGTACCGTTTTCCTCTAAGCTGATGAACTCATCGAGTTACACACATCGAGTCAGCATTTTTCCGAGATGACTGCTTTTCTAATGAGTCCGCCGAGTTATCTTCTTTTTAAAAGAACGTTCCGAGATAGCTGCTTATATGAGAATATGATCAAATAGCTGCTTTTTCACAAACAATATGAGTAGTAAGAAGGCCCATATGGAGAGACAGCGGTATCGATTTTTCCCCCTCCCCGCCGGTGCCGTCACTCTATACGGGTATAGCGTAAGTTGGTCGGTATAGTGGGCCTGTTTCCCCATTCGGCTGCACACACGGATGATTTGGGGGTGTTATAGAGTGGTGATGGTGGAAGTAACAGGTGTCGGGAGGCATATACGTTTACTGGGGCCCCGCATGGCGTGAGATAAGGTTTATGTGTTTCCGGTTATTTTGCAAGGAGAGGAGTATGGATGGGGTGGTGATTATAGTGTGTTTAGAATAAAAATATCATTTATGCATAGTATAATTTATTCGAGAAACTTGTACAATATTTATACATAGTAAATAATGAAATAAATTATTATAAAATTATATTTACATAAAATTTGTAATGAGTTGATACAGATTTTTTTTATTGTTTTGGTGGTGGTGGTGGTACGCTGTGTATACGAGTCATTAAGGCGCGGCCACCTTGTTGTTCAGTCAGCTCCATTGTCGTTTTCAGATCGACGATACAATGAAAGGCCGGATTGCCGAACGGTACAAGTTTGACAATCATGTCGTGTTCGAGAGATTTCTCGCCGTCTGAGTTTTGCGCCCCTTTTATCCTCCATGCACCCTGAACAACGTTCTTATGTAGCGCACTGCGAAACATAACAGGTGCAAACCGAAACATGCTGTAAACAAAATTATTAATATTAATAACGTTAAGATTTTATATTTTAAAATTATTTAAACTTTTTTGATTATGAAAGTATTAAGCAATAAAAATTTAATTTAAGAGTTTTAAATTTAAAAATATTTTATAAAATATAAAAGAAATGTTATTTTTAGATTAAAAAGTCTATATTTCAAAATTATTTAAGAAAAGATAATTTTTTTACACAAAAAACATATACTCACTCTGCCTGGATGTACACCTACAAGTCGAATAATTTCTTTAATATCCGCAGTACGTCCTTCCTTGAGACCTTGGTTTCGTTTTCGTCTAACCGTGGCTTTTTGGATTGGCTGCTGTACGGTCCGGTAGTTGTTTGGATCGTTGTGAAGAACTCCTCTTCTTGTAATTCAAATAATGGGGTTGTCAACACCTTTCGATTCACATGTAAAATTTCTTCGGCCCACTTAAAATCCAATTGAGGCGATTTCCGTATTGTTTTTTTCTGAATACTACTATCCAGGCGCTCTGTGCAATCTATTATATGCATTGTAAGTTCATACGCCCTATACATCCTTATGTAAGGTAAGGTTAGTTCACAGTTTGCTGCAGAAAAAGGGCTGTATGTGCGTTTCTTTTCTTTGGAGATTTTAGCAGTAGCAGGCGGGTCAATTACTATACAGTCGTCATCATCATCATTGGCATTAATGTCAGCAGAACTACGTTTTGCACTACTTTGAACAACTGTGTCTTTATTTTCTTTTAAACTGTCGACCTCGTCTGTATTCGGCGGATCCAAATTTTTTAAAATTTCATCCATCAGCAGCACGTTGAATGATTCGCGATCACTTTCAATCCCTTCACTTTTTTGGTTTTCTTTCAAACTCTCAAGGTAGAGTTTGTCAATATTCACAGGGTCCAAATTTTTTAAAATTTCATCCACCAAATTGAATGGTTTTTGTGTATTTTCTGTAGATGGTTCGATTTTTTTTTTCATAGGCCTCACTAACCATTTCGTCCAACCAATTGTCATTAAAACTTGACACTGTTGGTGTAACACTTTGCACACTGTTTAAACTATCGCCTTCCAGAATCTCGTCTATACGTCTCTCGAAATTTTACGTAACACTTTGCACACTGTTTACACTGTCACCTTCCAGAATCTTGTCTGTACATCTCTCGAAATTTTGTGCTCCGCCGGCGCCTAATGAGGGTAGCTGGCGCGCATTCTCTTCTATGTTGTCGGGTTTGTCAATATTCACATGGTCCAAATTTTTAAAAATTTCATCCACCACATTGAATGACTTTTGTGTATTTTCTGTAGATGGTTCGATTTTTTCATAGCCCTCACTAACCATTTCGTCCAACCAATTTTAAAAACTTGACATTGTTGGCGTAACACTTTGCACACTGTTTACACTATCACCTTCCAGAATCTCATCTATAAATTTCTCGAAATTTTGTTTTCCGTCGGCACCTAATAAGGGTAGCTGGCTCGCTTTCTCTTCTATGTTGTTGGGTTGGCCTGCGTACTGGTGCGAAAGCGGATTAAAGATTTCGATCGAATCTGTTATGAGATTTCCGAGTTCTAAAAGATCCATTTTTTGTAGAGATGTTACTGTCATCCGCGAAAACGAAATTAGAAATGAGACGATGCTCTGCTTCTTCTTTGGCAAGATACCTCGGGTGGGAGGTGGTGAGGGAAATCGCAGTCTTATCAATGGCCGTTGGAAAAGACCCTGCAGCTGTCTATCGACGGTCAAGCGTCTTGGGAAAAATATGCTGGTGCGTCGTAAAAAACCGCACGGTTCGTCACGTGTTGGTCTGAAGAAACGTTGTCTTATCGTTTTTGAGGACCGCAAAGGACATGTGAGGTCGAACATATTGCTAGACGATACCTTAAAACTTGGAGATTACGTAATACGGCTGTTTATGAGTGTAAATGGAAAGCAGCGGTAGACAACGGCCGTTGCAGTGTATCCGATTTTCTTAATCCACGCTACCCCTGATAACCGTTAATCTGTATGCTACGGCTCAAAAAAGCGCGCACACCTGGCTCTTGCCACTCAAGGCTTGTTAGAATACGTGTACATTTATGTCAGCGTGCGAAATAGAGAGCGCATGCGTGGCGCCATCACGCGAGCATAGCTGGAGAGCTAGTGAGAGCGAGCGGCCGAAGCGGGCACTCACTCGTTCGCCGTCCTCTGCCGAGAGCAGTTGTAATCAGAGAGAGAGAGAGCTGTACTGTAATTGAATAAAACGTTGTTGCTGTTAACCAGAGTGGGTTATTTGAAGAACCCTGCCTTCCACATCCTAAATTAACATGGTAGCAGTGTGCCTGGTTTATTTTTAGTGCGGTACTGTTTCTCTTTACGAGAGCAGTAACACACTTTAAATTCCACGAAAAGGAAAAGTGATTTTAATTTTAGCGCATGGTAAGCGCAAGAACAAAGGAAAACACATGAGTGTAAAAGAAGAACCAAAAGTAAAAATTGAAAAGTCAAGTGAAACTGAAAGTGAAGAAAAATTTTACAATATTGAAAATAAGGAAGTTAAAAAGGAAATTCCTGTTGAAAGCGAGATGGCATCGGAGAACAAAGGATTCACGTTACAAGTATTTGATGGGACACACTATGATAAATGGAATTACAAGTTAAAATTATTCTTGGAATTTAAAGAGTGCAGTGAAGTTATCGAAAATGATGAAAGACCGGAAGCAATAACAGAAGTTGAGTGGAAAAAGAAAGAGATAAAAGCTAAAAACTATATAGTGAACAGCATGACAAATACACAACTAGAATTAATTATTTCAGAAGAAACAGCAAAGAAAATGGTTGCTAAGTTGGATGAAAATTACTTAGTTAAAAGTAGTGCTGTGAAATTATTGTGTAAAAGAAGACTGCTCGATTTGAAAATGGGAGAAAGTGAGAATCCGACAGACTTTTATAATAACTTTGAAAAATTAGTGAACGAATTAAAAAATGCTGGAGAAAATGTGACGAAAGAAGATAAATTGAATTACTTCTTATTAACGCTACCAGAAAGTATGTCACACATGGTTGATATTGTGGACGCATTAGCTGAAAAGGACAAAACAGTGGAATTTGTGAAGTCAAAATTGGAATTCGAATTTAAGAAAAAACATGGTGAAAGTGAGAATTCGAGATCAAACGCGTTTACGTTTGAGAAAAGAAGAGAGGATAAAGGACATGTTATGTATGTGGTGGTGTAGGACACATACAATACGATTGCCCGACGAAAAACAATTCCGGGAATCGCGCGCCACAGCAAGGAGGCGGCAGAGGAAGCCGTGCGCCACAGAGAGGAGGGGGCAACGGCAGAGGCTACACACAGCAGCGAGGAACGAGTTCCAACCGGCGTGGAAGGAGCGGATACCGACAGCATGGCCGAGGCGCGAGAGGCAGTGACAACAACAGCAGCGGTCATCAAAATACCGAGAAGAGCGAAGTGTTGAGCACTTCAGTAGAAATAATGTCTGCGAATAAAAGTAACGGTAAAGTAAACGAAAATAAGATAGATTGGATTTTAGATAGCGGTTGTACAGACCACGTGATAAATAACGAAAATTATTTTAATGATGCAATTGTATTGAAAGAACCGATTAATGTAAAAGTAGGAGACGGTAGAATTTTGAAAGCAACAAAAGTAGGTCATGTAAAAAGTAAATTCAAAACGTTTAATGAAGAGATAGATATAGAATTAGAAAATGTATTTTACGTAAAAGATATGGACAGAAATTTAATGAGTTTTGCTAAAGTAACTGATAAATGTAAAGTGGTATGTATCAGTGATAGTGCTAAAATTTATAATAAAAATAATAAATTAATTGCGATAGCTTGGAAAAAAGATAGAATGTATAAAATGACTAGTTTTATTGAAAAAAGAACAAGAGAATCAAATTTGACAGTTAAAAATGAGAAAATGACTTTAAAGGAAAAATGGCATAGAACTCTAGGGCACGTTAATTTTAACTATTTGAAAACAATGTGTAAAAATCATGTTTTGAAAGGTTTGCCTAACGAAATAGAATCAGATTACTATAAATCTGCTACGTGTATTGAAAACAAAATGCACAATATCCCGTTTGAGAATAATAGGAAAAGAGCGAAAGATATATTAGAAATAGTACATACAGATTTGAATGGACCACACAATACAGTAGGTTATAAAGGAGAAAAGTATTTCATAACTTTTATTGATGATTTTAGTAAATTAACAAAAATTTATGCAATTAAGTCTAAAGACGAAGTACATGATAAATTTATTGAATATATAAATTTAGTTGAAAATAAGACTGGAAAGAAAATTAAGAAATTAAGGTGTGATAATGGTACTGAATATTTGAATAAAGACATGTATAAATTATGTAGAGAAAAGGGAATTGAAATAGAAACATGTCCACCTTATGTACATGAGCTTAACGGTACAGCAGAAAGGTACAATAGGACGGTTATGGATAGTACAAGGTGTTTGTTAGCTGAGTCTAAGATCGAAAGAAGATTTTGGCCAGAAGTAGTCTGCGCCGCAGCCTATTTAAAAAATAGAACTATTGCTAACACCTTAGTTAGAAATAAATCTCCTTATGAGATATTTTTAAATGAAAAACCAGACACGAAGTATTTAAAATTATACGGAAGTAAAGTATTTGTTAGAGTACCGGAAAACAAAAGAAATTCGAAATGGGATAGGAAGGCTGAGTTAAGAACGTTGATAGGTTATGATGTAACAGGGTATAGAGTTTTGATAAACAATAGAGTCATTGTTGCAAGACACGTTGATGTCGTTGAGGAAGATGTAATATGTATTGGCTTAAATAGATAGTAATGAGTCTAGTTTTTGGGTAGAAGCTATGAACAAAGAAATGAATAGTTTAGAGAAAAATAAAACACGGGTATTAGTTGAAAAACCAAAGAATGAAAAGATATTAGATTTAAAATGGATTTATACTAAAAAAAGGTGAAAATATATATAAAGCGAGAATAGTGGTAAGAGGTTACCAACAAACAGATGTATTGGATGACATTTATTCACCTGTTGCGAAAACACAAACTTTGAAAGTATTGTTATCGTATTGCTGCCAAAACGGATTGTTAATTGAGCAAATGGATGTAGAAACAGCGTTTTTAAATGGTAAAGTTAAATCAAAAGTATTTGTTAAACAGCCTGAAGGTTATGAGGATGGAACAGAAAGGGTTTGTAAATTAAATAAAGCGTTGTATGGTTTGCGAGAAAGCCCAAGAGCTTGGTATAAGTGTCTTGATAATTATTTAAGTTCTTTAGGATTTGTAGGAAGCGAACATGATTATTGTTTGTATACTTTAAGAGAAAGAGATGAGATTATATATTTAATTATATTTGTGGATGATTTGTTAATATGTTGTAAGAAAAGACAAAATTTGAATTACATAAAAGGAATGTTAGAAGAAAGATTTCAGATGAAAGATTTAGATAAAGTGAGTATGTATTTAGGTATTAATATTGAATATGATGAAAACAAAAATGAGATGTCCTTAGATCAGGAAAAGTATATTGAATCGTTAGCTAGAAAATATCAGATTGAACAAGCAAAATTGTATGAGACTCCAATGGAACAAAATTTAAAGTTAGAACCCGCTAAAGAGATAGATGAGAAAATAAAGTATAGAAATTTGATAGGAGCACTTTTGTATATTAGCTCAGGAACAAGACTAGATATAAGTTATAGCGTAAATTATTTGAGTAGATTTCAGAATTGTTATGATGAGACACATTATAAATATGCTTTAAGAATTTTAAAATATTTATATTTAACTAAAAGTTTAAAATTAAGATTTAAGAAAAACAATAATGTAGATATTCTTGAATGTCATGTAGATGCCGATTGGGCAGGAGACTGTGTAGACAGAAAGTCGACAACTGGATATATTGTTAAGTTGTATGGAAATGTAATATATTGGAAATCGAGGAAACAAGGAAGTGTAACTAAGTCTTCGACAGCTGCTGAATATGTCGCACTGTCTGAAGCAGTAAGTGAAGTAATATTACTAAAAGACTTGTTAAGTGACTTTAAAGTAGAAATTAAGAAACCTGTAAATATTTATGAAGACAATTCTGGCGCTGTGAGCATTGCGAAATTTGGTAATTTTACAAAGAAATCAAAGTACATAGAAGTACATTATCATTTTGTAAATGAGAATTATGTTAATGGATTAATTGATATTGTTAAGGTCAGTACAGAGAAAAATGTTGCAGATATTTTGACAAAGGCTCTTGGACGAGTAAAGTTTGAAAACTTGAGAAGTTTATTGAATTTGATTTAAAGAATATTGTAATTGCGAGAAAAATAAATGTAAGGAGGCGTGTTAGAATACGTGTACATTTATGTCAGCGTGCGAAATAGAGAGCGCATGCGTGGCGCCATCACGCGAGCATAGCTGGAGAGCTAGCGAGAGCGAGCGGCCGAAGCGGGCACTCACTCGTTCGCCGTCCTCTGCCGAGAGCAGTTGTAATCAGAGAGAGAGGGCTGTACTGTAATTGAATAAAACGTTGTTGCTGTTAACCAGAGTGGGTTATTTGAAGAACCCTGCCTTTCACATCCTAAATTAACAAGGCTATAGGTGATAAAATGAGAAAAACGGTTTCTGTTGAATAGGTCATGTACCTACACCTTTTCCTTGCGGCATCGAAACTATATAGGGTATTTACCATAGTGTTGTATCCAAAAAATTTTCGTATATAAAGCACTAGTTGGGGTGGTGAATGGTCACTGTCTGCTTAAATCCGAACAGTGCTAGAGTTCCACGATGAGAAACATAAGCGAGGATAGTTTGCGTATGGTGATTTTCCGCATCGCGAATGCATTGCGGTATAGGAATTCGAGAGTTTATCGACGGTGTGATTTCGAGTGGCGTCGAAGAGTTCGGCGTATGGTGTGTGTACAATTAAAACGCGAGTTAAACTATTTGCTGTCATGCTCGAGTTTTCGTGAAATAGCTCGATTTCATAGACTTTTCTTTCGTGAAAATGAACTGGCGGTGCGATCTACGGCGGAATATTTGACAGCTGTGCAGATGACACACATACCTGGTCTCCAAAATTTAATGATTCAATACGAAGAATATTGTGGTAAGTTTTGAACACTGATTAGATATTTCTTAAAAATATTTTTAACATTTCCAATTAGACATTATCGATAACTGTGTTAAAAATTCTAGTTTCTTCTTATTTTTTTAAAAAAAGTGTAAATAAACAGATATTTACATTTATAATTTTATAAATATTTTCTGCCGTAATTTATGGGGTCACAATTAATAGTACGCTATTTATGCAACGTGATTTTAAGAACGATTTTGTTTTTCAAAAAAGATTATAATTTAAAAATGCAAAAAAATAAATAAGCCTTTTGTTACGTTTTTTTAATGTTACGCGTTTTTATCTTGATATTTACACTATTGCGGTGTATTTTAAAAAAGATTATTGTTTTTAAATGTATGATTAAATAACCTGTTTATATATATATATTCTAATTTTATGAAATTTTTATTCAAATATTTTCGTTGGTACATGTGTATTTTATTTGTTCTAATGAAATTTAAATAAAATTTTCATTTTTACAGCTCTTGACTCTTTGTTAAATGACGACGACTCCGACGAGTATGAAATTGATGCTGTCGCGGGGGGGGCACTGGAGTAACGAGGACGCAGAGAGAAATGATCCCGGTACGAGTGATAGTTGCTCAACATGCTATGGACCTGTTGCTGAAAATTCTGTGCAAATGACGGAAAGTGCAGTGGGAGAACAAGTCGATGAACACACAGACGAAGATTCAGCGCTGTTTCAAGAAATATCTATGGAGCAGGCCGAAAGAACACCTATAGAAGAGAGTGAAGAAGAAGAAGAAGAAGAAGAATCGCCTGAGCACACAGAAGACGAGCAGCAGCAGCAGCACCAAGCACAGGCCAATATATTTGAAGAAATACCCGAAGAGGACAATATCTCATCGTCAGAGTACGAGTCCGAGAATGATGGGGACGACTCGAGGATCGCAGGTCATGTAGCCGGGGGACAGTTGACCAGAACTTTGTTAATGAACTATTTAGAGCCGACTGTGCAAGTGGCTCAAGCAATTAGTCGCGTCGCACCGGCCAATGCCTCCCAAGATCCTGGTTACTTGGGAGAAACGGACGAGGCTGAACCCTCGACTTCGACAAATAGGAGACGGCCGAGAGCCATGGCGATGCATGATTTTTATACCCGGCGCGAGAGAGAGAGCGAGATCGATCCTACCATCGAGTCATCGATAGAACACGCATGACCTACCATCGGTTCGACGCAAATAGGCTCCTTGATCGTCGTATAAATGAGTGTGAGTAGAGAGAATCATAGTTTATTTATAAAGTTATTTCTCGTGTGATAAAGTGTGTTTTTTTTTATAAAGTAATTCGTCCTGAAGAAAACGGTGTGGACACCGTCGCGCGCCACGATTCGGCGACTCTCGAAGTATATGTGGAGAGAATCCGTTATTGTCGCCGCGCGTAAGAGTTGAGATGGTTTCACACGCAAATACAAAATCAAAACTCTCCGCTCTACACAGAGAATGATTTGGAAGATTTATTGAACAGAGTGCACGAAGCATTTGACGGACATCCGGAAGAATAATAAAATAAAAAAAAAAGAATTTGACATCATTTTCCAACTAATAAAAATGAAAATTTTTTCTTATTCGTCTTGTTTTTATATTATTTCCCTTTTTTTATAGCGTACGTAGAGAGCGAGTCTTCTCTCAGTGCGATACCATCGGGGACCGACAGCACTGCTGGTCCTATGCAAACAGGCGGTGGCAGAGACAATACTAGTGGCGAGCGTGTAGTCGAAGATGTGGGAAACGACAATGCCATAGAGCCACCAGATATCAGATTTATGGTGAGCGACGAGAGAAATCATTATCTTCAGCGGTTTCACGTAAATGCCCGAAGATTTACACTACGAGTGCTAGATCCGCCGGAAAATTTCAACTTGGTTTTATGGTTGGAGTTAGCAATGCGCGACATTCACGTGTTTTTGATATCTTTAGGGGATGTTGACGAATTATTGGGTGTAGCCATTAGTAGTGAGTACTTTACTCAGGGTAGTGCGGGAATGTCTTTACGGCCGATCGCTAATTTTACACATGATGATTTGTGGGAGCTTGTAAGGAGTGTGGTTCAAAGTAACGCGAAGTTTCACGTGGATGAAAATTTTATTTTAGAAGCAACGTACGTTAAAATGCCAGTGGGTCAGGGTCACAAACGGAAAATTTTAAATGTAGATGTAGTTGGGCAACGGTCGTTTGTCGCGATAAAAAATACCGATAATCTGTGTTTGCCTCGTGCTTTAGTAGTTGGTGAGATGCATGCAGAGCTAAGAACGAACATGACAAAAGAGACAAAAAAATTATGGACAAATATTCGCGATGGAAGACGATCGCTCCAAAAAGAGAAAGCCATAAAGTTGTTGCGCGACGCTAAAGTAGTTGTACCATCGACAGGATGTTGTTTTCGTGAGATTAAAACATTTCAAGAGTATTACGCAAGACGTGGAATAGCAATCGTTGTATATGATAGGGAGACGTTTGGTTCGGTAGAACGGCCATTTTTTGATGGACGTCCAATGATAAGCGTTGATAATCCAACAGTTATAAATTTACATCATGATGAGAAGAATCGTCATTTCGATACTATATTAAATTTAATAGGTGCAGCGTAAAGTAAATTTTTTTGTAAATATTGTAACAAACGCTATCATTATGTGGACCAGCACACTTGTGCGTCGGTTTGTGCATGTTGTTTTGTGACACCAGCTTGTAAAACAGAGGGTGCGGTAGTGAAATGTCAAGATTGTATGCGAAATTTTTTAAGTGAGCGTTGTTATAATAATCACAAAACAGAGGAGTCGTACAAAACGAGAAATAAGAAAATTTGCGATTTGATAAAAATGTGTACTGCATGTAACAAGCGTTTTCATACTCATCGTGGTAAACACGAGTGCGGCGTTTTCTATTGTAAGCTCTGTCGAATGAGACATTCGGTCAATAGCCTGTGTTTCATGAAGCCTGTAACCTCCTCGAGGTGGTCTAAAGATAAGAAATATCTATATATATTTTATGATTTCGAGACGCGACAAGAGGATCCGTACAAGAATCACCCGACGGTGCTTGAGTTCGTGCCTACACTCTGTATTGCGCAGCAGGTATGTTCAGATTACATACAAAACGACGACATGACCCAGCGATGCGATACTTACGGCACGCGTGAGCACGTGTTTAAAGGAAAACCCGTAACAGAATTTCTAGACCTGTATTTACGAGAAAAAACAATTTTTCAAAAAATTTTATGTATCGCGCACAATGCCGGTGGTTTCGACGCGCAATTCATTTTAAGAGAAATTGTCGAGACGCGTAGAGATGTTATACCGGAACTTATACTCAACGGGCGAAACATTGTGACGCTACAATGCGCGCGAACAATATTTATCGATAGTTTGAATTATTTTCATATGAAGTTGAGTGCATTGCCAAAGGCGCACAGTGTTCTATTTTGAAAAAAATGGACAAAATGAAATATCTCGCGAACGGATATCGATAGCCGGACGAATCCAACTGCATTTTAAAGTTGAAGTAATGTACAATAAAGGAAAAATAGTCCAGTACTGATAATTTGACCCTCTGACCTTAGAAATGAAAAAGTTTATTTGGCGTAATTATTTCAATTTAGTATGATAACTTGATAATAATTACAGATATTACGCTATTAGAAATTGTATTTAATACAATTTTATTAAAGAGCATGAAAATATTGTAAAAAATGCCATTTTTTAATAACCCTTAAATTTTAATAATTCATATATGCACCTACAAATTTGTGTACTTGTATTTATATACCCATGTATTTTGATTCGCTGAATCCGAATTTGAAGTCGAAATTACTCAATAATGCTCCATTTTTTCAGGGTGAATTTTTCGTATTTTTTATGGAGTTTTCAGATTTAAAAACAAATTGGTGTGCGATAGGACAATTCTGACATCAAATTCGGAGTCCTTGCATCAAACACTACAGGAGTCCATATTTTTTGATCGAAAAAATTGATAGCCAGAAAGTTTACAATGAAAAAGCCGAAAATACGTTATTTATTCGATTTTCATTTTTCATTTCCAAGGTCACAGGGTCAAATGATCAGTACTGGACTATTTTTCCTTTATTGTAGATTACTTCAACTTTAAAATGCAGTTGGATTCATCCGGCTATCGATATCCGTTCGCGAGATATTTCATTTTGTCCATTTTTTTTCAAAATAGAACACTGTGAGGCGTTTGGGCTCCCACCGAGTGCGAAGAAGGGGTATTTCCCTGATTTCTTTAATACTATGAAGCATGCTGATTACATCGGTGCACTACCGAAAGCTCGGTACGACGCGCCGGATTCTATGTCTGAGCAGGAGCGTCGCGTCTTTTACGAGTGGTACAACAAAATACCGCGCGATTATGTTTTTGATTTTAAGAAAGAGATCGAAGATTATTGTCGTATGGATATTGAAATTTTGAGGCGTGCGTGTATAGCCTTCAGGGAAATATTTTTGAACGTCGGTAAAGTTTGTCCGTTTACCGAAGCGACAACCATAGCGAGTGCGTGTTCGTTAGTCTATAGAAAAATGTTTTTAAAGCCGCAAACTATTGGTATTATGCCGCCGCGTGGATACCGCTGAAGTGACAATCACTCGCAAAAGTCGATCGAGTGGTTGCTTCAGTGCGAGCGCGAATTTGGTCCAGAAATAATTCACGCCGGTGGAGCACGCGAGTACCGTCTACCCGAGGGTTTTTAGTAGATGGATTTTTGCCACCAATCGACGACTTTAATGTAAAAGGGGTTGTGTTTGAATACGAGGGTTGTTACGTGCATGGTTGTCCAAAATGTTTCGTTCAAAATCGTAACAAGCGTCTAGTGTTTGATAATACTTTCGACGGGGCGTACGAAAATACACTCACCAAGTTACAAAAAATACGAGAATGTGGCTACGACGTTCGATGTATATGGGAATGTGACTTTGAGAATGTGAAACGCGAGAACCCCGAAGTTGCGCAATATGTGAAAAATCATCCGATAATGAGTCGTATAACACTGAATCCTCGCGATGCTTTTTTTGGTGGGCGCACCGAAAATATAATACCATTTTATAAAGTAAAAGGCGGTGAAAAGATAAAATATACAGATATTTGTTCTCTTTATCCGTACGTGTGTAAGCGCGGTAAATTTCCGATCGGTCACCCTCGTATATACGTGGGGAGCGAATGTAACGCACTTACATGGTACGATGACAACAATCTAAGTCGAGTGGAGGGATTAGTCAAATGTAAAATATTACCTCCACGTGACTTATACCTACCACTACTGCCCGTGAAAATGCATGGTCGACTCTTGTTTGCTCTCTGCAGGTCTTGCTGCGAGGAAGCGCGCGAAAACGACTGTAATAACGAGAAAATAGCTGATCGCGAATTTACGGGTACTTGGGTTGCGGACGAACTGCGTAAAGCTGTTGACCTTGGCTACCGTGTGACTAGTATATATATTATTTGGCAATACGAGACAACGCGATTCGATGGTAACAGTAGGGGCCTCTTTACCGAGTATGTAAATACGTTTTTAAAAATTAAACAGGAGGCGAGCGGCTGGCCCGAATGGTGTACGGATGAAGAGTCAAAAAGTCGTTATTTAAGCGAGTACAAGCAAGGCGAGGGGATCGCGTTGGAAAGAGAAAAAGTCGTTAAAACAGTGGTTTACGAGCTGTTGCCAAACTGTGTTTGAATTCATTCTGGGGTAAATTCGGTCAACGGTCAAACTTGAAACAGACAGAGGTTATAAAAACCCGTGAGATGTTATTGAGGGTCCTAACGTGTCCGGATACAGAAGTGTTGAGCATCTTACCCGTGAATGATGAAAACCTGTATGTCAACTGGCAATTTCGAGAGGAAGCCGTGACGCCAGCCCCGCACACAAACGGTGTCATAGCTGCCTATACAACGGCTCAAGCGCGATTAGAACTATACAGTCACATGGAGAAGCTAGGCAGACGTCTACTGTACTGCGATACAGACTCGTGTATTTTCGTGAAAGATGAGAATAAACCCGAGGAATACGAACCACCATTAGGAAATTTGTTCGGTGCAATGACGGACGAGTTCGAGAGTTACGAAAAGGGTATTTACATTGACACAATGGTCTACTCTGCGCCAAAATTTTATGCTTACCGAGCGATCACGCCCATAGGTACAATCGTAGAATGTTGCAAGGTTAAGGGAATAAGCTTAAATTTTAAATATTGTTTAAAAATAAATTTTGACTCTATAAAGGCTCTGATCGATGACAATTTTGACAAAAAAGAAACGATCAGAATTAATTTTAAGTCTATTAAACGCACTTGCACACACGAGATTGTAACACACGACGAAGTCAAAACATGTACCACGGTTTTGAAAAAAAGACGTTATATTTCTGCGAGTCAGTCGTTGCCATTTGGCTACAAATGTAATTGATTTTAAAATTTGCAAATAAATATCCAAAATATTCACGCACTAGAACTCTTCCTCTTACCATTGCCTAAGATTAACTGAAGTAAAGAAATGGATTACGTTAGCAGAAGCGGGCTCCCGCGGTCGCGGCGGTGGTGGGGGATATGAGCTGCTTCGCCCTTCACCACCGGCGGTGATAAGCTGGTCTAACGCAAAGATTAGGCTAATCCGCGGGAGTCAAGCTTGACACTGCGCGCGCAAGACTAGCTGATTGGTGTCAGCGCACCGCGTCGCGTCGTCCCCCCGCCGTCGCCGCCGCCGCCTAGAAAGTGGTGGGTGAGAGGTCTCTGAATTAGTAACGGTCATGGACACGAGGTGGAAACATCCCTTTACTTGCATCAGTGCCGGCCCTACAATGGCCGGAAAGTCGGTTTTGGTCAAGCGGTTTCTTACACACCTACCCGATATGTGCAATGTAGGTTTCGATCGAATTCTCTTTTACTACGGTGAGTGGCAAGAAACATATCGGACTGACTATAGGTCAGGTGGAGGGCAAAGAATCGAGTTTCGGGAAGGTGTGCTGCAACCCAACGACTATTCACGCGATAGCGATAAGAAAAAATTGATCGTTCTCGACGATTTGATGCGTGAGTCTTGCACCAGTGTCATACTAGACCTCTTCACGAAAGGTTGTCATCACAAGAATGTAACTGTAATCTTTATAACGCAAAATATTTTCCACAAAGGTCAAAATCAGCGCGATTTGTCACTCAACTCCAATTATATTGTGCTTTTCAAAAACCCACGAGATCGTGCCCAAATTCAGTATCTGGCACGACAAGTTTATACTGAAGACCCAAAATTTTTGCAAGAGGCTTACATCGACGCGTGCACACCTCCGTATAGCTATTTGCTGCTGGATATGAAACAGGATATTCTGGATGAATATCGTTTTCGTACCAACATCTTTCCCGACGACTCAACTCAGTACGCGTACGTGCCGAAATATTCGTCAAAGTAAAAACTAATAAAAGCGAGTATGGAAGTGTACAACAGTCATTTTCATCGTAGCGATGGCCGAGATAACATCGACACCAGGTAAAAAGTTCTCAAAGAAACGTGTAGCTCCCTTGAACGCACTCTGTCACGCCGACAGCCGGCAATGTAGAGCGCTGCTCCGTACGGCCGATAAAGATTTGATAGTGTATCTGTGAGTGTGCATTGAACGTACTACAAGGTGTTGTAAAGCTGAAAAATACGGATAAGACACGCCTAAAGAAACATAGAAGCGTATTGCGCAAGTTGACAGGCAACAGTGGTAATATCGGCTGGAGAAGCAAGAAACGCGCGATACTTCAAAACGATGGTTCGTTTTTACCTATTCTTCTGGCGCCTCTGATAAGTACGGTATTTTCAAAGATTTTGGGTAACTAAAAGATGGATCGGGCACGCAAAATGATTCTCGTTCCAGCGAATCCATCGACTAACGAGCTGATCTCACCCAATGATACCAAATCTCCTGTTAAAAAAAGTGCTGACAATACAATACAAACTTCGGGTGACTATTTATCGCGTTTGGGCTCGGATATGTTTGAGATTTTAAACTCGAAAAAATTTTCGGACGAGCGTGAAAAGTGTAAAAATTACTTGCAAGTGCTCAGACGTTACTTATTCTTCAAAGAGAACGAACTTTTAGACGGCAAAGACAGTGTACGTGAAATTGACGAAATCCAAGCCACGCTAGCACCACCCACAGAGGAGATTATTCTGGAGAGTGTTCCTAAAATTTACTCCAAAAGGGCTCGTATGCTATTGAGACACTGGCGCACATTCAACTCTGAGCGTTTAAAGTGGAATAACGCAGGAAATGTCATCATCGATGGAAAACTTATCCCGCAGTCAAATATCGCAGAATTGTTGAACTACGTTGTAAAGAATAAGAAGAAGAAAAAACAAGACGAAGAGGAGGAGGAACCAGTGGGCACACTTCAATCCGCCAAATTCATCGGCAGTTCCGACACACCGAATAATCTTGTCGGTAATGCAAGTACATTAAAAATTGCCTACAGATTGACAGATCTTTCAAATACAGCGAAACGCCGAATACAAGCACCAATAGCCTCTCCACCGTTGACCAGACACGCAGCCAAGAAAAAGTGGTTAAAACTATCCATCTGATGTCATAGGAAAATCAATATTACGACCCGTCGCACGAGGCCGGTTACGCAGGTGCACACCATCTCGTACGTGTCAATACACGAGGTAAATCCATCTCGAAGAGAGAGAAGGAACGTATACACGAATGGCTGAGTAATCAAGATGCCTACACACTTCATCGACCAATACGCAGAAAATTTCCAAGATTACGATACAACGTTACAAACATTGACGATGTTTGGGAGGCTGATTTGTGTCAATTGTCATCGCTCAAAAATGAAAACGACGGTTATACCTATCTATTGGTCGCTGTGGATGTTCTCAGTAAGTTTGCTTGGGTGGAACCGTTACGCGACAAGTCGGCACGGACCGTTGCAACGGCTTTTGAAAATATTTTTAAACGTACCAACGGTCGCCTTCCTGTTTACTTACAAACTGATAAGAGTAAGGAATTCGTAGGCACAGCTGTACAAAACGTTTTGAAAAACCGTGGCATACGCTTTCGAGTAGCAAGAAATCCTGACATCAAAGCAACTGTCGTCGAGCGATTAAATCGCACCATAAAAGAACGCCTTTGGAGATATTTGACACATAGAAACACACACCGATACATCGACGTGAAACAAAAAATTGTCGCTGCTTACAACAACACTGTACACTCGGCCATAGGCATGAAACCAGCGCACGTAGACTTGTACAACGCTGCACAAGCCCGCGCCAATCTGCAAAGACGGCGCACCAAACAAAGACCAACGAAAATCCCCTAAATACAAGGTCGGGGATTACGTTCGAATCAGTTGCTCAAAGGGAACCTTCGAGAAAGGATTCGAAAGAAATTACTCCGAAGAGATATTCAAAGTTTGTCGTGTCTCACAGAGGCAACACATTTACCTGTACGAGATACAGGATCTGAACAGTGAAAATATCGACGGTTTCTTCTACACCGAAGAATTGACAGGCGTAAGTTCTAAACGCTTAACAGCTGAACAAGAATTTAAAGTGGAACGCATCATTCAAACCAAAGGATAGGGGAAAAAGAAGCAGCTGCTGGTAAAGTGGGTAGGATATCCAGAAAAGTTCAACTCTTGGATAAAAGCTGCAGCTCTCAAGTCCGTTTAGCAAGATGAACAACAGTGAAGAATTTTATCTAGTATTACCCAGCAACAGTAGTATGACGTATTTTCCGGAAAATACTACCACCTGTTTTACAACGCATTTGGCTCGTGAAATCAGATTAACAGGAGACTGGCAAGTCGGGCTAGCCGAAATTCACGTCCCCTGCACAATCATGCACATTCAAGAATCCGAATCTTCGTATACATTTAAACTAGGCTCGGCTAAACTCAAACCTTTAGAAAATAACGGAATTTGTAATTTTCCATACGACGTGTGCGATACTGCTGCTCAACCCGCGGAAGAAATCAATAGAGTGCACATTGTACGCGATCATCAACAACTCGTCCCAACGGAATTTCAGAAAGGCTACTACGCTTCGAGACGAACCTGTGATTGCGCAGAACCACATTACACAACGTTTAACGAAAAAATACGTCGTATCTTTGGTTTTGAGGATACTATTCACAGACAGACGGGCACATTTATCACCTCCAAGACAGGGAAAGGTAAAAACGTGGGCACTAGACCTGTATGTCTGGCGCGTGTTATACCCGATCAACTGTACGTCTACACAGACATTTGCGAACCTTATACCGTCGGCGATACTCAAACAGCACTGCTTCGCATAGTTTCCTTAGAGAATTCAAGATTTAAATTTGGCAGCAACCTCGTAAGGCATTTTGCACCTATACATTACATTTCGCTCTTACAACATACTTTTCACAACATTGTCATCGATATAAGAGACCAAAACGGCCGACGCATACCATTCGAGTATGGAACGTTGACCGTAACGCTTCATTTTAAACGTAATCGGTAAAATAAGCCTTTCACAAAATGAGCCATTATATCACGTACTACGACCAGCAAACCGGTGGAGGTATAGGCGTGAAAAACGTTTACGCTGGCTCAACCTATCAACGTGGCTCTGGACTTGGAAGTTTCATCGGTGCGATATTTGGAAAAATTGTCCCATATCTCAGTAGTGGTGGTCCCATATCTAAAGCTATGGGCAAAGAAGCTGTTCGCGCAGGTCTGAACGCGCTCGATGACATAGCCAATGGCGGTGTGAGTTTCAAAGATTCGGTCAACACTCGTCTTCGAGAATCTGGAAAAAATTTAAAAAGGAAAGCCGAAAAGAAGGTCTCGGAAATGATGAAAGGACATGGATATAAATCAACGACAGTTAGACGGAAGCGGCAGTCGACGATCAGTCGTGTGAGGGCACGCAACGCATCGCGAAGGAAAACAGTCAAGCGATTAAAAAAAGCCAAAACTGATAAGAAGAAGAAGGCCAAAAGGAGGAGGAAGAATCAGAAAACCGTTAGAAGTGTTACAGATATTTTTGGGCCTGCGTAAATATGGCATATTTACACGCGTGCAGCGGAGAAGGAATGAAGAGTGAGCTAGATCTCTTTACTCTCCCTCTCACTCAAACATCTATAGAAAACAGTGCGTTTCTCCACTACAAGCCCGTGTAATCGCTCAGCAATGACAGTGATTCACCACTCGAATTTCTGGTGCCCAGTTCTACCGAACACTACATTGATCTCGCGCACACCATGCTACACGTTACCGTGCAGATTTTACCGGCTGACACGGAACAAGAAAATGTAAAAGTTGGACCTGTCAATAATTTTATTCACTTGTTGTTTGATCAAGTGGATATATTTTTCAATCAAAAATTGGTTTCACCGCCAAACAACGCTTACCCATATAGAGCATACATAAAACTTTACTGAACTACATCCCACCAGCTTTGCAGTCTCATTTAACGGCTGCTTTGCGGTACGCTGATTCAGCAGGTAACATGGATGCGAACTCGACCGTTGCACGCGGCGCACACACGGCCAGCATTGGGCACCTTAACCGTCAATACTTTACGCTTGGAGGTAAACCCATCGATCTAATTGGACATTTACACTGTGACGTGGTCAATCAGCCCAAATTTCTCCTCAACGACGTAGAAATGAGAGTGAGACTAGTGCGCAGTAAGGACGCCTTCTGTTTCATGGATTCATCTGAAAATGGAAAATTTTCCGTAAACATAACGGAAGCGACGCTTATCGTGCGTCGAGCTAAAATTAGTCCAGGTGTACTGCTCGCTCATGCCAATGCTCTAGCTAAGACTACGGCAAAATATCCCATTACGACGGTTGAAGTAAAGGCTTTTACTATGCACAGCGGTGTCATGGGAGAAACGCTCGATAACGTTATTCTAGGACAGTTACCCAAAAGAATCATCGTGGGTTTCGTGAAAAACAAAGCATTTAACGGAAATCGCCAACTGAACCCCTTTAATTTTCAACACTTTAACTTAAATTTCTTATCGCTCTACGTGGACGGCGTACAGATTCCGAGCAAACCACTTCAGCCACGCTTCACAGTAGATAATAAATTGTACGTTGATTCTTTCCACACTCTCTTCAGCGGCACCGGTATACACTATCTCAATGAGGGAATCGATGTTAGTCGCGTTTCTTACCTGTCAGGCTATTGTCTGTTTGCATTCGATCTAATACCTGACTTATCTGCCCATTTTTCCTCCCACTGGAACCTCGTGCGCTCGGGGTCTCTACGAATCGAAGTTCGTTTCGAGGAGGCAATAACCGAAACGGTCAACTGCATTATTTACGCTGAATTCGACAACGTACTGGAAGTAGATTCCAACCGTCAAATCGTTACAGACTTTAACGCGTAAGAAGAGGAAGTGTTCAGTGGTGGGGAGAAGCGAATATAAGTCAATGAATCCTAACGCTAGTAGTGCAGTCGGCTTTTCACTTCGTGACGAACATATCGACATTTCTCATCATGGATTACGTAACAGAAATTCAGTGTTTGAGAGACAAGGATAATAAATTTTTACCCAAGGAGGTTGCCATTGTCTCTTTGCAAGGGAACGTTTCGGGACATTGGATAATTAGTCGACCTCACACATTCGACGAGCTGCCTAGGTAGGCCAGAGTGACCAACGATTATCTTTGATCGAAACTACTTGAAATCCATTGGTTCGATGGTGATATTGGCTTACGCAAACTACAACACCACTTTTACAACATTGCCAGAAACGCTGCTAAAATCTATGTGAGAGGCGGCGATACGAGTCGATTCGTTCAATCCATGATGACACGCAGCATAGTCGACATCGAAGACTATACCAGCGAAGGTTTCACCGGTATGCAGAGAAGATTCAAAATTGAACAAGTATGTATCGCTCACGGATGTATGGATAATCCGTATAAAAAGTCATACTGCGCTCTCAAACGCGCACATGTAGTCAGAAAGTGGCTTTACTCACTACTACCCGAAGAGAACCGTAAAAATTACCGGAAAAAAGCGGCGACCTATTTTTTGACGCAATAGAAAATCTCATCTGGAGTAGAAGAAGCCGTATCAGATTCGGAATCGGAGGCAGAGACGAAGTCAACGGCGCAAGCGAGACAGAATACGAAACAGCCGAGGAAGCACGCGGAGAACATGAACAGGAATCAGATAGCGAGAGCGTTGGAGGGTCTAAAAGCGAAAACGATCGGAGTGTACGCGGCTGATCGGATTCCAAACGTGATGATGATACCAGCCGTCATTGTATGCTATACGGATGATCACACGAGACCAGGATCACACTGGGTAGCCATCTACATAGACAAAAATTGATTTGGAAAGTACTTTGACAGTTACGGCTTCCCACCTGTTTCAAGACACCATCTCCAACGACTTAGAAGAAACTGCAAAAATTTCCGTTGGAACGTCAAGATGCTTCAAAGTATCGATTCAATATGCTGCGGACAGTATACTATCATGTTTTTGTATCACATGTGTCGTGGCATCGACCTCAATACCTTCTGTCGACTCTTTACGCGTGACACAAGAAAGAACGATGCATTAGTTATCAATTATTATAAAAAAAAATTTCATGTAGAAAATGTAAGAAAGCACTAGCTTTTTCAAGCGAACGCTCTCTGGCGAAGGCATATGTAATCAATCATGTTCTCCTAGATTAAGGTGTCTCCAATAAACAGTATTTATCCGTCAAAAGAGTTTTTGTTTTTTTCAAACCTTTTTCCTTTTCCAACGGTTTTTTCCCCATCGAGACTTGATACGATACTCTAATCTAAAATAACGGTTTTTTCCAAACCTTTTCCTTTTCCAGCGGCTTTTCGTCACCGAGACTTGATACGATGCTCTATTCTAAAATAACGGTTTTTTGTATTTTTCTCTCCCCTCCAATAACACTCAGAAAGCGTGAGTGGGGATTGACTAAAAGAACAGTCAATCACCCAACGTTTACCAGTCGCAGCCGACACTTGCTCCTGAACACTTGGTGAAAGAATTGTTCGCGATTAAAATCAGTATTGAAAAAATGGACAACTGTCACGGAAAGCCCGGAGCTCTCGCAGAAGTGCCCAACGTTCTGCTAGCCACCACGTACGCTCTTAATAAATCCAACACAAAAAGAATCTGCGTAGGACTAGAACACAGCGGTGGATACTATCGGTCAGTTATAAAGTTTATAACATCTGGTCCTTCGTACAAAAACGTAACGCTCAACGAAAATAGCTGGAATGATTTGCAAGACCGATTCGATACAATAACAGCTTATTTTGGTGACGCTTACACGTTTTATCAAGACTTTGGAAGACCAACTAAAATTTTTTTGGACAATCATGATTTAAACTTTACATCGGCATACGGTAACAAATCTATCACAATCGATGAGTGACCACAACCAACACAAGACGAAGACGAAAAATCATCGTGCAAAAAGAAGAAAAAATATTTCAATAACCCACCAGGCATCGTGATGCAGGAAACTACTTTCGAAGGTCTTCGAAAACAAGGTAATTTAATCAACCTTCGTTTAGCCATGCTCAAGCAACGAGTTGGTAAAGTCAATCGCACTCTTGACTACATACTCGCATACCTGAAAAATAAACTCCAAGAAGAAGCCGCAGACAACATGCATAACATTCTCAAGGGCTTTAAAGCATTCAAACAATACTACACCATTCACAAACTTGACATAGAAGGGTTCATTTCTGAAAACATGGTCGACGACAACGATAAGTATAAGAGTGAGGATTTAAATATTGTTCTTGCCGAAATTTACGCTTTCGATCTGTCTATGGTTGCTAAAGATATACGCGATTATTTATTGTCTAAATGAATATCGCACAAGTCTTTCTCGAATTAATTGCACTCTACACGAATAATACTTTTATTCAAAACAAACTATAAGCATCGATCCATCCATACTCCTCTCCTGTAAGATATACAGACCATCATATTTCTTCTCTCTCTCTCTCTTTCTCTCTCTCTCTCTTTCTCTCTCTCCATCAAATCACTATATCTGAGCTGACGATTACTATAAATATCATCACAATCTCCCTCCTCTCCTCAATCTTTCACATCCTTCACAATGGAGAAGACCAACAGTAAAAACTCAGATCGTACACCCCTCCTCAAGGAGGAAAAAAAAAATCCGTTGCTCAACACTGGAAAGAAATAAAAGAAAAATATTCCACTAATACACACTCTGCACCAGAATGCCATGGATACAAGAAATTCTGATTTTTTGTACTTATAATTGCCACGTCAACAAAATGTACCTTTCATCTACATATAGTTTATAATAATTTATTTCATTATTTACTATGTATAAATATTGTATAAGTTCTCGAATAAATTATACTATGCATAAATGATGTTTTTATTCTAAACACACTATAATCACCATCCCATCCATACTCCTCTCCTTGCATAATAAACGGGCACACATAAACCTTATCTCACGCCATGCGGGGCCCCAGTAAACGTATATGCCTCCCGACACCTGTTACTCCCACCACCACCACTCTATAACACCTCCAAATCATCCATGTGTGCAGCCGAATGGGGAAACAGGCCCACTATACTGACCAACTTACGCTATACCCGCATAGAGTGACGGCGCCGGCGGGGAGGGGGAAAAATCGATACCGCTGTCTCTCCATATGGGCCTTCTTACTACTAATATGTCGTGATAGCTGCTTCTCAAAGGAATCATCTTAAATAGCTACTTCTCGAAGCCTTCACTCAACCACTGATCTAAGAGGGATCACCCTCTTAGTCGTCGTTATATCTATTGTTTGATCGGAATGACAAAACTGCATATTTAATAAAATTATTAAAGTTGAAAATCTGTTAAACTTATTTTTCACCATACTTTGGCCAAAAGTACTACTATCGTTTCCGGTTCCAAAACGCGAATGTGGTATTTTCGGCCCGGGTTTGATGAAAAATCGTATACCCAACATGGGAATAAAGAGGACAACCACAGAGCACATGCTTGCCACCCTCGCCTGCAGCTCGGGTTGTAATTTACACGTGTACTTTACCTCCCTTGTTATGTAATATACTATTTCTTTTAATGGTTAGCCATCAAACATATTATGTTCGTATTTCAGTGAGACGAGACGGAAGAAAGAGGAGCGAGAGAGGGCTGCTCGACAACATAACGAGAACGATCAAGAATAAATTAGTTGTATTTATTATAGTGCAAAACATTTTCATATTATATGTTAATAGTAATGTTATTTCATGTGTTACTGCTACGTTGCATTTAATTTTTTTTATATATAAAGTTATATAAAAATTTGTTATCCTTTCCCGTCTTTCCTGTCTTTCCTGTATTGATCACCTATTTCGACTAAATATTTTAAATTGTTTCTTAAAAAAAGTAAATAACAAACTATTAAAGTGGTAGTATACTTAAAAGACGTTTTATAAACATAAATTAAACGTCAGTATTTGCTTATATAGAATACGTATTAAAAATACGTTAGTGGAAACAAAAGTTTCAACTCCCAATAATTATAAAAATTTTAAATATATTTAAAAGACGTTTTATAAACATAAATTTAACGTCAGAATTTGCTTATATATAATACGTATTAAAAACATGTTTTTTTAAATAAAAGATACAATTTGCAGTAATAATATAAAATTAAAATATATTTAAAATACGTATTATAAACATAAATTTAACGTCAGCATTTGCTTATTTATAATATGTATTAAAAACGTGTTTTTTTAAATAAAAGTTTCAATATGCAATAATGATAAAAGGTTAAAAAGACGTAAAAAAACATATATAAAATGTTAAAATATTGTTAATTATACGTCTCGTGAAGACATTTTTTAAACCAAAAGTCGCACATTCTATACGTTTTCTAAATGTTTCTAATATATTTTTTCAACATTAGGCAATATGTTGAAAGGTATAATTTTATACGTTTTTTAAACGTATTCAAAACATTTTGTGCTATTAGGGTTATTTCAACCAGAGTACCGTACATAGTTAAGTTCAAGACATACCTCATATGTCTGAACCAACTTATACTCTATAAAGGTCGATGTAACTGTAGATTTGATGATTATAAATTAAACTGAATCTTGAAATAAATATATTTCTATTCGTAGAGAGTGTGCTTGACAATACTGTCTCGTTGTCAGGCTAATTTGAAACTTCAACAAAACACTCATTGTACACTACTTGTATTAAACATTTTCACAAACTTATTCAATGAATTTACTTTATTAAATATGATATACTAAATCTTTACTTTCAAATCTACTTTAGAGTGCAAAAAGTAAAAAACCAATTGAGAAACGCCGTATAAAGAAATTAGAAGTCATAGTATTTACTATTGTGATGACAGCTGTGTTGCCATTGATGCTAGCAGTCAGTTATGTGTAGAGGTATTATAGTTTATGGTTATGGTACCAACCCATAGGTGACCATGTAATAATTTATTCTAAGCAGAATGTTTTAAAACATATTATTATTAATCTAATTCTTTAGTCATTTCTTATTTAATATAATTATTTTTCATATTGACTCTAAAAAATTGCTATTATTGTTTTCCTTTCCCGGCAAAAGAGACTGTGTTTATAAAAAATTTTTGATTTTCCTTTTCCTTTTCTACACGGTCAGGGTATTCAAATCTAAAATAACAACATTATTTACTAAACCAAATTTTTTTTCCAAGTATGGTTCTTCAGTATCGCGATTGGAAGTTATGAGACTATCAATATGAGCATTAACATCACCATCATAAGGCAGGAGACTTATGAGAAAATAGCACCAAATTGGGAACTCCAATTTTGGCAAACTCAACAACGGCGTCACAGTGGGTAACCTTGAGTGAAGGGCTTCCTGATACGCACATCTTGACAGCTTCATCTTCTTTCAGATTGTCCATGGAACCTGATCTAGACTGTATTTATTTTAATACACTTTGACCACTTTGTGGTCTTTTCTTTGAATAATTGTTATTTCAGTAATTTACTGCTTTCGACCATTGCTACAGCTTCATTTTTTTGTTTCAGTGTTTTCATTTTCCTTCCAGGAAGAGCAGCAACTATAAGAGACCACCTGTCAGATTTAACAGGTGTACTCATCATTAATGTTGATAGGTATATAAGTGTGTTTTCGAACTTAATTTAAAAGCATATAAGAATGATAGAAATCTGCTTCTATAATGCATTTCATGCATTGCATGTATTTTAAGCTGATTATGTATATTTTTAAGCCGATATATTTTTAAACCAATATCTTTTTGTAAGTAGGTATAATTTCATAAAAAGAAAATTAAATTATGGAATTTTTCAGATTTAGTTGAGGCACTGCTTGTGTATTTTTTATAGAACTGTCAAAATGAAAAAATACATATTTTCATTTTTTTATTAAATTATATCTACTTACAGAAAGATAAAGTCAACTCAAACATACATGACATATTTGAGATGTATTACTGAAGCGGATATCTATCATTCTTATATTCTTTGGATTAAGTACGGACACATCACCTGAAAGTGAATATCGATAACATTGAATGGCCAATACACCTGCTAAATCTGACAGGTGGCTCTTATATTGTAGGAGCAGGATTCATTATCTTTTCAAGTTTTAAGTTTTGTGAAGTTAGTGTAGTGTAGTGTGAGTGAGTGTATCTGAAAATTCTGTACATCTATAGTTTGCCCTGCTGTAACAGCTATGTTGACAAAATGAAAGGAATCCAATATTCAATTTAAGATTGCATGGTTGAGCAATAAATCTAAGTGCATGTAAAGATTGTGAAAAAGTTATTTTAATCTGTAAAATTCAGTTTTATTGTAGTAATTAATCAATAATTAACGAACATTAATTGATTTTTACAGGTTATAGTCAACTTTTCATAATTCTGACAGGTACCTAGATTTATTATTCAATCATTCTCTCTTAAAGAAAAAATTAAATATCATATTACAAGCAGGCCTATAAATCGATAGATCTTTCGAACAGATTCACACTACACGGAACCTCAGATTTCATAAGAGCAAACATATTTAATTAAATAGGCTGAAATTTACAACTTGAAAAGACGAATTAATCCCACTCCTGTAATATAAAAGCCACCTGTCAGATGTAGCAGGTATACTCATCATTAAGTTTGTCGATGTTTACTTTGAGGTGATGTGTTTTAGTACTTAATCCAAAAGAATATAAGAATGACACAAATATGCTTCTAGAATGTATTTCAGGTATTGAATGTATTTCTTAGCTGATTTTATCTTTCTGTTAGTAGGTATAATTTGATAAAAGAAAAATGAAATTATGCAATTTTCCAGGTTTAGCTAAGACACTGCTTTTGTACTTTTTAGAACTGTTAAAAACGAAAAATTACATATTTTCATTTTTTTATTAAATTATATGTAATTTCAGAAAGATAAAGTCAACTCCAAAGTACATTCGATGTCTGAGATGCATTACTGAAGTGGATATCTATCATTCTTATATTCCTTGGATTAAGTACGAAAACATCACCTGTAAGTAAATATCGATAACATTAAATGGCCAATCCAACTACAAAATCTGACAGGTGGCTTTCATATTGTAGGAGCCGGATGAATTTGCTTGTCAAGTTTTGAATTTTGGCCCTTTTCGTGTAATGTAGTGTGAGTCTGTCCATAAGATCTATAGATCTATAGCCCTACTGAACAGCTTTTATGTTTACAAAATGCAAGGCATGAAATAGGTAATTTGAGGGCATGGTTCAGCATTAAATCTGAGTGCATGTAAAGATTGTGAGAAAGTTATTTTAACCTTTAAAATGCAGTTAAATTGTAGTAGTTAAAGAATAATTAATAAACATTAATTGACTTTTACAGCTTATAGTCAACTTTTCATAATTCTGACAGGTACCTAGATTTATTATTCAATAATACTCTCTTAAGGAGAAAATTAAATACCATATTACAAGCAGGCCTATAAATCTATAGATCTTTCGGACTCACATTACACGGAACCTCAGATTTCATAAGAGAAAACATTTAATTAAGGGGGTCAGACACCTTTACAATTTTCTTCATAAAATGACCTGAAAAAAATTAATTGTCATAATTAGAAATATTTAGAAGTAATATCCTAAAAATATATTTAATTTATGATAAAATGATACCCAAAAAAAAAATTTTGATCGATTTTAACCAAAGATATGGCCATTTCAAAATTTTTGCTCTGCCGTCGACTCCAGATTCAGGAACTGCATATATTTTAATGGTAGAGGCCCTAAAATTTTGGTATTTTATATGACTATTGACTGAAGAGTTGTATGTATCCAATTATAATAATAATAATAAATGCTTTTATTAACGTATTGTTAAATTACAAAAATAAATTCTTCCTATCTATTTCTCTACGTTGAGTGTTGTGTGTGTATTTTTATATTAGGTGTATATACATTATTTCAATTATTTATTTGAATATTTATCTGTGTGTTCGTTTACAATAGTTTGTTTGTGTAGTTAATGACGTTGTCTTGTGCTTTAAGTGATATTACCTGTGTGTGTGTGTCAGTCTATTTGTTCTGTTTTTCGTTCTGTGTTTTGGGTGCCTTCTCTAAATCTAGCTAAATCATCAATTTTTCTTATGTCTAATTTTTTACATTTGTTCTTTTTTACATAATATACACATTATTCTTCCTTATCTTCTTTATGTTCCTCTTCCTTTTCTTTCTTTTCCGTACTATTTTTTCCTTCTTCCATTATCTTGCTATGCATTTCTCCCACTTCTTCTCTCTCTGTCTTGTGTTCTACCTTTTCTACGTTCTTGTTTTTTCTCTCTTTTCTTTCCCATCTCTCCCAAATTTCATGTTTGTTTAGCACCTCCTCCAAGTAATAAATTCCTTCATTGGCGATAGGGTCTCTTTTTGACCATAGGTAGTCCCGAGTATTTTTATCTTTTAGTACTATCCATTTCATCCCTACCGCTGCTTGTTCATCTATCTTTAGAATATTCTTGGTCTCCCACTCTTCTTCTCCTATCTTCCTGAGCATAAAGTCTGCCAGTTTTGTCTCATTAGTCCCTTTCCATCCTCTTTTTATCACTAATGTCTTTTCTTTATCCACTTCATGTATGCTCCAGGCCTTTTTGTTCATATTTATCTTTTCTTTATCTTCTTCTTTCTTTTTCATCTTGTCTTTGAGACTTTTTATTTCTCTTTCCAATACCTCCGTTCTATTTTGCTCATATCTAAATTTTCTTTCCAAAGCCTCTGTCCTTTCCTCTACTTCCACAATTCTTTTTTTAAATTTCTCCTCTGTCTTTAGTCTTCTTTCCAATTCTCCTTCAATTCTTTTTTCTAGCGTCTCCATTCTCAAGAAACTTTCTCCGTCCATTATATTAATATCTTTTTGCTTACTTTACATGTGCTTCTTACTCGTGTTCTACTTTATAGGTTATCGTTAATGATCTTTGTTAGAGTGGTCACTCCTCCTTCGCATCTGTCATATGGGTCTTTCTACAATGCTTCATTGATCGATTTTCTTTTTCTGTCTTACTGGGTTGTTCCTTACTTCTTTCCCTTGTGTCATACAGCTCTTATCCTTCTTCGATCTTTGTGTCGTTCTGCGTTGTCACGTTCTGTTTCCGTTTACTATTTCTTTTTCTCTTCTTATCCTTAACCATCTCACTCTGTGCATTGCTGCTAAATTTTCCTTACCTCCTCTTAAAATATCCGTCCATTTTTTCCTTTCTGTTTTGTGTATTCGCATTCTTCAAAGACGTGCTTTAGGCTTTCTTCTTCCATTCCGCACATTCTACACTTCCTTTCCTCCTCTTTTAGCCAGTATTTGTTGCTCCGGTTCTCACTTCCTAATCTGAATCTTCCCGTTACTTCTACTTCTTCTTTCCTATTTCTTACATTTTTCTGCAGGTATTTTGGTACTTCGTTGCAGTTTATTAACTCTTTCAGTTCCTTTCCAAATCTTGTTGTTTCTATCTTTTCTCTTCTCTCTTGTCTTTCTATGTCTTTTCCTCTTTGCTCCATCTCTTGCCATATATGATTACCAGACTCCATTCTTCTTTCCATTTCTATTAGTGACCTTCCTCTTTTCTCAAAGTATTTTTTCCTGTTTTCCTCCTGTTTTATTCTTACAGTCTTTTTCTTCATCATTTTCCAGCACTCTTTTAGCAGCGTGCCTTCTTCTGCCGTTAGTAGTTTTTCTTCATATTTGACTGCTCTCTTTCCTGTCCTGTTCACTATCTTGTATCTACCTGTTTCTTCATGTAATAGATGTCTCGGGGTTGTTCTATCTAGTTTCATCGCCCACTTTAGGTACCTATCCTGTACTTTTTCTATTTCGTCCCATTCTTTCCAACCCCAGATTTCAGCACCGTAACTCATCACACTAGCTATCAAGGAGTCATACAATTTAAGTTTTTTGTTCCAGTCTTCTTTAAATATTCTCTCTCCTATACTCCAAACGCCTCCTAGCATAGCTATTGCTTTCTCTGACAGGTGTTTTACCTGTTGGCTGTCCCCATTATTCCCTTGCATTTTGTAGCAGAGGTACGAGGCTTCGTTGACTATCCTTAATTTTTCTCCTTTCCATCTGAATTCTGTCTTCTTCCTCCTACCCCCGTCTTTTTTGTATTCCATTATGACTGACTTCTCAGCATTCAGTTCCAGTCCTTTTTTTCTAATGTATCTTTCAAATCTCTTCAGTAATTCTTTCATTCCAGTCTCATTATTAGCTAGCAATACTATATCGTTCGCATAAGAAATCGAGCCTATCTTTTTATTCCCAAGCATTATACCTCCTTCTTGTGCTTCCTTCATGTCCTCCTCCAGATCCGCCAGGCATACATTGAAAAGTGCAGGGCTTAGTGGGCATCCTTGCCTCACACCTTTGTCCGTTCTGAATCTTCCTATTTTTCTTCCTTCTATTTCTATCTCAAAGTATGTTTCTTCATAAAGTTTTTTGATAGTAGTAAGGGGACCGGTATAGCGAGACGGCCCCCCGCGGTGCAGTGTGTAGGGGCCATGTGGCACCCCGCTGTGCGGTGTGTATGGGTCCCCAAGTGTGACAAGGTCATTAACCCAAGTGTTTACGGTAGCAAGTGTGGCCACAAGCTAATTAGTGTAAACAATGGGGGGTGATATATTACCCCCATAAATAATGGCCCACTTATGGCACCCGCCATGACGTCATGCCGCTATACATGCCCTACGTGTGTTGCCGTATATGCCTTGACTCGAGGTGGTGGGGGGCGAGCGCTTTGGCTGTCCGCGCTACGCCATAAAGACCCGTAGGGTGCTAGGCCTCTCGCTGTATAGACCGTGTGCTGTGTGTATGGGCCCCAAGTGTGAACAGAATTATTACTCCATAAATAACGTCCTACTTATCGCTCGCGCCATGACGCTATGCCGTTATACCTGCCCGGCGCGTGCCGGCGTATATGCCTCAACTCGGGGATGGTGGGGGAGAGACCTTTGGCTATACGCGCTACGCCATAAAGACCTCTCGCTGTATAGACCGCGTGCTGTGTGTGTATGGGTCCCAAGTGTGACAAGGTCATTAGCAGGTGTGAACACACGATAATAATGATAAACAATGGGTCGGATTATTACCCATAAATAACGGCCTACTTACCGCCCCCACCATGACGCCATGCCGCTATACCTACCAGGCGCGTGCCGCCGTATATGCCCCGACTCGTCGTGGTGGTTGTGGTGGTGGTGGTGGGAGAGACCTTAGGCTATAGGCTCTACGCCATAAAGTCCCATAGAGTGCTGGAGTCGGCCCTCTCGCTGTATAGACCATGTGTGTGTGTGTGTTTGTGTGTGTCTATGTGTGTGTGTTTGTGTTTGCGTGTGTGTGTGTATGTGTGTGTATGTTCGTAATAAGTTGGAGATGGGAATAGGGAGTTGGTGTAAAGGAGAGGTCTGCAAATAAAAAAGCTGTTGATGAAAAAAATAAATTTTTATTTATTTAATCGTAGAAGAAAGTTAGTCTTACGTTAACATAACTACCGACATCAGGAACGCACAATTTTTATTTTAACTTACACACGAATTACTATTTTACAGTTGGTCTTACGGCAATATAAATATCGACATCACTAACGCACAATTTTTATTTTAACTTATAATACGAATTACTATTTTAGAAGCACACCATACGCATTCGGTCAATTGCAAACATTTTATTTCGGTTGCACTTTTTAATCATTGTTTTTAAGCGCGAAATATAAAATTTGTATTAATAATAACAATGCTGACACTTACACTACTTAGCACACACACACACACACATACACAGACACACACACACACACACACACACACACACACACACACTGCTGTTAGTGAGGGCAGCTAGAGTGGGGATGAGTAAAAAACGTAAAAAAGCAATGTGTCGTCGGTACATCTTTCTTTCGGGGACGCCACGACAAACTGTATTTCGACGCTTTTCGAAAATGAAATTTACGACATGCCGGGTTTCCAGACGCTCTGATGAAAGCGCATATGTTTTGCCGCGGAGAACCTCGGCGAAATTTTTCCCGAATGAAAATTTTTGATTACTCTTTCATGGTTTAAGCACAGCGGCCTCGCAGAAGTTTCTGGTTCTACGAGCGCGCGCACGGAACGAGTAGTTAAGTATCTGCACGTGAGAAAAACAGAAACACGTGTAGGTGTAGAAAACAACCCTTGGAAGGATACTTCGGGTTTTTACAGGACGAGATTTTTTAACATCTGTAGAGTTTCTTTTCTTATCAAAAAACTGTACGACTGCTATAGTAATCGTACCCCGCTTCGCGGGGGATTCTCCATTTTTCTTCAAACCCGTCGGCACGCGTGACGAAAACCTTTCGAGCTGAACTATCGCTACGTGACAGGACCATGCAATAATGTCAAGGGGTTATCCTCGAAACTTGCATCCGCTGCGAAGAAAGTAAGCCCCGTTGTTTTTTCGAAACAATATATCACGGTAGCAGCCCCGCAACAGGATGTTTCGCGTGTAAAGCTTACGCACCCGGGTTTCCATCGCGCGATCACGCATAGCAATACTCGGAGTTATTTTTCACCCAGCTACACATTTTTAACGGAAAAAAGTTACCTCCTGCGCTTTGGTGAGATTTTCCAGAGACGGCACGAGTACATAACGTAAACAGATGCTCAAAAACCCCTGAGGGAAAGGTATTTTCTGATACCACGTGTATACTGTATTCAAAACACTCGACGCCGTTGACACCGCCAAAAAGTCGCGCTATAAAAGCGGTGAGGGCCACTTACGGTTCTACCAGTCTTTCTTTCGACCGAGAAGCGTCACCATGGAGAATTTTGTCGCTTGTAAAAGTTTATGGGAAGCCGTATTGCGTCTCATAGCGCAATCACGCTATAGTAGAGGCGGCACGTGGCGTACACGACTGAGGACGTTGTCTTCTACGGAACTTGTCAATCAGTTACGACGCTTGTTACGGCTGACTGGCTATCGAGCGATAGCAAGATTATTTCGTACGTTCAGGCATTCGCGAGATGTACAGCGTACCATCGGGGAATTTGTGGTCGAGTGCAACTTGGACAAATTGACTGTTTTTAGAAAGCTCATAAGCGAGTACGAGGAGCTAATAGGTAAGTGAAAAAATTTTTAATATTTTTCCTAAAATTTTTGAAAAATTTAGTTCTCTAAAAACATTTTTTTCCAGCCTTAGAAGATTTATTGCGCGACAGCGATTCTGATAGCGAAAATATCGAAGCTGATGACGAGGATAGCAGCGACGCCACTTACTTTGAGTGGAATGCCGATGATACACCGTCTCAACCAGGGCCGTCGGGGGTGGCAAGCGGTTCGGCGCGCACTGATGGTCGACAAAATCCTGTAGCTCGCAGGCTATCGTTTGACACTGATAGCGACGCGGCTGATGTCGGTAGCTCGCAGCAGCAAATCTGGGTCTCCGACGTACACAACGCACCTCTTTCCGACGATAATCCGCCTACAGAAACGGTGTCTGACAGCGAAGAGGAGCGCACCGTAAGCCCGAACCTTATTAATGCGGAGGACAATGAAAAGGCGAATCTAGAAATGGAGGCGGTAGAAAATGAGCGAGAGTATATACTGGAGGCGTTATCATCATACGTGGAGCCGGGGGAAGCCGTTCACCGGGCGTTTTTGAGCGATCCTCCTCAGGCGTCAGCAGATGTAGGCATCGCGAATACCGCTGAAAATCGCTACAACATCTTGAGCAATTTTTACCTTGGAGATCCCGGAGCATACGATAATAACTTTAACCCGTGGGACGAAGTTCATCTGCGTATAAATGCGCGTAAGATAAATTAATTTTTCTTTTTTGTAATGTAAAAAAAAAGCATGTTGTTGAAAAAAATATTTTTCTTTTTTAGTCATAAGACATCGGGATAGTATATCGTACCACTATCCCTATGATATTCCCGATATACCTGGGGTTTACGAGCGGTTTTTGAATATACTCCATTCACCAAGCGCACAGGTGTTGCGTTGGTTTCATGACCAGGCGGAAAATATATCTTCTCCGTTGTATACGGAAATAGATCTCGCGGATCTATTAGTACGTGTAAGCGAAAGTTTTCGCGGGCCACCGGAAGAATAGAAAATGACTAAAAAAGAGAAATGTTTAAATAATATTAAAAGCTGACGACAATTCATTTTATTCATTTAGAGACCCGTCAATCCCCTCTTCAGGTAGGCGCTGGTGAAGGTCGTAGCAGAAGCAACAGCAGCCACAGCAGCAGTAGCAGCATCACGCGCGACGACGAGGCTGACGCAGGGCCCGAGCGGTTTATTATAGCTGCCGAGGGAGAGCAGTACATGCGTAGGTTTGCTGTTCACGGCCGCACGGTCAGTTTTAATATACGTGACCCACCTGCCGGGGAAAACCCTGTATTATGGCTCGAGGAAAGCATTAGAGACATTTACGAATACATTACATCTAACGTTCCACCTAGCACATTAATCGGCGTGAGTATTCGTAGTGATCGGTTTGCGCGGGGGCCCGGAGGATTGTCGTTCAGGCCTATTGAAAATTGCAGTTACTTAGATTTATGGAATTTGATAAATTCTATAAGTCAAAGTAACGCAGTTTTGGGTATCGATGACACACTAGCCTTACAAATATATTACGTTGAAATGCCTGTTGGCGCGGGGAGACCATGACCAAAACAAGCGCTAAGCATAGGTAGTCTTCATAAACGCTCGATCGTAACAATAAAAAACGAGGACAATTTATGTTTACCGCGCGCGCTCGTAGTAGCGAGAGCACACTTAGCTCTTAAAACATCCGAATGCGCGGCGACGCGCTACGAGTGGCGCGTAATCCGCGACGGCCGGCGAAAATTACAGAAAGAGCGCGCAGAGAAACTCGTGCACGATGCAGGAGTAATTTTACCGCTAGAGGGGTGTGGATTCCGCGAGTTGACGGCGTTTCAAGATTTTTTTGCTGCGGAGGGTATTGCTATGGTTATATTTGAAAAGTGTAACCTTGGTAGCGGCGAACCCCCGTTATTTGACGGCCGAAACAAGATTCAAGATTTAAATGCACCGCTTCACGGTGTTATTTATTTAATCTTTGAGGAGCAGTCTAGACACTTTAACGTGATCACTAATTTATTTGCTGCAGCCGGGTCACAATTTTTTTGCTCTTATTGTAACAAGGGTTTGCGCCGTATTGGGCAACACAAGTGTAAACGAACTTGTGAATCTTGCTTTGTTACACCTCCATGTAGGAGTGACGGTGTAGAAATGATAGAGTGCACAGAGTGTGGACGTAAATTTTTCGGGCATGGTTGTTTCGTTAATCACAAGAGCGCGGGTTCGTACAAAAAAAATAATCGCAAAGTGTGCGACGTCGTGCGGCTATGCGAAAATTGTTTAAAAATAGTAAATACGCAGCACAGTCAACACGAGTGTGGTATTAGTTATTGCAAACAATGTTCGAAGCGGCAGCCGTTCAATCATGCATGTTTCATGCAACCAATTGGTGGTGGTGGTGACTTGAAAGCGGAAAAAAATTTTTATACATTTTTTACGATTTTGAGACCCGTCAGGATACGCCGTATGGAGAAAACGCCCGAATTCACGTGCCGAATCTCTGTGTCGCGCATCAGGTTTGCACGGATTGCATAGACGTGGACGACCTTAAAATCATTTGTAGCAAATGCGGCGTGCGCGAGTTCATTTTCACAGACGATCCGGTAAAACAGCTCTTGAGCTTGTGCATTCGGGAAAGCACTGAATTTTCCGAAATTGTATGCATCGCCAAGGCTTTTGATGCTCAATTCATTTTAAAAGAATTGGCCGAAAACTCTGAGCGCACAGCCCCCTGCGTCATTTTGAACGGTCAAAATATTACAATGTTGAAGTACGGCCGAACCAAGTTTATCGACAGCATCAACTATTTTCAAATGAAATTGAGTGCTCTACCAGCTACCTTCGGTTTACCCGAAAGTAGTAAGAAGGGCTATTTTCCACATCTGTTTAACTCCCTTGAGAACCAGCGGTACGCTGGGCCTCTACCAGCGCTAGAGTTTTATTGCCCTGATACTATGTCGCCAGCTGAGCGGGCCGTTTTTCTCGAGTGGCATGAAAATACAAGTCCTGGCTATATATTCGACTTTCAAAAAGAGATAGTCGAATATTGTCAGATGGACGTGGAAATACTGAGGCGCGCGTGTATACAACTTCGAAAAATTTTTCTCGAGGTAGGCGAAACGGACCCGTTCGTATCAGCGTGTACAATCGCGTCGGCGTGTTCGTACGTTTTTCGTAAAAATTTTTTAGTTCCGAATACTATAGGAATAATTCCACCGAACGGTTATAGGCGCGCTGACAAACACTCGCAAAAATCAATAGAGTGGTTGCTGTGGATCGTACATGCCGGGAGGACGCGTGAGTTTCGCTTGCCCGAGGGATTTTTAGTGGACGGTTACCTACCTGCTTTCCTTCCCGGAGAGAGGGAAGCAGCTAAGGGAATCGTTTTTTAATTTCAAGGTTGTTACGTGTACGGTTGCCCGCGATGTTTTACGAATAACCGAGAATCGGTAAAAAATAAGTTTAATCAAACGTATGCACAGGCGTACGAAAGTGTACAGGTAAAAGTCGGACGAATGCGGAGTCTCGGCTACGAAGTGCGCGAGATGTGGGAGTGTGAATTCGATGGGATAAAAAGGCAACAGCCCGAGTTCGTACGGTATCTGGATACTCACCCGATAATGAGTAGAATAACGCTCAATCCGCGGGATGCGTTTTTCGGTAGGCGAACTGAAAATATAGTCACCTCATGCACTGTAGAGCCGGGTGAAGAGATCAAATATACTGATATTTGCTCTCTTTACCCGTATATATGTAAGCGAGGCCGCTTTCCTATCGGTCACTCGCACATTTACATAGGCTCGGAATGCGCCGCGTTAACGAATGGCCAGAATAACAATCTCGCGCGCGTCGAAGGGCTCGTCAAATGCAAAATTTTGCCACCGCGAAATTTATTATTACCCGTATTACCAGTAAAAATGCACGGGCGCCTTATTTTTGGTCTCTGTCGTTCCTGCTGTGAGGAAATGCGTCAGGTCGACTGCAACCACGAACAAGTCGCCGAGCGTGAGTTTAGCGGGACATGGGTAGTGCACGAGTTACAGAAAGCAATCGAATTGGGCTACAGCGTGACTGAGATATTTGTCATATGGCAATATAAGAGCACACAGTATGACCAGTGCAGCGGTGAGGGTGGTCTGTTTGCCGCGTACGTAAATACCTTCCTTCGGTTGAAACAACAAGCGAGCGGGTGGCCGTCTTGGTGTACGGACGATACTACCAAGGAGCGTTATATTGACGAGTACGAGCGCGAAGAAGGAATAAGGTTAGACCGGGAAAAAATTGAAAAAAATTCGGGTTTACGTTCGGTCGCAAAACTCTGCTTAAATTCATTTTGGGGAAAGTTTGGGCAACGCTCGAATTTAAAACAAACGGATGTGGTCAAAACGCGCGAGGGGCTACTGAAACTGCTCACGACGCCTGAAAAGGAAGTTTTCGACGTGCTCCCGGTTAGCGAGGATCTTTTGTACGCAAATTGGCGCTATAAAGAGGACGCTGTAGAGTCGTCGCCGAACACAAATGTGGTACTAGCAGCCTACACCACCGAGCAGACGCGTCTCGAGATTTACTCGTATATAGAAAAGCTTTCGGCCAACCGCGTTCTCTACCTGGATACCGATTCGTGTATATTCAAGTGCAGCGAAAAAGACTCTTCAGAGTATAGGCCTCCTTTAGGCACTCTTCTCGGCAGCATGACGGACGAGCTCAAGGGCTATGGAGAGGGAGCTTATATTACCAGCTTTCTCTCCGGGGGTCCGAAATTTTATGCCTTTCGTGCGATCGTCCCATCGACCGGCATCACTCACGAGTGCTGTAAAGTAAAGGGAATTTCTCTTAATAGCGCCAATACGAGCAAGATCAATTTCGCTAGTATCGAGCGCTTGATCGCAGAGTATTTCGATAACGACGAGAGCTCGCTTATCGTTTTGAAATACAATGCGATCAGACGCACTCGCACGCACGAGGTCATTACGCGCAGCGAAAAAAAATCCTGTTCCATAGTTCTGAGAAAGCGAAGATATTTCCAACACGACGTTTCGCTTCCTTTCGGCTATAAGCGCAATTGAATAATTGTATATTTTAATGCGTTGAATGTTGTAACTTTTGTATATTTTTCATAATAATAATAATAAAAATGTATTGTAGATATTTAAACTTTTTTTATGTGTTAATTATTTTTCCCCCATATCCCCTCATCCCACGTACCTATTTATAGCGGAGATCAGCTAACCCGCGCGCGCGCGCGCCGCGGAGATCAACAGAACAATGCATTAAACACGCAGCGATGGTTGCTTATAGCCGCGAAAGTCACCTGATCAACGCGGTAAATATACTTATCCGCGCGAGGGCCGGAGTATGCTAATGACTGCGGAAGTCACCAACGCGGAAGTCACCACCGCGGTGATATGGTGATCTCCGCGCGCGCGCCCGCCCCGCCGCCGCCGCCGCCGCCGCCGCGAGGATCGTAAATATCGTAGCATAGCTATACGCGGTGATGTTCTTCACGTACTTCATCGTCAGCTGAGCGCGTGAGCGAGTTAAGGGTTTAAAAAAGGCTGCACGCGTGTAATTTTCTTTATTCGCGTCGTAAACATGGACACGCGATGGAAGCATCCTTTTACTTGCTGCGTGTGCGGCCCCACAGGCTGCGGTAAAACTTTATTCGTTAAAAGCTTTCTCGCCTACCTGCCAGAGGTCTGCGACACACGTTTCGACCGTGTCTTATTTTATTACACCGAATGGCAAGACGCGTACAGACGAGATTTTAAACCCAACGGGCCACCCATCGAGTTTCGAGAGGGCCTTCCACAGATGGCGGATTACTCGAGTGACAATGAGAAAAAAAAGTTACTCATTCTCAACGACCTCATGCGTGAATCGTCGAGCGATGTTATTTTAGATTTATTTACAAAGGGTAGTCATCACAAAAATATTAGCGTAATATTCGTTACGCAAAACGTATTTCACAAAGGTAAGGCACAGCGCGACATTAGTTTGAATACCAAGTATCTGGTATTGTTCAAAAATCCTCGCGACAGAGCACAAATACAGCACCTCGCGAGACAAATTTTTCCGGAAGATTCGGCATTTTTGCGTGAGGCCTATCTAGACGCCACGCGTGAACCTCACTCCTATCTTTTTATCGATCTCTCTCAAGCCTGCTTAGACGAGTTTAGATTTCGAGCAAACATATTTCCCAATGCCGGGACGTTGCCTACGTGCCCAAGTACTTTAAATCGCGGTGAATGAGGCGTGCGTTAATCAGTCGGGAAAAAACTATCGCGCCGATAGGTCGTAAAGCGATAGCCTGCGGTAAACATTTCTCGAAAAGAAACCTTGCTCTCTTGAACGCTCTTTGTCATGGGGACAAAAGACATCGTGTTGCAAAAGACAGCGCGCACAGCTGATAAACCTCTCGTCAGATGCATATGCGAGTGTGTGTTAAACGTTTTGCAGGGCGTCGTAAAACTAAGCGATTCCGAAAAGGTCCGATTGCGTAAACATAAGCAAACGCTGCGTAAGCTGATCCGTACTGGTAATAGAGGCAGCGGTACTTGGAAAGCGAAGAAACGTGTCATTATACAAAACGGCGGGTTGTTTTTACCACTCTTACTCGCTCCGATCGTAGGAGCGCTTATCTCAAAAATATTTGGCTCGAAACATGGAGCGAGCTCGTAAGATGATCCTTGTGCCGGAGCCGCCACCGGAGACATCGCAATCTAAAGTCATGGAGGAGGAGGGGGCGAGGAATACGAATGAAAAAACTCTGCAAACACCAGGTGATCATTTTTCTCGTCTGGATGGTGAAATGTACGATGTTTTACGCTCAAAAGCAGCTAGAGACGATTACGAGAAGTGCGTAAAATATCCACAGATTTTACGTCGCTATCTTTTCTTCCGTGATAACGAGCGTAGCGCTGTACGTGAGGAGCACCCTGAAATAGACGAGGTCGAAGAGGCGCTTGCACCACTGTCCGAGGACGACATTCTCGTGGGGGTACCGAAAGTACACGCGTGCAAAGCGCGTCTCTTGCTTCGCCATTGGAAAGTCACTGTACCCGAGCGTCTCAAGTGGGATAACTCAGGCACCATTACTATAGGTGGTCGTGTAATTGCTCGGTCCAATATAACAGAGTTAATCATCGACGCATTGAAAAAAAAGAACAGTAAGTACGAAGAGGCGCCCGTTGGCCGCATTGAATTTGCAAAATTTCTCAAAACTTCCGAAACGCCAGGAAATTTAATTAATAATCCAGCAGTTTTAAAAATTGGGCAAATATTGACGGATCCTCAGCGCTCGGCCAAACGACGTCTATCCACAGCAATACAGCACGAATCACCCCATCCGTCTATACAGACTCGCAGTAAAAAACAAGCGAAAAAAAGTGGCTCACGCTTGGTTTGTAAAATAAAAAAATGACGTACGAAAAACAATACTACGACCTTGAGCATGAAGCAGGCTACGCTGGGGCGCGCAATCTTGTGCGCTTGAACGCTAAAAAGGAAAAGAAAAAAATTTACTCGTAGCTGAGCAATCAAGATGCCTACACGCTCCACCCGATACGAAGACGATCTCCACGATTACGCTACAACGTGACGAACATTGACGATGTTTGGGAGGCTGATTTGCTACAGCTCACGACGATAAAAGATTACAACGACGGTTACAACTACATTCTAGTGGTGATTGACGTACTCGGTAAGTACGCATGGGTGGAACCGATAAAAGATCAGACCGCGCGCAACGTTGCCGACGCCTTGGCACGGATTATCGACCGATCACATCCCCGACTGCCTATATGCGTGCAAACCGATCGAGACAAAGAGTTTACCGGTTCAGCATTTCAGGCGCCGACATTAAAGCAGCTGTGGTCGAAAGGCTCAACAGAACGTTACGCGAGCGAATCTGGCGATACTTTTCTCATAGTAACACAAAGAGATACATCGATGTCGTGCAAAAGATTGTACACGCTTACAATCGCACGCTACACAGTGGTACGCGCATGAGACCTATCGATGACACATTGTACAACGCGCCGACAGCGATCGAAAATTTAGCCAAACGCGCGAGTTACAATTATCGAAGGCGACCACCGGCGCTGCCTAAATTCAAGGTGGGCAACCTCGTGCGCATCAGTCGAACCAAGAACACCTTTGAGAGAGGATATGAAAAAAATTTTAGCGAAGAAGTGTTCAAGATAATCCGCGTTTCGACACGTCAAAATCTCTATACATATATATATACGTATATATATCTCTATACATATATATATACATATATATATATCTCTATATATATACGTGCTCGAAGATTTGAACGAAGAAATTATCGACGGTTTCTTTTATCCCGAGGAGCTCGTGTTAGTCGGTCACGAACGCCTCGCGCCCGATAAGCGTTTTAAAGTCGAACGCGTCATACGCACAGAAGGCCGGGGCGCTAAAAAGAGAGCACTCGTTAAGTGGCTCGGTTATCCTGCTAAATTTAACTCGTGGGTAAAAGCAAGCGGGCTTGAAAACATCTGATAAAAATGGAAACGAGCGACGATTTTTATATGGTACTGCCTAGTAACAGCAGCATGACGTATTTTCCCGAAAACACAACATGTTGTTTTACGACCCAGCTGCAGCGCGAGATAAAGTTACACGGCGAGTGGCTCGTGGGCCTCGTTGAAATTCACATACCCTGCAGTATCGTACATTTTCAAGATGACGAAGCAAGTTACACTTTTTATTCGGCTGAGGATAATGAGGATCTCATCGACAAAAAACTGTGTCATATACCCGTAGGTATTTACGATTCACTCGAACAACTAGTAGACGCTATAAACGCGGCGAATGACACATATAAGCATCAAATGCTCGAGCCCCATAAAGATCGTAAGGGGTCTTACATCATAAGACGCAAGTGGGACTGCTCGCAAATACACATTACGGATTTCAACGAAATAATCATGCGTGTATTCGGCTTTGACGAAGCAGGTCAAAAAGGTTCGTTTACAACGCATGAAGGTTACCGCGACATTGCAGCCAGCAGACCTGCCTCGCTTTCTCGAGCCTTGCCCGACCAGATGTATATCTATACCGATATATGTGAACCTTATACAGTAGGTGACACACAAGCTGCCCTACTACGCATAGTTTCTATAGACAACTCCAGCTTTAAGTACGGTTGCAGTACTGTACAGCGTTTTGCACCCGTTCACTATATACCTCTTCTCTATCACAATTTTCGTAGCATCGTTATCGATATAAGAGATCAACATGGGCAACGTATACCATTCGAGTACGGCACGTTGACGGTCACGCTACACTTTAAGCGCAAACGTTAAGATGAGTCATTACGGGCGCTACTACGACGAGCAGCTAGGCGGGGGTGGAGTGAGAAATGTAGGAGCCTGGTTAGGAGGCCTTTTTCGTCACATCCTGCCATACATCACGAGCGGGGCCAAGGCTGTAGGTAAAGAGACACTACGCGCAGGTATAAAGCTTGTTGACGACGTTGCCAACAGAGGTGTCAATTTCAAGGAGGCTGTCAAATCACGGGCCAAAGAATCTCGACGCAACCTCAAAAGAAAAGCTGCTGACAAAATATCGGAAATAATGAAAGGCTCGGGATATAAAACAGGCGTGAATGGCAAGCGGCGGCGCCAGTCGAGAAAGAAACACACTCGGATGCGCACGGCAGGCGGTAAGAAAAAACCCGGCAAAAGAAAGCCCGCTGTGAGAACGAGCAAGAAGAAGAAGAAGAAGAAGAGGAAAGCCCTTCGCAACATAAACGATATTTTTGGTCCTAAGTAAAAAATGGCCTTCTTGCACTCGCACTCTAACCAGTGCGTGTCGAGCGAGCTCGACATTTTCACTCTTCCGGCGACACAAACGTCGATTGAGAGTAGTAGTTTTTTACACTATAAACCTGTGTCCTCGCTCAGCGACGAAGGAGACGCGCCCATAGAGTTCGTCATCCCGAGCGCAAGCGAACATTATATAGATCTCGCGCACACCATGCTCTATGTCAAAGCTAGAATACAGCCGAATGCCGAAACCCCTGCTGAAAATTTAAAAGTTGCCCCAGTAAATAATTTACTGCATTCAATGTTTAATCAAAACGACGTTTTTCTAAATCAAAAACTCGTTTCTCCACCCAATAATGCATATCCTTACAGAGCATACATAGAGTCACTGCTCAACTACTCGCCAATCGCAAAAGAATCACACTTAACGGCCGGATTGTGGTACGATGATATGCCCGGTTTATTCGAAGCCCAGCCGCACATTCAAGGTGAAATATCTAACAAGGGTGCTCTCCATCGTCAGCATTTCACACTCAATGGAAAAACTTTCGACATGATTGGCCATCTGCACTGCGACGTCTTTAATCAAGACAGAATGCTCATCAGTGGTGTAGAAATGAGAGTACGACTAGTACGAAACAAAGATGCCGTTTGCCTAATGGACGCCTCCGAAGATGGTAAATTCGGCCTGAAAATAAAGGAAGCCACGCTCATCGTTCGGCGCCTGAAGATAAATCCGAGAATTTTAATTGCACACGCCAACGCTCTCGCTAAAGCAACGGCCAAGTATCCCGTCACGAGAGTAGAAGTCAAAACTTTTACGCTTCACGCAGGTATACATGGCGATACCATCGATAATGCCATTCTTGGGCAATTGCCTAAAAGAATAATAATAGGATTTGTCGATAATAAGGCATTCAATGGCAATCGAACATTTAACCCGTTTAATTTTCAACACTTTTCAATAAATCACCTCTGCCTCTACGTCGATGGGTCTCAAATTCCGAGCAAACCGTTACAGCCGCGCTTTGCTGCTAACGATAGTATATTTATAGATGTTTTTCAAACCCTCTACTCGGGCACAGGTATACATTTCCTCAACGAGGGTCTTGGCATAAACCATTTCAACTATTCACTGGGCTACTTTCTCACGGCTTTCGATCTCACACCCGATTTATCGGCCCACTGCGCCTCGCATTGGAATCTCGTTCGCTCGGGTAGCTTACGCATAGAGGTGGGATTTGAGTCGGCTCCAACAAGCACAATAAATTGCGTTGTTTATGCCGAGTACGATAACGTTCTCGAAATAGACTCCACCCGCCAAATATTATCCGATTTTAGTGCCTAGTCGTTAAAAAGGTGGGGGGACGAGGACTCGAGAGGAAGCAGGCGGCGCCCTCAAGCCTCACTTTTCTCTCGGCACTCGCTACGCACACACGCATAATGGATTACGTCGTGGATATACAAGGGTTTCGAGACACTAAAAGGAAGTTTTTACCAAAGGAGGTGGCGATCATTTGCCTACAGAAACCCATTGTCGACCACTGGATTGTACAAGAACCGTGCAATTTCATCGAGCTGCCCGAAGACGTAAAAAATACAAATTCCTACTGCGCTGTCGATATTCACGGTATTAACTGGTTCGAGGGCGAAGTATCACTCAGACAGCTATATCGTTATCTCTTCAATATCGCAAGAGCAGCAAGACGGATTTACGTTCGCGGCGAGGAGAAGGCCTGGTACCTGGAATCTTTACTCGGTCGAAACATATGTAATTTAGAAAAATATGACTCGTCGACGTTCGGAAAACTCAACAACATGTTTTCTGACGTGCTGGTATGTTCTACGCACGCGACTCAGAGGTTTAAAAATAAACAAGATTTTTGCGCGCTCTACAAGGCGCACTAAATAAAAAAGTGGATGCGCTCTATACTACCCGAAGAGTGGAAGCTGATCAACAAAGACCAAGTACAAAGTCAAATGTTCTACACTGCACTTCATCAGTATCAGCAGAAACAGCGCAAAAAATTACTCCGTTTTCACCCGGGTAGCGAGCAGTCCACTGAGGAGGAGGAGGAGGAGGAGCAGAACGACGACGGCCGCGACGAGACGGATGTGGCCCCAGAAATAGCAAGTGACAGCGACAGCAGCACATATTTCACATTTAGCGAAAACGCAAAATGAATACGAAACAAATCACGAGGGCCATTAGTGGCCTCAGAGCAAACTCGATAGGTGCCGATCACATCCCCAGAAGCTTGAGTCTTCCAGCCGCTGTTGTAACCAATGTCGATACCTCAGATAAGCCTGGATCCCACTGGGTGTCATTCCACATAGACAAAAATGCAAAAGGAACATATTTCGATAGCTATGGAGTCGCCCCTGTGTCACGACATCATATCGATCGACTTCGAAGAAATTGCGCAAGCTTCAAGTGGAACGAGAAGAAACTGCAGAGTGTTAATTCTAAAGTTTGCGGCGAATATTGTATTATGTTTCTTTGCTATATGTGTAGCGGTCGCACTTTACGCGCGTTTTGTAACGTCTTTTCACGTGATTCACATGTAAACGACGCACTGGCCGCAAAATTTTATGAAAATGTAAAAAGAAAAAATCACCGAAAAAGACTCCGTCGTGCGAACAATTTCCCCAGTATTATTTCCAAGGGCGCTGGCTCGTTCGTTCAAACATGTAAAGCATTTATATAAAATGTGCGTGTACGCGCGCGTGTGTGTGTATGTATGTGTGTGTGTGTGTGTGTGCGTGACTTAATTTTTATTATAATATTTCTATTTAATCCTACGTCACATTCAATTTCTTAGTTTGTAATATTTCTTTTTTATCCAGAAACACATTCAATTTTTAGTTTATATTTACACTTTATGTACATTGTAAGTTTTAGAATTGTAAAAGCTGATGTGTGCGTGTATCCGTCTTTCTTAGTTTATAAGGTTTTGTATACTACGTTTGTCTTGGCCTTTTTTAGCTTGTAATTTTATATTATTCATATATTTGTAAGTTTAAAATGTATTTTTTTTAATTTGATCGAACAATAAAAAAAAGTTAAACAAACATCGTATTCATTTAACGACGTTGCCCGCTAAATTTAATTCCTTACCTTTTTTATCTTGAAACGAATATGTACTATTCCATGAAGAAACCGAAAAGCATATGCGTAACGGTTTTTTCAAGTGGTGAAAAACACAGAAGGCGCTTTCTTCTTTGAGGCTTTGAAACATAATCAGATCGAGTCACCGAAAAGCACATGCGTAACGGTTTTTTCAAGTGGTGAAAAACACCTTAGCTGTTTCCCTTTTTTCAAGTGGTGAAAAACACAGGAGGCGCTTTCTTCTTTGAGGCTTTGAAACATAAGTAGCTTGAGTCACCGAAAAGCATCTGCGTAACGGATTTTCAAGCGGTGAAAAACACATTAGACGTTTCCTTTTTTCAAGTGGTGAAAAACACATGTGCCGTTTTCTTCTTCTTCTTCTTCTTTGACGCTCAAAACCCCTAACGGGGAAAATTTATGCTTCTGTTTCTCAAGGGCTCCGCGAGTTTCCCAACGCTTCTCCCCACTCTCCGATACATACGCGTAAACGTTCATGATTGGGCGCTCGGATTTTACGTAACAATCGACCAGCCAATCATAGCTCGTGGTAGAAAGGAGGGGATTCGCGCTGGAGAGAGAATAAGTACGGGGCCTAGCCGCGCCACCCTCAGTCAGTCAGTCGCTCTACCTCGACAAAGTCGTGACATTTTTACCAACGTTAAGTCAGTATTTTTTAAAAATGTCTCAAACAAAGCTAGTGCCGAATTTACTGTACAATTCGACTTACGCTCTCAACTATTCGTACTCCAAGTTCGTTTACGTCGGCTTGGATTATGCTGCTGGCTATTTCCGACCCGTCATCAGGTTCGGCGGGCATACATCACCGCATAAATATATAACTCTGGATATCGACAGTTGGGAACAATTAAAAACCCATTTCAAGACCTTCGGAGAGTATTTATGGGCATCAGGCGATTTTGTAAGGCAAGGCAAATATGCAAAAATATATTTACCGCACCACGACGTCGAATTGACCACAGCCTACGGTCATAGAACCGTATCAATCACCGATAAGCCCGAGGTAACACCGCCATCGTTCACCCTTCAGTACGAACACGAGGCTCAACAGTTCGACTTTGAAGACGATAACGCCAATCAGGAGGCAGCCGCCTCCACTACCAGTGACGAACCTACTACAAAAAAGAAGAAGTCTGAAAAACCACTGAAGATTATGATGCAGTATACAACTTTCAAAGGATTGAAACAGTTCCAACAGTGTATAGACTATAAATTAAAAAAGTTAGAAGAAATGTCGGGTTTTGTGAACAAGGTTTTCGGTATAATGATCGATGTTATTAAAACGGAAGCAATTAGCAAAAACGACGTGCATTTACTAGACCATACATTCATCGGCGTTGTATTTAATGAACTAGAAGCCAAAATGAAAGAACTCGCGCTAAATCAATTAATGTTTGCAAATTTTAGCGAGAGTTCTCTCGAAATAATGTTTTTGGAAGTATATGCCGAGTATTTAACAATTCTAGAAAAAAATGTTGTTAGTGCGTTAAAAGTTTATAAATGTACATAAATAATTTTTTTTTTATTTTATATAATAAAATATATTTTACCTTATCACACTTTTTTATTTAAGGACCCTTCCTTTATACCTACTCCTATTTACGCCCCCAACTTCTTATTGCGCTAGCACGCATATATTTATATATACAGCATTATACATAAGTCATTCGTCGAAAGACCACCGTGAAGGCAACATCATGGGCCCCCGTTCAGCAAGCGCCAGGTCAAACCAGACGACAAAGAACCTCTCATCAACAAGGCAGACAAGAAAGACTCTTGGACAAACAAAAAAAATTCTCCACCACACCATTGCTATTCCACCAATTCCTTCTCCTTCCCAAAAAAAGATGGTTATTCAAAATATAACGAATAATAAACGGTCCCTTTAAGGACAACATTTATGTTAATGAGAAAAAACTGTTCATAAAATAGGGGGTTTCACCCCGTTTAAATAAATAAATAAAACTGTATTTTTCCTCAACATGCTTTTTTTATTTGTAGACTCCTCCTTTACACCAACTCCCTATTCCCTCCCCACAACTTCTCATTGCAAACACACACACACACACACACACACACACACACACACACACACACACACACATACACACACGCGCGCGCGCACACACACACACACACACACACACACACACACACACACACACACTGTCTGTATAGCGAGAGGCCTCGCACCCCATGGGTCTTTATGGCGTAGCACGTATAGCCAAAGGTCTCGTCCCCCACCACCACCACCACGAGTCAGGGCATACACGGGGGGCATGCGCAGAGCAGATAGAACGGCATGACATCATGGAGGGAGCGATAAGTGCGTCATTGTTTACCCTAATTAGCTTGTGTTCACACACGTGCTACTGTAAACACTTGGATTAATGAACTTGTCACACTTGAAACACATACACACAGCACGCGGTCTATATAGCGAGAGGTCTTTATGGCGTAGCGCGTACAGCCAAATGTCTCTCCCCCCACCACCACGAGTCGGAGCATATACGACGACACGCGACGGGCAGGTATAGCGGCATAGCGTCATGGTGCGAGCGATAAGTGGGACATTATTTATGGGGTAATAATTCACTCCATTGTTTACCCTAATTAACTTGTGTTCATACTTGGGACCCATACACACCGCACACGGTCTATACTGCGAGAGGCCTCGCACCCTATGAGTCTTTATGGTGTAGCGCAGACAGCCAAAACGCTCGCCCCCCACCACCTCGAGTCAAGGCATATACGGCAGCACGCGTGGGCCATATATAACGGCATGACGTCATGGCGGGCGCCATAAGTGCACCATTATTTATGGGGTAATAAATCACCCCCATTGTTTACACTAATTAGCTTGTGGCCACACTTGCTACTGTAAACACTTGAGCTAATCACCTTGTCACACTTGGGGACCCATACACACCGCACAGCGGGGTGCCACATAGCCCCTACACACCGCACCGCGGGGGGTCGTCTCGCTATACCGGTCCCCTTACTACTTTTGATTCTTTCTGTTAATTTCGTACATATCTTTAGCTTCTCCATTCTACTCCAAATTTCTTCTCTCTTTAGCTTGTCAAATGCTGCTTTGAGGTCCGCCATAAATGCCCATACTTTTGCTCTTTCCTTCTTTATTTCGGTTCCTACTGCCTTCTTCAATACATATATTGCGTCTATGGTCCCTCTTCCGTTTCTGAAACCATATTGGGTGTCGTCTAGTCTATTATCTACTTCCAGTTGTTTATCCAGTCTTGTCCTAAGTATCTCAGCGTATATCTTATAGCTTGTATCCATTAAAGTCAGCCCTCTGTAGTTGCTCACTGCTTCTTTATTTCCTTTTTTATGTAATGGTTTTATCTTTCCAGTTTTCCACTCTGTTGGGATGTCTTCCCCTTTCCAAATCTCGTTTAATGTGCTACACAAACATTGTATCAAGTTTTCCGTCCCGTATATCCATGCCTCGTTTGGGATATTGTCTTCACCTGTCGCTTTCCTCTTCTTTAGTTTTTCTATTGCGTTTCTGACCTCTTCTATTGTTATGGCATCTTCTTCCCATCTCTCGTGTCTTTTGCTGTTCCTTCTTTCCTCCTCCGTTATCACAATGCATTCAAATTGTTGACTAAAGTGTTCCATCCATTCTTCGTCCCTAATGCTGTTATTCGTTTGTTTTCTTTTCTTCCTATTTTCATTCACCAGCTTCCAAAATTTCCTTTCGCTTCTGTCTACATTCATTTCTTCCAGCAATTTATCATCCCATATTACCTTTTTCTTCTTTAATAATCTTCTGTATATCTTCTTTCTTGCCCTGTATTCTTTTACGTCCATCTTTCCTTCCTTACATCTTTTCAGGTCTTCTTTTAACCTCATCTTATTAATGTGGCATTCTTTGTCCCACCATTTTTCGTTTGCACACAAGTTTTCTTTTATTTTCTTTTTTGGTATTGCCTTCTGTATTGCTTCCTTTATCTCTTTCCAACTTTTACCTATTTCTTCTTTTTTCAGGTTATCTTTGTACTTTTTTATACCTTCATCTGTCCAGTCCATGATCCATCTTACTGCCACCTGCCTTGTTTTCTCTATACCTGTTTTTAGTTGTATTTCTATCGGTTGATGATCTGATTCAGTGTTGGTGCCTATTTTCCATTTTCTTATTAACTCTCTCCCTTTTTCATTTACAACCGTGTAATCGATCGTTGACCTGCCACTTTCACCTATATACGTGTATTCTTTGTCCCATCCATTATCTATATCACCATTCACTATATGCAATCCAAGGTCTCTTATGTTCTTTATCATCTCTTTCCCTTCTTTGTTTATAATCATGTCCTTGCTTCTTCTTCCTTGTGCCTCCTCCAGTATTCTTCCACCTTCCTCAGCCGTCCTAGCATTGAAATCTCCACCTAATATCATCGGAGCTTCAAAATGCCTGTCCGTTTCCTCTTTTATGTTGTTCCAATTTGCTGTTCTTTCTTCTCTCATGTATGTAACCATTACTAGGATCTCCTGTTTGTTTATTTCTATTACTTCTCCAATTATCTCTTTCCCCGTATTTTCACAGCTTTTGCTCTTTATGTCCTTTCTCCATGCCAGGATTATACTTCCTTTCGCACGTCCTCTCTTTTTCTCTTTCGTCGCTGGGTTGTTCCTTATGTTGTATTCCTTGAGTTGTGTGTTAATCATATCTGCGTCTTTTTCTTCCAGCCATGTTTCTGTCATACCTATTACGTCGAACGACTTCAGATATTTCCATGTTTCTCCGCTTATTGTTTTTATACCAGCGACGTTCCAAACTATCATCTTTATTCCTTTGTCCGTGTGTCTTTGTATTTGCGGTTTGTTCCCCTTCTTCCTTGTCGAAAAAACCTTCATTTTACCAGTGTAATCATCCCATATCCATTCTTTTTCCTGGAACTGAACTTTATTATTTTTCACTATTACTTCTTCTCCTTCCTTCGACATTACATTCGCCCATTTTCTTATTTTCCTAGCATTTTCTCTTTCTTTCCATGTTCTGTCATTTCCTATGAATATGTCACTTCCCTTTAAGACCGATTTTTTTATCATTATTTCTTGTTTTTGTTCAAGATTTCCACACTCTGCGCCGATCATTCCATCATCATTCTTTATTTTCCATATTTTCTTTATAATTACTGTTGTTTCCAGCCTTTCCTTTAACCACATCTCCATATGTTCTGCGTTCTGGATCGCCTCTGCATCCAATCTGGTCACAATTATGTTATTCTTCTTCCTTTCTCTTTCTTCTCTCTCTATCCTCCTTTCTTGTTCCATTTTTAATCCATTGATACTTTCCATCATTTCCTTTTCTATACTTTTCCTTTCCGTTCTATCCTTCTCTATCTCCTTTCTTATCTCTTTTACTTTATTCTCCTTGGTTTCATCTTTATTCCTGAGATCTTCTTCTATTTTCTTATAGTTCTTTTTTAGTTCCTCTGATCTTTCTTCAAGTTCCTTGTATTTCTTGTCCATTTTCCCAAAGTATTCCTTGTTCTCGTTCCTTATTTCCTGTAATTCTTTTTTTGTCTCTTCCTGTTTTTTCCTCACTTCATTGTTTGAGGCTATCATATCGTCCATCCTTTTTGTCATCGTATCTAGCGTTTCCATCTTCAGTGACATTTTTTTAAGTGTCTCATGTAGTGTTTTCCAGTTATTTGTTTCACTTCTTTCCGTGCTCTCCGTATCCATCTTCAACTGATTTTCCGTCTTTTCTTCTTCTATTGTCCTTTCTAACTTAGTTGGAGTCCTCTTTGTGCTATTACTTTTGTTCAAAGGGTTCTCAATCTCTTCGTATTTAGTGTCTTTACTTTGTCCACACCCGCTCCTCTTAAGTTCTCTTTCTTCCTCTGGGGATAAGAGTTTCCTTTTTGATACCACTACTGCCCTCCTAATCGGGGTCTCACGTTCTTCTCCCACTTTTCCTTCAGTTATGTTATACGACCTTTGTCTTGTCCTTCTTAATCTAATCTCTGTTCCCGTATCCTCTTCTTCTTGTACTATAGGTGTGTAGAACTGTTCTTGTTCCGTATTCTGTTCCGTTTCACGTTTCTTGTAATTTCTTTTAGGATTAGCTACAGACTTGTTCGTCTCTAACATCTTTTATCTGTCTATTCTATATATTCTTCGTTCTTCTCTTCCTATTCCTTGCTCCAACAGCTTTGGCAGTGTAGACTGAGCCTAAGATTTATCTTTCGTTCTGTGGGCTTACCTCTTGTGCTACCTCGCTTTTCTGTGTCCGTCTGTAATGAGGTTAACTGAACCGATATTTTTGCTCCGTTTTTTTAGAAAATAGGTAGCCACTCTCTACACTGCACTATTCTGCACTAGTTCCTACTCACTTTAACTCACTTCTTAATAAGTCTGCACCTTTTTTTACTTCACTGTATTACTCACATTTACTTTTACCATATCATCGATTAACACACACTTCCACTCAAGCGGCCATCTTTCTCCTCTCTTAAATTTAAGTGAAATTCAGATTTTTTAGCAATCTTTGACCGTAAAAAATTATTTAATCAAATAAATTGGATACATACAACTCTTCAGTCAATAGACATATAAAATACCAAAATTTTAGAACCTCTCCCATTAAAATATATGCAGTTCCTGAATGTGGAGTCGACGGCAGAGCTCAAAATTTTACATTATGTAGAAAACAGCTTTAAAGATAAAATTACTAAAATACTTCTTTATTTCTTCTTCTTTATTTCTTAACTCCATCTCTACCCTGAAATACAAAAAAATATTGTTTTTCGCTCAAAATATTTTACATTTAGAACAAATATTCTAGTATACGATCTATCAGACTTGTAAGCTATGAGCACGCGTAACAGTCATCCACATTAGTCAGTCAAGTTTGTTACGTGGTTTAATATGTAGATCCTTTGGTGCTTTTAAATCCATATGTTTTTAATAATCTTTATCACATATATTAGATATTCTTATGCATATACTGAGGTAAATAAAGAATGTGTTGAGAAATCCAAAATCCTTCATGCATGTTATAAAGCCAGTATCGCCATAGCCAAATGCCTGAAAAAAATGTTTATAGCAGCAACATTCCTATATTGATCTTCTTTTAATGTCTGATAAGGTGAACTTCTTTACTTGTCCTTCATTATTCTTTTTCACATATAATATTATTACTTAATAAAGAGAATACGCTGATACATATTTATTGCAGAGCATAACTGTTTTTACTTCAGAAAATAAAATGTCAATTATATCATAGTGAGATTCAGGCAATGGCTGATAATGGTAGCTTTCTGGCAGAAGCGAAGGTTCCATAACATTTTTCTGCACAATAGCATATATTTCGCTTCCTTTAAAAGTTGATTTAAATCTGTCACTAAATGTTTTTTGTAATAGTCAATATAGACTTAATTTTTCTTTAGTATCAAGCCCTGTTATTTTAAGTATAAAGTTTCCAATAAAAGTTCAAGTACTAAAAGCTATTTCTAAAACATTAATTCAACTGTCACATGTATTATTCAAACACTTTTAAAAACTGATTTCAAATACCTTTACGTATTATAATACACTAAGGGAGTCGCCACAAATGACCCGTGGCGTGCCGTGCCGTCGCCGCCCGGGTCGCCCCGTGCCATAGCGTGCCGAGCGCTTTTCGAATCGGAGTGTGCCGTCTATCAAGAGTATTGCTTCCGTGCTCCAAGCCCTTTTGGACATATGAGTTTGCCATCTGCAATCTTTGTTTATGACGAAAAAAATCAAGCATAGTCTGGATTGCTCCGAAATATTCTACAGGTAAAATCATTGTTAAATCATTGCAAATTTTGCTAATGTCAACATTATGTTAATTTTACAGTGTTATAACACTTTTTTTTTGTTTAATAGCATGGAATAGCATAGATTAAAATAAAAAAGCAACTCTTAACCTACTGTATGTCACATGGAACTGTTGTATCCTCGTTTGTAATAAAATAAATAATAATTAATAAATTAATTATTAATAATTATTAATAATTATTAATAATTATTAATAATTATTAATAATTATTAATTATTAATTATTAATAATTATTAATTATTAATACTTATTAATAATTATTATTATTAATTATTTAATTTAATTTAATAATAATAATAATTTGTAATAAAATATATTATTATTCATGTTTAGTAGATACACAAAAACCCACCATCTTCTGAGTTTTTTTTCTTTTTTTTTTTTTAATATTCTAGCTATTATCAATAACGATACTGCTGTCACATGTAGTTTACAACACGTTAACATTTTTTCCATTTTACTTTGGTCCATTCTGTAAATTAATTATTAAACAGTATTAAACAAAAAAAAAAGTGTTTTAAAAGAGTTATATATTATAACACCGTAAAATTAACATAATGTTGACATTAGCAACATTTATAGTGATTGAACAATGATTTTACCTGCAGAATATTTCGGAGCAATCCAGGTTATGCTTATTTTTTTCGTCATAAACAAAGATTGCAGATGGCAAACTCATATGTCCAAAAGGGCTTGGAGCACGGAAGCAATACTCTTGATAGACGGCGCACTCCGATTCGAAAAGCGCTTGGCACGCTATGGCACGGGGCGGCCCGGGCGGCGACGGCACGGCACGTCACGGTCCATTTGAGGCGAGTCCCTAAATGTTTACTCCAAAATCCGTTGGAAACAATGAAAATTAAGAACAACACTTGTATAAAAAAGGTGCTGATGCTGATATCACAGTGTTTATATGAAATGACAGCTGTGCATGTTTACATTGCTTGCGGACTTTTACATAGGTTAAAATCAGCTCTGTTACAGTGAATCCACATTGCATGCCGTATGCTGTATGCCGTATGCCGTCAGAAAAAAAGTTGTCTGAAATCTATAGGATTTATAACTCTATGGTTAAAAATCCTTGTTATGAACTGCGTTCGAATGGTCGAGTAACGTAATATTTAGGATCGTTCTAAAATGATAATTCCAATTTAAAAGATTAATTTCAAAATAAATATCAAAATAAATCGTCTTATAAAATTGCGTTCTCGTCGATGTGTGTCAGGAAATATCTGATAACATTAAATTTTAAATAGTATTCTAAATTCCGTAATGCGTCTCAGGACGTAACACCTCCCCCCTTAGACTGTTGAATGTCGTAGAAATTCAACAAGTGTGTTATTAAGCATCAGAGATTTCCGTTTACAAAAATTAATTGACGTTTGTTAATTATATTGGATATCTCACTTTTTTATGACAGAAATTACGTAGGCGCAGGCCGTAAGTAGTTCGAATTGCGGCATTTGGAAGTGCTGAATTCACAAAAACTGCCGCACGTATACTTTTCGATTACTCGCTTCATTGCGGTGTTATGTGCACAAAATGCGAATATACACAGTTTCCACATTCGAGAAAATGACTGACGCTGATTTTCTCGTTACAAAAGATTCATAATAAAAACAATAATTAAGATTCAAATAAAAATAATAAGAAATATTTAATAATTTTAAATAAAATTTCGTATCATCTATATGTTTCTATAAAATAAATTAATTATTTTCCTTCCCAAAACTAGTCTACACTTAACCTACCGTTTGACTTTGTATCTCACGTTGAATACCGACTTTTCTAGCACTCAAATTTCGAAGAATTCATATAAACATGTATATCTTAATTTTACATAGCATTTCGATAATTTAATTATTTTGTTATCGGTAATTAGTAATAATTTTTGTTTTGCTGTTTTTACATAAAATAAAGTCATTGATTAACAAAATTTAGAAATAACGTGTATATTAAATAATTCTGTAGTAATTAAAAGATGAGGAGAATTATATACGGAATAATTCAAGTGATCATTTACTTCCCTCCCTGCTGAGATATTTGGCAAAAGATATATTTTTTTCTTTCTTTAAGTAGAATAATATTAAAGGGATTTTGATATTATTATGACAGAATTATTTTAACAATCATATTATAATTATTTCCAAAAGAAAAATACAATTTGTGTGGGTTTTTTTTCGTAAAAAAGGAATGGAAATAACTCGAAATGATTTTGATAAATTTTGACTTGTTATAGCTTTTATGCATCATTGTATTTTACCTTCGTTTGAAAATTTTCAGCCATATCAAAAGTTCATTTTAGAACTTAATCTTTTTCTGGCATAGGTAGCATTCGCGTGTTTGCTTTAAAGAATACGCAATCTGTTAGAGTAGAAAAATATTTTACATACTCAATTCGATGCAGAATAGTGTATCTTATAGGATGATCATGTTAAGATATGTCTGAACTGATCACTTCAAATACATATATTCTATTTAATCTTAGCAATGTGAACATAGCTGCCTAGACAATTTTTCTGTTCTTAAACTCTTTAAAAAATTTTATGAGTGCGAACAATTGTTTTGTTTTTTAGGCAAATACAGTTTAATTTTGCATAAAATTATAGTCAAATTATTTTTTTTTTATCTTATGTGAAAAGGTTTGGGAATTTTTTTATATCTTTTCCTTTTGGATTAGTTCTATATTTTCTTATAAAATCATAAGTTATTAAATTGATCCCTCTAAAATTTTTCTACTTTGTGTCTAAAATTTCTGTTAAATAATTTTTTTATTATTTAATAACACATCATTTTTACAAATAAAAATTTTGCTTGTTTCATTATTGCAGAAGGAAAATTGAGATATTTTAATATGTAATCATAATTATTTTGTTTGTTGTTCTATATATTTCAAATTAACAACGATATTATTATTAGTTGTAGTATTATTTCTAAAATTTATCATGTATGAAAATATTCTTATAATTTCCTTATTTAAACTTATTTTATTTCGATCACGTCTTTCTAAAATTATTATCTTACTTAGGGAATATAGTTGCTTTTCACAAAATACTGATAAGTTGATACGAACAATGAATGATAAGTGATTCTAATTTTATATTGTATATTTGATAAAATCTAGATCACCTTAGGTTTATATACTAGTTGACCAAGAAGTAGGATGATTTTGCTTCATATGAAAAATTAGGCTGCAATGATGCTATTTATGCAATGAAAAATTTTTTAAAATTAGTAGAGGTTATAATAAATTTTGAGTATACTGTCCATATCCTAAAACAAAAATGTTGTATTATTATTTGTTATTATCTTTGCTTGTTGATATTATTTTGTTCCAATAGCATTGCGAATTCTTGTGTTGATTCCTTTCAACTTGTTCATATTTGGCATGTTCTTGTTTGTGCACATAAGGATTGTGCACATATTTATTGTGCATGGATAGCATTGGTACATATCTAAATATATAGATATATACCAATGCTAAAGTGTGCACCATTAATATGTGCACAATTCTTATGTGTACGAACAAGAACATGCCTCATATTTGGTTTTTTAATTGGCCATGTTTTGTACCCTCTTTTGAAAATTTTCATGATTTTGAATTTATTGTAGCAATCTTTAGATTTCAATTTTAATCTTGTATTTTTTACAAATTCATTAAAATATTCTTTATAATTAGATATCCATTTTAGTTTTCTGACGTTTTTATTAGATTTTACTTTGATAGGATAGTTAAAAACTAACTGCAACTGGTGTACTTTATTAGGATTTGTATTTAGATTGATTATTACGTTATGATCTTAATTATCCAAGCTTTCTTTAAGTTGACTTTTATTTTCTAGATGTTTTTGAAGTTCTTGATTTTCAAACATATATTTTGATTGATTTTCATTTTCAAAAACTACCTTATTATTATTTAATAAGTTATTCACATTTTTTGTATCATTTAATAAATAATCTTCGGAATATATTAATCCTACATTCTCTTTTAACAGATTTTCAAATGGCTTTTGTTCAAATTTAGTTTTAATTTGAACATATTCGGAATCAGATGACTCGGCTAAACCAGAAATTTCGAATAAAATGTCCTTAAGATTATCATAAAAAGTTACCGTTTTCAATGAATTATTATTTTTTTCATTATTCTCATTTGAATTTTTTGGTTATTTATATCACCTTCAATTAAGTTAATTTCATCATCATCCTCATAAGTTTCCATATTAGATTCATTGAAATTCATTTTATTATTAGTCTCATAATCTTTTACAGATTCCATAAATTCAATTAAATTTGTTTCCAAAATTTTTTCAATTTCATGATTATTTTTGTTAAAGTCTATAAAATTAATTTCATTAATATTTTCATGATTTTTTATAATTATATTATTAACTTTTGGTTCATCAGTGATTTCATTCATTTTTGTAAAAGGTTCGACAATTAAATTAATTTCTTCATCATTATTAATTATTTTAATTTCCTGTTTATTTTCTGTAATTAGTTTATTTTCATCGTAAATTTTAATATTAGTTGCATTAATTTTATTTTTCTGTATTTTGAAATCGTTAATTGATTCTTTTATTATATTATTATGCGATTCAACAGTATTATTATTCGGGTATTGTTTGAGTGACTCACATTCTTCAATTTTACGAAAATCTTTAAAAACCTTTGAAAATAAAGTTTTCGCCTCTTCACAATTCGATGCGTCATGATCTTTTCCTGAGCAAATTTCACACCAATTTATTTTTTCCGTAGGTCTGCAGTAAGGCGATGAGCATTTTTTTGCTGAGTGATTCGTGAGTACCCAATGATAACAGCCATGTTCAAATTTGATTCTAAGAGAACATTGCATAATTGTATGTCCTGTGCTTTGACAATACTGGCAATCAGTTCAATTACTTTTATTGAATTTACATACGTTTATAGTGTGTCCCTGTTTATTACACAGATTACATTCAAGTTTCATTTTAATGTTGACTGAATCGCAGTAGTGTGATATGTGGTTTCCACTTTTGCAATAAATACATCTTGTATATGGGCAAAATAAAGCTTCATGACCTTGATTTTTACAAATTTGACAAAGGACTATTTCGGATGGTATTGAAATTTCCCAAAAAGAAATACTGGTTTGATTGTTTCTGAACATATTTATAGTTTGTTCTATTTGAACTGCTTGTTTTATTTTTGCTATGCATTTGTTATTCTTTTATAGTTTAGAGTTTTCTCTTCTTTATCTTTTTCTTTTATGTGATTCTTATTTATCTTTTATGTTTATACATTATTTTCTTATTTTATTATATTTCTCTTTGTAATATCGTATTTTGTTAATGAACTATTTAGAGCCGACTGTGTAAGTGGCTCAAGCAATTAGTCGCGTCGCACAGGCCAATGCCTCCCAAGACCCTGGTTACTTGGGAGAAACGGACGAGGCTGAACCCTCGACTTCGACAAATAGAAGACAGCCGAGGGCCATGGCGATGCATGATTTTTATACCCGGCGCGAGAGAGAGCGAGATCGATCCTACCATCGAGTCATCGATAGAACACGAATGACCTACCATCGGTTCAACGCAAATAGGCTCCTTGATCGTCGTATAAATGAGTGTGAGTAGAGAGAATCATAGTTTATTTATAAAGTTATTTCTCGTGTGATAGAGTGTGTTTTTTTTATAAAGAAATTCGTCGTGAAGAAAACGTTGTGGACACCGTCGCGCGCCACGATTCGGCGACTCTCGAAGTATATGTGGAGAGAATCGGTTATTGTTGCCGCGCGCAAGAGTTGAGATGGTTTCACATGCAAATACAAAATCAAAACTCTCCGCTCTACACAGAGAGTAATTTGGAAGATTTATTGAACAGAGTGCACGAAGCATTTGACGGACATCCGGAAAAATAATAAAATTAAAAAAAAAAGAATTTGACATCATGATTTTATATTTTCCAACTAATAAAAATCAAAAAATTTTTCTTATTTGTCCTGTTTTTATATTATTTCTCTTCTTTTATAGCGTACGTAGAGAGCGAGTCTTCTCTCAGTGCGATAACATCGGGGACCGACAGCACTGCTGGTCCTATGCAAACAGGCGGTGGCAGAGACAATGGCGAGCATGTAGTCGAAAATGTGGCAAACGACAATGCGATAGAGCCTCCAGATATCAGATTTATGATGAGCGACGAGAGAAATCATTATCTTCAGCGGTTTCACGTAAATGCCCGAAGATTTACACTACCAGTGCTAGATCCACCGGAAAATTTCAACTTGGTTTTATGGTTGGAGTTAGCAATGCGCGACATTCACGCGTTTTTGATATCTTTAGGGGATGTTGACGATTTGTTGGGTGTAGCCATTAGTAGCGAGTACTTTACTCAGGGTAGTGCGGGAATGTCTTTACTGCCAATCGCTAATTTTACACATGATGATTTGTAGGAGCTTGTAAGTAGTGTGGTTCAAAGTATCGCGGAGTTTCACGTGGATGAAAGTTTTATCTTAGAAGCAACGTACGTTAAAATGCCAGTGGGTCAGGGTCGCAAACGGAAAATTTTAAATGTAGATGTAGTTGGGCAACGGTCGTTTGTCGCGATAAAAAATACCGATAATCTGTGTTTGCCTCGTGCTTTAGTAATTGGTGAGATGCATGCAGAGCTAAAAACGAACGTGACAAAAGAGACAAAAAAATTATGGACAAATATTCGCAATGGAAGACGATCGCTCCAAAAAGAGAAAGCCATAAAGTTGTTGCGCGACGCTAAAGTAGTTGTACCATCGACAGGATGTGGTTTTCGTGAGATTAAAAAATTTGAAGAGTATTACGCAAGACGTGGAATAGCAATCGTTGTATATGATAGGGAGACGTTTGGTTCGGGAGAACGGCCATTTTTTGATGGACGTCCAATGATAAGCGTTGATAATCCAACTGTTATAAATTTATATCATGATGAGAAGAATCGTCATTTCGATACTATATTAAATTTAATAGGTGCAGCGCAAAGTAAATTTTTTTGTAAATATTGTAACAAACGCTATCATTATGTGGACCAGCACACTTGTGCGTCAGTTTGTGCATGTTGTTTTGTGACAGCAGTTTGTAAAACAGAGGGTGCGATAGTGAAATGTCAAGATTGTATGTGAAATTTTTTAAGTGAGGGTTGTTATAATAATCACAAAACAGAGGGATCGTACAAAACGAGAAATAAGAAAATTTGCGATTTGATAAAAATGTGTACTGCATGTAACAAGCGTTTTCATACTCATCGTGGCAAACACGAGTGCGGCGTTTTCTATTGTAAGCTCTATCGAATGAGACATTCAGTCAATAGCCTGTGCTTTAAGAAGCCTGTAACCTCCTCGAGGTTGTCTGAAGATAAGAAATATCTATATGTATTTTATGATTTCGAGACGCGACAACAGGATCCGTACAAGAATCATCCGACGGCGCTTGAGCACGTGCCTACACTCTGTATCGCGCAGCAGGTATGCTCAGATTGCATACCAAACGACGACATGACCCAGCGATGAGATACTTGCGGCACGCGTGAGCACGTGCTTAAAGAAAAACCCGTAACAGAATTTCTAGACCTGTATTTACGAGAAAAAACAAATTTTCAAAAAATTTTATATATCGCGCACAATGCCGGTAGTTTCGACGCGCAATTCATTTTGAGAGAGATTGTCGAGACGCGTGAAGATGTTATTCCGGAACTTATACTCAACGGGCGAAACATTGTGACGCTACAATGCGCGCGAACAACATTTATCGTATAACGGCGTATTTGCGATTTATCCATGGTACAGCGTCATGAAGAATTCTCGCCAACAATGATGAATATCGATATTAAATTAACCATGCAAATATATGAATTCGTATTTTCAATGAGTGATAAACGCAAGGAGATGGACAAGTAAAGGTCTTTAAATCATCAATCACTGCAAATAACAATAAAACTAATTGTTAATAGTAATGTTGAGCGCCAGCTGGGTTATTCCCAGCGATGTAACTAATCCTAAGTTTCGATATGTACGCAACGCGATGCGATGACTAACCGATTTTGGGTAGAGCGGGACGCAAATTCAAGCGCGAGCACGCGAGTGTTTTACAAAAGTTTCGGCACGTTTCGATAGTACGCGGACGACACGAGAAAACTGATTTTACCCGGCTCTAGGTGACGACTAGAGTCGGTGCGCGCGACGCAAGTGAGAGCTGAAAACACGTGGCCGCGGCCTAGTTAACTTACCAGCTCGAAGCTGGGGCGAAGGCGCAGTTGGCGGACTCGCTGGCGAGGAACGGCGGTAGGAGGAATGCGCTGGGTCTCAGATAGTGTCTCTCCGTCGCTGTCCCCTGAAGAGAGCGTCGGTCTTGCGAGTGGGCTGGCCGAAAGGCTTGCAGGCACAGGAAATCGGGTTTGCTCGAGCACTCGCGAACAAGAATATCGGAAACCGCAGATTCTAGGCTACTTTACAGTTGCTACTAGCACGCGCTACGGTCCACAATGGAGTGGCCGAGCGTCGCAAAGTGATGAAGGAACGAGCCGGCAGGTCCCCGCGCGCTAGCGCCACCACTCGTTCGTTTTCGGGTACTAGATTCTCTCTCTCGCTCGCTCTCCCATCCTGTAAGCGACGGCCGCGCGCAACCTGTATTTACGTGCGCGCATGACCCGGTGTTCTGCACGACGGCGCCGACTACGTGATGTTACGACAGCGCCGGTACATCAAGGACGAAGAGACAGGTGAAGCCCTCACAAGGTGTGCGGGGCCTCCAGCAAATGTGCTCTTCACCTCGACAACCACCTGGTACATCCCTGGAGGAGGTTAGATTCTTCTACTTCTTCTGCTCAAGAGTGTCAGTGGATCTAGGTAGGATCAGTAGTTTACTCTTCTAGCTTAATGTTCTTCTACTTATTCTCCCTCTTGACTTGTTGCACAAGGGGATGTCCTACTGGAGGAGGTGGTACGACACGTTTCAGGGATCATGCGTGATCTCCCTAATTTCACCCATGCCCTTAGCATCGACGACTAATGTGCTAAGAGCTTTTAATTGGGACTAGTGGCTTGAGGCCTCCTCTACTTTTGTAGAGAGAGATTCTATAAGAATTTCAACAAGATCCATATGTTCCGATAAGGTAAGGGTGTTTCGATAAACTACAGGTGTTTCGATAAAATACAGGTGTTTCGATAGGGCAAGGGTGTTTCGATAGGGCAAGGGTGTTTCGATAGGGCAAGGGTGTTTCGATAGGGCAAGGGTGTTTCGATAGGGCAAGGGTGTTTCGATAAATCCCTGATGTTTCGAGAAAGTCAGGTTGTTTCGATAAGGAGGTTTCGATAAGATAGAGGTGTAAATAAGGTTGCGACGTTTCGATAAGATAGTGGTGTTTCGATAAAATCAAGGTGTTTCGGTATCGCCAGGGGGAGGATACGAAGCAGAGAAGCTTCGACGACCTTCGAAGGTTTCGGCAGCGGTGGCGGAGCGGCCCATCCCAACGCCCGCCCTTGGACGGAGGAGCGTTCTGTTTCGGCGCGGAAGTCGGCTGTGGGGCGGCACTCGAAGCACACTCCCTTATTCTTCGACAGTATTCGCGCACACACGTCCTTGTGTTTGCAGCCGATCTACCACACCTAAAACAGAACCCACCTCGCCTGGGCCGAGGACACTGGGTGTATCGCTATCCCATTTCATGGCAGTTCCAGCACTTATCCACCTTGCCAGTAGTGGAGGCAGAGGCAACGGAGAGGGCGGGAGAATTGGCTTCCTGGTGCAGCTCGATTGGACAGGCTGCTATCGAGTGGGCCGGGCCCAGCGCGCCCCTTGCCTGATACCATTCGACCTCCTGTCGGTCAATGGCTGTTGGGGACAGAAACTGCTGTTTCCAGTTGATCTGCACTCTGGCCTCTTCCATCTGTCTCCGAGTCTCCTCCCGTAGCTCTGCTTCTCTTATCCGAAATCGATTCATGGCCATGTCTCTGATAATGAGGTTGTGCGGCCTCCACGAGGTACCGAACGGGTCCCGAAATACTGGGGGCCCAGCTACCCTTGGGAGGACGCTAAGATTCATCCCCTCGGAGACCGTCTGGACGCCCCGATCGTATCTGAACACGATGTCCCGCTCTTGCAGGACCACCCGAAGTTTCCTTCCTCGACCTCTTGCGGTGGATGGTTCCTCCTCCACTACCTCCTTCAACTTCTTCTTCTGCCCCTCCCTTGGCAACTTCGGCTTGGCTCCAGTGTTCTGGACCACTGCTGAAGGAGCTTTTGGTCCAGAGGCTCTGCCCTCCGACCCCCCCTCGAGAGCCGACTCTACCCTCAGCAACGGGTCATACAATAATCCCTCCAAGGGGTCACGACCCCGAGGCGCCAGAGAAGCACCAGCCTGAGGAGGTGTGGGCGCCTGATGCGGTCGCCCACTCATGGTGGTGAGACCATGAACTACTACCGGAACAAGAGGCTGATGCAATCCGAATGCGCCCCGAAGAATGTGCTCCTGGTAGCTCTGAGCGACAGCCGAGGGTGGGTCTTCCGGCCGAGCCTCCTTCCCTCCTTCATCCTCCAACAGCCCCCTAGTGGGCGGGATGTTCACCAGGGGCCCTCCGCCTAAGGTGGTATCGTCCGCCCCTCCCGGGCGACGCAAAGGTTGGCTGGCGCCTCTTCCGCGGCCCCTTCCTCTTCCGACCATCATGGCAGCTCCCTGACGCTGTGGCTTCTGGATCTGTGGAGGGTAATGGGGTACTCGTATCACTCGCTACGAAGGGTTTCAAATCGGAGACGTGTACCTTCGAAATGCGGTAACTTTCTACGTCTCCCAACTCATATATGACTGGTGACAATATTTTTTGAACTATACAGGGTCCAGTGAACTTCGGTGCCAATTTGGCCGTGAAATTCTGGGCCGCTGCTGACAGAACATGATTTCTACGTACTACTAAGTCGCCCACGACAAACGAGAGATTCCGGCGATTTTGGTTATAGTATTTTGCTTGCCTTTCATTAGCAAGCTGTAACTGTTTTTGGACCAGGTCGTATATGGTTGGGAGGCATTTAAGCCGATCCGCCCACACTTTCGAATCACCTATTTCAACTCGATTATCATTCTCTCGCTGCTGACGCAGGTTCGAAATGGAGCGGGGATTTCTGCTGAAGTTTAGAAAGGCGGGAATTAACCGAGTCGATGCGTGCACCGTAATGTTGGTCGCGTACGCGAATTCGTGAAGATGGATATCCCAATTACAATGATCCCCCTTCACGAACATTGCCATCATTGTTTTCAGTGTCCGGTTTACCCTCTCGGTGGGGTTGGCTTGAGCATGGTATGGGGCGGTGGTGGTCTGAATGACCCCCAATTCTCTCAGCCGCGACGACATAAGGTTATTCGAAAATTCGGTTCCATTATCCGTGACTAAGTACTTTGGGCAGCCCCACCTGAACACTACTAATTCATCAAAATCTTTCGAGATTAGTTGAGCATTCGCTCTACGAAGGGGTCTGACTTCCACAAATTTTGTGAACAGATCCTGAAAAACTAAGACTTATCGATATTGCGACTTACTAGGTGGAAAGGGTCCCATGACATCCGATGCTACCACAAGCCACGAACCTTCGACCTCGCGCTTTCCTATCAGTCCTGTCGGGGCTTGTTGTGATACTTTGTGCAAGTGACAATCTAAGCATTATCTAACGTAACTAGCTACATCCTTACTCATCGACGGCCAAAAGTAAGTTTGTGGCACTCGGCTACCAGTCTTTTCGGCCCCAAGGTGTCCGGCATGAGGAGGGTTATGACATTCGAACAGGACTCGTTCTCTGTCTGCCTCCGGAACAACTAGCTTCCACCTATCCAAATCAGCGAATGTGTCGTCGAAGAACTGATTAGGGCAGTGCTTATACAAGAGGTTATTCTCAATTTTCCAATCAGGATATTTGGATGGTTTTTTTTCTACCGCATTAAAATGATGCGAATACCATTCGTCTGGGTCCACAACTCCTACCACAGCTATTTCATCTACTTCATCCTCGAAAGCTCGAGATAAAGCGTCAGGGACTTTGTGTAACGCCCCTTTTCGATGGACAATTTTAATATTGTACGCTTGAAGGGCGGTAGCCCATCTAGCCAAGCGTCCGGTTGGGTCTTTCAAGTTATGGAGCCACAGAAGACTGCTATGGTCCATTATGACCGTGAATTCTTCCCCTAACAGACAACCTCTAAACTTTTATACTGCCCATAAGACTGCTAAGCATTCTTTTTCCGTAACGGTATAGTTCCGTTCTGCCTTCGTTAAAGAACGACTGGCGTATGCTATAGGATGTTCCCTATCCACGAATTCTTGACTAAGCACGGCTCCTAATTGCCGATTGCTCGCGTTAGTTTGTAGTATAAATGGTAAATTTAGATCCGGTCGCGCCAATACGGGAGCTTGCGTAAGCAGAAGGCGTAGCGTCTCAAATGCCTTCTGCTGCCACGCCTCCCAAGACCAACGAACATTCTTCTTGAGGAGATCGTTTAAGGGGCTTTTCAACTCGGCCAGGTTTTGGATGAATCTAGCGTACCACGTTACCATCCCTAGAAAACTACGTAATTGTCTTTGGTTTTTAGGGGGTGGGAAATTCAAAATTGGCGCTATCTCGTCCGAATCTGTCTTCAACCCTTCCTTATTTACGACAAAGCCTAGATATCAGATTTCAGAACAACACAAATTGCATTTGTCACTGTTCACCTGCAACCCTACTTCTTTTAGTTTCGAGAGGACCTTCACTAATAAATCTAGATGTTTTTCAAAAGTGTCGGTGGCGATAATAATATTGTCCATGTATACAAAGTCTTGTGGTTGCCATTCTGGCCCGAAGATACCATTGCCCTTTGAAAGCTCGCTGGGGCATTGGTTAATCCGTATGGAAGGCGAGTAAACTGAAAGAGGCCCTTGCCAGGTATCACAAAAGCCGGAATCTCCTTACTAGATTCCTCTAGAGGAATTTGATGATAGGCTTGTCTCAAGTCGATTTTCGATAAATATTTAGCATTTCCTAAATAATCAAGTAGGCTATCCATATGAGGGAGAGGATATGCATCTTTCTTAGTGACTTTGTTAAGAGGACGGTAGTCAATGCAGAACCGAATGGACCAGTCCCTTTTTGGTACTATCACTGGACAACTACTCCACGGACTTTCAGAGGGTTCAACTATACCCTCTGCTAACAATCGATCTACTTCGGCGTGAGCCGCTGCTAAAAGCTTTGGCGAAATACGTCTGGCTTTTTGTTTTATTGGTAAGTGCCCTTGCACGTCAATTTTGTGGGGCCTTATTCGTGCGGCGGTTGTGCCTCCGCCCGAAGTTTTGAGAAGTGGGTTTAATTTAACCCGAAAAAGCATTCTCTCCCCTTGCGATAGTTCAGCTACCCCGTCAATTGCTGCTACTGCATCAACTGTACTCGGATCTTGATTTTTTGGATAGCAAGGGTGAATGATACCTTTTGGAGTGTACCAAGTTCGCTCTGCGAAATTGATTCGCATTTGCAGGCGCTCCATGAAATCCATTCCCAATATAATGTCATAGTTAAGGGAGTTCGACACCCTAATACGAGTGGTGATTTCTTCTCCGTCTATTGTGAATGTTAGTTCTACATCGCCTACTAATTTCTCCAATTGGCCGTTTGCCAGTACCATGTAGGTTGAACAGGTTAAAAGCAATTATCTTTTAAATAGTTCATAAAAGAAAACAATAATTTAAGTATAATATTCCAAAATGATATTTTATAAACTCTTATTCAGAACAGAACAATTTTAAACTGCTATTTAAAAATAATAATATTCACGATATCCCAATAAGCAAAAATCTGGGGTAAAAGATTTCTTTAAGTAGTACCGAATGTCCGCTTGAGGATGATTTTTTAAGTATTCACAAAGTATTCTTATAGATTACTTTGTATAAAATATTTTCAAAAATATTTGTAATAAAACAAAATAATATCAATGGAAAGTAATCACAAGTAATCATAAAGTAATCGCTAAGTATTCTAAAAGATTATTAGTATTAGTACATCATAACATATGTAGACGATTCGAATTATAACATGTAAGTGTTCGTCGATGGCGCAAACGGTTAAGACTTCGTCTGTCAACCCGAAGACCCATGTTCAAATCCCCATACCGGCAGGATTTTTTTCATCGTTAAAATTGAATTTTATTAATTTATTGTTAATCTTATCTACTTATTTCTATAGACAAATCGATAAATTATAAACTTATAATATTAATAAAACTTTTGTGTATTAAAAAATGTTCTATATCAACGTAAAGGATTCTTTGTGAAGTCTTTGTGAATGCTTTGTAGAGTTTTTATGAATTCTTTAAGAACTCTTTTAACTATTAAAAAAAATTTGGGGTTATTAATTTGGCAAAAAATATTTCCGTAAAGAATTCTTTGTTAATACTTAAAGAATCAGCACCGATGGGACATTCGAGATCGGATAAACTGGTCCAATAAGAATTCTTTATGATTACTTTCATGAAAAAAGCGTTCATAAAGTAGTCCTAAAGAGTTCATTAAAAATTCTTTTTGCTTATTGGGATATTATTCGACAGAAATAAAATTTCAAAGCTGGGGCCTGATTCTAAATGTGTCTCGGCCTCGAGACAACTGCTTTTCCTTTTAAAGGAGCTCCCTGATTAGTCTAAAGCTCTGGATTTGGTGTGTCTCGACGTCGAGACAAATTTAGAATCAGGCCCCTGAGTATTTAAGCGTGATAGTATTTCAAGTAATTTTCCTCGATAGCTAGGTATAATAGCTGTACATGGGAACGTGTCTCGCGCACAGCGGACTCGCGGTATGTAAACAAACCGAATTTCGTGTACGTGTATAATTCGTGTATGTCTCGAAAATCGACTAATTATTTTCAACTAGTACGAGACTAATTTATTCTATATTCGAGTTTACTAAATATAATTTATTTTTATTAAAAGCAATAATTCCTCTATTGTCCATAAACTCCACTTAGTTGCCACTTTGTTTCAAATAAAAACAAAAAAAAAACATTTTTGCGACTCAACTATGGTGCCAGTAATTAAAAGCCATAGGTACCACATAAGTGAGAAAGTTTTTCCCAAGCGCAGAAATAGGTGTTTCGATAGTGTGAGAGTGCATTTATCGGGTAATTAATACGTTAATGAAAAGCATATGTAAAAAGAATAAGCAAGCAGATATGAATCAAAACAGATATATATGGGAGAAAAAAAAATATTTTCAAATAATATGAGATATAAATAATTGAAATAAATAATAAAATTGAAATAATTTAAAGAAATAATTTAATTGATAATGCCACTATTCATGCAAAATTGCGCTGCGTTCTATTTCAATTACTGTAGCATGTTTCGGTACTATGATTGTGAGCGTGTGCGATAATGAAATTTGCGAACTCTACTAATTTTCTACCAATTATTCAATTGTAGTTGGTACAGTATTATTTGACAGTTTTCTTTTCAACACGAAGTTTCGATATTATTTTTAGCACTTATCAATTTTTCAATTTCGTGACGGAATTGGTTTCCAGAAAAACCTTCTATTTATTTAGAAGACTTTTGTGACGTAATCACTCTAAAAAATGTTTCGACAAAATTCTCCTATTTACTATTCATTGAGAAATAGGAAAAACGAGAAAAATGTCAAATGTATTACTCTTACAAATTTTGCACAATTTTTCCAAAATTACACGCACTCACAATTTTTCTAAAACACATGAACACGATTAAACTTCTATTGCCGACGCCTGTTGCATCGTATTCTCGCTGCGACGTGAAAATTTTCAAAATGGCCGACTAGACCGATAGCGTCGGTTTCAAAAAGTAAAAGTGGCTATCTACCACGTTTCTCTCTCTCGCGCGCCGTATCGCCGAATTACAACTTCTTCACTCGCAATTCGCGGGGTCCCACGTTCTGGGTGCCATTTATAACGGTGTACTTACGATTTATCCATGATACAGCGTCATGAAGAATTCTTGCCAACAATGATGAACATCAATATTAAATTAACCATGCAAATATATGAGTTCGTATTTTCAATGAGTGATAAACGCAAGGAGATGGACAAGTAAAAGTCTTTAAATCATCAATCACTGCAAGTAACAGTAAAATTAATTGTTAATAGTAATGTTGAGCGCCAGCTGGGTCATTCCCAGCGATCTAACTAATCCTAAGTTTCGATATGTACGCAACGCTATGCGATGACTAACCGATTTCGGTAGGGCGGGACGCAAATTCAAGCGCGAGCACGCGAGTGTTTTACAAAAGTTTCGGCACGTTTCGATAGTACGCGGACGACACGAGAAAAATATGATTTTACCCGGCTCTAGGTGACGACTAGATTCCGTGCGCGCGACGCGGGAGAGCCGAAAACACGTGGCCGCGGCCTAGTTAACTTACCAGCTCGAAGATGGGGCGAAGGCGCAGTTGGCGGACTCGCTGGCGAGGAACGGCGGCAGGAGGGATGCGCTGGGTCTCAGATAGTGTCTCTCCGTCGCTGTCCCCTGAAGAGAGCGTCGGTAGTTGGCGGACTCGCTGGCGTGGAACGGCGGCAGGAGGGATGCGCTGGGTTTCAGATAGTGTCTCTTCGTCGCTGTCCCCTGAAGAGAGCGTCGGTCTTGCGAGTGGGCTGGCTGGAAGGCTTGCAGGTACACGAAATCGGGTTTGCTCGAGCACTTGCAAACAAGAATATCGGGAACCGCAGATTCTGAGCTACTTTACAGTTTCTACTAATGCACGCTACGGTCCACAATGCAGAGCGTCGCAAAGTGATGAAGGAACGAGCCGGCAGGTCCCCGTGCGCTAGCGCCACCACTCGTTCGTTTTCGGGTGCTAGACTCCCTCTCTTTCTCTCTCTCCCTCTCCCATGCTGTAAGCGACGGCCGCGCGCAGCCTGTGTTTATGTGCGCGCATGCCCCCGGTGTTCTGCACGACGGCGCCGACTACGTGATGTTAAGACAGCGCCGGTACATCAAGGACGAAGAGACAGGTGAAGCCCTCACAAGGTGTGCGGGACCTCCAGCAGATGTGCTCTTCACCTCGACAACCACCTGGTACATCCCTGGAGGAGATTAGGTTCTTCTACTTCTTCTGCTCAAGAGTGTCAGTGGATCTAGGTAGGATCAGTAGTTTATTCTTCTAGCTTAATGTTCTTCTACTTATTCTCCCTCTTGTCTTGTTGCAGGTCACAAGTAGACGGGCAGCGGGGACTGACACGCAGCAACAGCCTCCACAGGCGTAGCTGTTCACCCATGGGTCTGTTTCTGCAGTGCAGCAACGCCTTTTTCTTGTGTCTCAGCATCTATCCACATCTTTCCCGGACATACAAGGTAAATTCTGTTCCTCCTTATCCGGTGTTATGCAAGTACTACATTAGTTTTCTTTATTTGCAGGTGTGAGCAGCATAGTCGCAGGGGCAGAGTCTCCGGCGAGGCCAGATGCGCTCCTGCGCCAGCTCCTCTTGGAATATGGTCTTTTCCTTCTTACTAAGTTTTCTCTATTCTGTTTATGATGTTTCACCAGTGCTCGTCTTCTTCTTTACTAACCATCTTTTCTTTTTACAGGATCACCTCAGAGCTGCCGCCTCCACATGCCAAGAAGAATCAAGAGGAGAGTGGGCCCAGCTCACTCGCATCGCAACAGCATCAGTTAGTACAAGGGATGGCAGGAGCTACATCTTCTTCATCAGGGCCATGGTTGCAGCACGAGTAGCTCGCAATGTTCCTCTACAAGAGTGCTGTCTTCGCTGTTAGTGTGTGTTACAGATAACAGTGTTAATTAGGGTGTCGTATGGGTTGCTTGGGCACTCTTCTGCCAAGCATTCCTTTTCTAAAGTTAGGTTTTTCTGTCTGGATACTTGGTCAGAAAAGAACCCTTACAGCAACCGCTGGGGTTTTTTCCTATCTACATTACTAATTGTAATGCTCCAAAGTGAGCGTTACAATTGATAGTTTGACTTATTTTCACATGAAGTTGAGTGCATTGCCAAAGGCGTTTGGACTCCCACCGAGTGCGAAGAAGGGGAATTTCCCTCATTTCTTTAATACTATGAAGCATGCTGACTACATCGGTGCACTGCCGAAAGCTCGGTACTATGCGCCGGATTCTATGTCTAAGCAGGAGCGTCACGTCTTTACGAGTGATACAACAAAATACCGCGCGATTATGTTTTTGATTTTAAGAAAGAGATCGAAGATTATTGTCGTATGGATGTTGAAATTTTGAGGCGAGTATGTATAGCCTTCAGGGAAATATTTTTAAGCGTCGGTAAAGTCTGTCCATTTATCGAAGCAACAACCATAGAGAGTGCGTGTTCCTTAGTCTATAGAAAAATGTTTTTAAAGCCTAAAACTATTGGAATTATGCCGCCGCGTGGATACCGCCGAAGTAACAATCACTCGCAAAATTCGATCGACTGGTTGCTTCAGTGTGAGCGCGAATTTGGTCGAGAAATAATTCGCGCCGGTCGAACATGCGAGCACCGTCTACCCGAGGGTTTTTTAGCAGATGGGTTTTTGCCACCAATCGACGACTTTAATGAAAAAGGGGTTGTGTTTGAATACGAGGGTTGTTACGTGTATGGTTGTCCAAAATGTTTCGTTCATAATCGTAAGAAGCGTTTAATGTTTGATAATACTTTCGACGAGGCGTACGAAAATACACTCACCAAGTTACAACAAATACGAGAATGTGGCTACGACGTTCGATGTATATGGGAATGTGAGTTTGAGAATGTGAAACGCGAGAACCCTGAAATTGCGCAATATGTGAAAAATCATCCGATAATGAGTCGTATAATACTGAATCCTCGCGATGCTTTTTTTGGTGGGCGCACCGAAAATATAATACCATTTTATAAAGTAAAAGGCGGTGAAAAAATAAAATATACAGATATTTGTTCTCTTTATCCGTACGTGTGTAAGCGCGGTAAATTTCCGATCGGTCACCCGCGTATATACGTGGGGAGCAAATGTAACGCACTTACATGCGACGATGACAACAATCTAAGTCGAGTGGAGGGATTAGGCAAATGTAAAATATTACCTCCACGTGACTTATACCTACCAGTACTGCCCGTGAAAATGCATGGTCGACTCTTGTTTGCTCTCTGCAGGTCTTGCTGCAAGCAAGCGCGCGAAAACGACTGTAATCACGAGAAAATAGCCGATCGCGAATTTACGGGTACTTGGGTTGCGGACGAACTGCGTAAAGCGGTTGACCTTGGCTACCGTGTGACGAGTACTTACATTATTTGGCAATACGAGACAACGCGATTCGATGGTAATAGTGGGGGCCTCTTTGCCGAGTGTGTAAATACGTTATTAAAAATTAAACAGGAGGCGAGCGGCTGGCTCGAATGGTGTACGGATGAAGAGTCAAAAAGTCGTTATTTAAGCGAGTACAAGTAAGTCGAGGGGATCGCGTTGGAAAGAAAAAAAGTCGTTAAAAACAGTGGTTTACGAGCTGTTGCCAAACTGTGTTTGAATTCATTCTGGGGTGAATTCGGTCAACGGTCAAACTTGAAACAGACAGAGATTGTAAAAATCCGTGAGATGTTATTGAGGCTCCTAACGTGTCCGGATAAAGAAGTGTTGAGCATCCTACCCGTGAATGATGAAAACCTGTATGTCAACTGGCAATTTCGAGAGGAAGCCATGACCCCAGCCCTGCACACAAACGCTGTTATAGCTGCTTAGACAACGGCTCAAGCGCGATTAGAACTATACAGTCACATAGAGAAGCTAGGTACACGTTTACTGTACTGCGATACAGACTCGTGTATTTTCATGAAAGATGAAAATAAACCCGAGGAATACGAACCACCATTAGGAAATTTGTTAGGTGCAATGACAGACGAGCTCGAGAGTTACGGAAAGGGTACTTACATTGACACAATGGTCTCCGCTGCGCCAAAATTTTATGCTTACCGAGCGATCACACCCATGGGTACAATCGTATAATGTTGTAAGGTTAAGGGAATAAGCTTAAATTTTAAAAATTCTTTAAAAATAAATTTTGACTCTATAAAGGCTCTGATTGTCGACAATTTTGACAAACAAGAAACGATCAGAATTAATTTTAAGTCTATTAAACGCACTTACACACATGAGATTGTAACGCACGACGAAGTCAAAACATGTACCACGGTTTTGAAAAAAGACGTTATATTTCTGCGAGTTAGTCGTTGCCGTTTGGCTACAAATGTAATTGATTTTAAAATTTGCAAATAAAAATCCAAAAAAATTCACGCACTAGAGCTCCTCCTCTTACCACTGCCTAAGATTAACTGAAGTAAAGAAATGGATTACGTTAGCAGGTGTGGGCTCCTGCGGTCACGGCGGTGGTGGGGGATATGAGCTGCTTACATCCCCCACCACCGGCGGTGATAAACTGGTCTAACGCAAAGATCAGGCTAATCCGCGGGAGTCCAGCTTGACACTGTGCGCGCAAGACTAGCTGATTGGTGCGCGCGCACCGCGTCGCATCGTCCCCCCACCGCCGCCCGCCGCCGCACAGTGGTCTCAAATGTCCAAAAAGTGATCAAAATTGTTGTGTCACTATTTAAAAGTGAAAAATTATAATTCAATACATGGATTCTTTTAGCTTAGCACCTAAGCTATCAAACTGCGTTTCCCTCGAAACCATACCGCACGTCCAAAATTTGCCAACAATACCAAAAAATACGATAATTATGGTTTTTCAAATTTCAATGATTTTAAAAGTATAAATTTTTAGTTTATAGTGAATTTAAAGATTTAAAAAAATCAATTTCAATTGTATATGCAAATCGTTACAATCTGGTACTTAAATATATTGATAAAAAATCTAAATATATCAAAATATCGTACCTAAAGCGTTAAAAGTTCGATCGAATTATATAATAGTATTTGATATCCTAATTTCGGTTGTTGTGATATTTTTTTGAAAAAATCTACAAATTGTACCTTTTCATTATGTACCCTAGAAAAAATTATAAAATATATAAAAACGCTATGTTAAAATGTTAATAATTATAAGAAAAATGTAATAAAATGTTAAAAAATGTAAAGAAGTGTAAAGAAGTGTAAAAAACTGTAAAGAAAGTTTAGAAAAGGGTAAAACAATGTAGTTTATATTTGTTTACACTTTTTAACACTTTTTTTTACATTTTTTTTTTACATTCAACTGCATTTATTTACATTTTAAAATATTTTCTAGGGTACATAATGAGAAGGTACAATTTGTAGATTTTTTCAAAAAAATATCAGAACCATCGAAATTAGGGTATCAAATACTGTTATATTATACGATCAAACTTTTAACGCTTTAGGTACGATATTTTGATATATTTAGATTTTTTATCAATATATTTAAGTACCAGATCGTAACGATTTGCATATACAATTGAAATTGATTTTTTTAAATCTTTAAATTGACTATAAACTAAAAATTTATACTGTTAAAATCGTTGAAATTTAAAAAACCATAATTATCGGATTTTTTGGTATTGTTGGCAAATTTTGGGCGTGCGGTATGGTTTCGAGGGAAACGCAGTTTGATAGCTTAGGTGCTAAGCTAAAAGAATCCATGTATTGAATTATAATTTTTCACTTTTAAATAGTGACACAGCAATTTTGATCACTTTTTGGACATTTGAGACCACTGTGCGTCGTCCGCTGCCGCGCCGCCTAGAAAGTGGTGGGGCGAGAGGTCCCTGAATTAGTAACAGCCATGGACACGAGGTGGAAACATCCCTTCACTTGCATCTGCGCTGGCCCTACAATGGCCCGAAAGTCGGTTTTTGTCAAGCGGTTTCTTTCTTGCACACCTTCCCGATATGTGCAATGTACGTTTTGATCGAATTCTCTTTTACTACGGTCAGTGGCAAGAAACATATCGGACTGACTATAGGTCAGGTGGAGGGCAATGAATCGAGTTTCGGGAAGGTGTGCCGCAACCCAATGACTATTCACGCGATAGCGATGAGAAAAAAATGATCGTTCTCGACGATTTGAAACGTGAGTCTTACACCAGTGTCATACTAGACCTCTTCACGAAAGGTTGTCATCACAAGAATATAAGTGTAATCTTTATAACGCAAAATATTTTCCACAAAGGTCAGAATCAGCGCGATTTGTCACTCAACTCCAATTACATTGTGCTTTTCAAAAACCCGTGAGATAGTGCCCAAATTCAGTATCTGGCACGACAAGTTTAACCTGAAGACCCAAAATTTTTGCAAGAGGTTTACATCGACGCGTGCACACCTTCGTATAGCTATTTGCTGCTGGATATGAAACAGGATACTCTGGACGAATATCGTTTTCGTACCAACATCTTTCCCGACGACTCGACTCAGTACGCGTACGTGCCGAAATATTCGTCAAAGTAAAAACTAATAAAAGCGAGTATGGAAGTGTACAACAGTCATTTTCATCGTAGCGATGGCCGAGATAACATCGACACCAGGTAAAAAGTTCTCAAAGAAACGTGTAGCTCTCTTGAACGCACTCTGTCACGCCGACAGCCGGCGACGTAGACCGCTGCTCCGTACGGCCGATAAAGATTAGATAAAGTGTATCTGTGAGTGTGCATTGAACGTACTACAAGGTGTTATAAAGCTGAAAAATACGGATAAGACAGGCCTAAAGAAACATAGAAGCGTATTACGCAAGTTAACCCGTTAAGTCCTGAATGGACACATTTTTCCGAGTTTTTTCAAGCGATGAAAAAGCTTGAAAATTGAACGCAGAAAAAATTCTAAATAATGAATTTCGATGTAAAAATCGACGAACTTTCTGAATCCACTATTAGTTTTTCGAAAAAATTGCTTTTTTATAGGTTATGTTCGCGTTTTTTGCCAAAAATCGTGTTTTTTTAAAAATAAATTTTCAAAAAACCAAGATTTTAAGACCGAAAAACATAAGAAGAAGGGTAAAATCGTGCATTACTTGCGTCCATGGACCTTTTACTATAATGTTGACATAGTTGCCAAATAAAATTCAAGATGGCATGTTACAAAATGGCGTCTAAAACCGGAATTTTTTAGCTAAATTATATCTTTTCATATTTTTAAATAATAAAAATTACTTTGTCGTGAATAAATACGAAAACTCGTAAAAAAAGGTATTATTTGTTGTAAATTATGAATTTGAGGTTAAATGTCATATTTTCAACATGGCGGATCCAAGATGGCGGATGAAATTTTTGAAAAACCATGTATTTCAGGTCGAATTTTTTATAGCGGGGTTTTTGGGTCGCTCTTTATGAATTTGAATTTACATTTTGAAAATTTTGGAATTCAAAATGGCGGATCCAAGATGGCGAATGAAATTTTTGAAAAATCAAGTATTTCTGGTCAAATTTTTTATGGGGGGTTTTTTGGGTCGCTGTTTACGAATCTGAAGTAACCTTTTGAAAATTTTGGAATTCAAAATGGCGGATACAAGATGGCGGACAAAAATTTTCAATATCAACTGATTTATACAAAGTTTTGTGCAAGGGTTTTTTTTGGATCGCTGATTATGATTCTGAAGTTATTTTTTGGATACTCTTGAAATCAAAATGGCAAATCCAAGATGGCGGACGAAAATTTCGAATATCAATCGATTTATGTCAATTTTTGAAGAAGGAATATTTTGAAACGCTGGTTATAAATCTACAATTAGATGTTTAAAAATTTCATATTGAAGATGGCGGTCTTTACTTATAATGCTCATTTACTTTTCTAAATCTAAATGTTAGAATCTTAATGTTTTACAGTTAAATTTTTCTAATTTTTGTTCGTATTTTATTATGAAATTTTTTACTTTTTTAAAAGTTTAAAAACTTTTTTAAATATAATTACGAATTTTAAATTTTGAAAATCAATAAATTGAATTGAACGAAAATTAAATTGTGTGGTTTGAATTTCGGTTTATTATAAATAAAATATTTTTTATAATTACTTCTCATATTCAAATTTTTCAAAGCATAAGTACATTACATTGTTATATATTTTTTCCTGCCTTCGAGTTCATATTTTATATAACAATTGTTTTTTCTGCAGTTTCTCCGTTTTTTATTGGAATTTACTAATTATATTCTTTAGCAAAATTAGATTTTTCATTTCAAACAAGCTGCTTCTAAGAATCTATGCATCGCAACTTTGCAATTTCTCATAACCTTCGCAATTTTGATCCATACATGAGCAACACCATAATGCTTATATGGACAATGTCCGTCAATTGATTTTTGTTCTTTTGCCTTTTTCCGATTTTTGCCAAAGTATTTTCATCGACGTACTGAACTTTCCCTAAGAGCTAAGATTATTTTATCACTTTGTGTAAAATTATTCAGGAGCAAATTTGGTATGTCGGTTTCGAAATCAAAACGTTTGTGTCGTAGAGATCAAATTTTAGATGAAGCTGTAGATGATGATAATATGTCCTCTGATGAAGAAAATTCAAATGGATCAGATTCTGATGATGGTTCAGAAAATGGTGATATTGAAGAAAACTCTGATTGGATCGTTCGAGTAACAGACATGATTCCGTCAAAATCTTATGAAAAGGTCCTTGATCAATACACAGAGGATCAAAAAAACTCGAACCAAACCACTTGTATGAATGGCTAGAGGGTGAAAAGAAATTTGATGAGAGTCCCACAAACGAAATCATGTTATCTGAATCGACGATAAAAAAATTCGTAATGCATCTTTTACAGAAGTTTTTGAATATTTTTTTCGAGAGATATGAAAAATTACATCATTGAAAGCACCATCATGAACGATTATGAACTTACTCTTGATGATTTGAATACTTTCATAGGAATTATTGTTATGTCGACTTTTAACAGTAGAAAGTCTCAAAAAGATTATTGGTCAAGAGACCCTTTTTTGGCCTGTCATCCAATAGCTGCAGCTATGAGTCGGGATAAATTCTTAAAAATAAAATCTAAAATAAAATTCTCTAAACCGTCTGACATTAGTCCTACGGATAAAGCTTGGAGAGTACGCGCCATTTTTGAAAATTTTAGAAAAAATCTGAAACAATTTGGTTACTTTTCCACTTCTTTATCTGTAGACGAAACAATGATCAAATTTTATGGGAGAACTGTTTTGAAACAGTATATAAAAGATAAGCCGGAACAATAGGGCATAAAGCAGTGGTCTCTATGTAATCCCGAAGCATATTTGTTTGATTGTGACATTTACTGTGAAAAAGGATCCAACCCTTTTTCAAAAGGGAACAGTAATATTCTTGACAAATGTGCTTTGGGAAGTAAAGCGATCTTGCAGATGACTCAAGGGCTTCTTACTTCGGTTTCACCAAAAAAAATAATAAAGTATCATATCTATTTTGATAACTATTTTTCAAGTCCTGATTTATTGGTTCACCTGAGAAATATTGGAGTAAGGGCTACAGGTACTGTTCGATCAGATAGAATGAAAGGAGTTACAAACGATATTGATAAGAAATCCGATCGGGGCTCATACGGTGTAAGACATGACACAAATAGTGGCATGAATTACATCACTATTATGGACTCGAAACCTGTATCAATTCTGTCAACAGCTGCAGGTGTTACACCCTTATCATCAATGGAAAGATACTCTAAAGAACATCGTAGTAAAATAGAATTACCATTTCCGAATGCGTTTTCAATTTATAATAAAAATATGGGAGGAGTTGACCTGCATGACTATCACTGCAGTATGTTGATGCCTTCAATTAGATGTAAGAAATGGACATGGGTTATTTTTCTAAGATTGATTCAAGCATCTATAGCCAATGCTACAGTGCTGAAAAATATGGTACGCAACGAAACTAAAAAATTAGGGACTAAAGATATTGCTATAGAAATAGCCCGTAATTATCTAAAGAAAAACTCTACTAAAAATCCAAGACCACATAAAACTGCACTGTCAGAAAAAAAAAAATTGTACAAATTTTTCGAAGTGTTCTGTCAGAACTCAAAAAATTTGTACTTCTTGTAATATTCACATTTGTGCTGCTTGCTTTGACAGTTATCACACAAAATTTGCATGAATTCTTAAGTATTTTCACTAAAAAGTAAAAACAAAAATTATAAAAATTATAAAAAAATGAGAAAAATTTAAAAATGTCAAAAAAAATAAAAATTATAATAAAAATAAAAAAAAAATGTAAAAAATGTAAAAAATTATAAAAAAAAATTTTTGTAAATGTCTACCTAAAAATGAATATAAAACAGTTGATATTTGCCATCTCCGTCCGCCATCTTGGATTTGCCATTTTGATTTCAAGAGTATCCAAAAAATAACTTCAGAATCATAATCAGCGATCCAAAAAAAACCCTTGCACAAAACTTTGTATAAATCAGTTGATATTGAAAATTTTTGTCCGCCATCTTGTATCCGCCATTTTGAATTCCAAAATTTCAAAAGGTTACTTCAGATTCGTAAACAGCGACCCAAAAAACCCCTCCATAAAAAATTTGACCAGAAATACTTGATTTTTCAAAAATTTCATTCGCCATCTTGGATCCGCCATTTTGAATTCCAAAATTTTCAAAATGTAAATTCAAATTCATAAAGAGCGACCCAAAAAACCCCGCTATAAAAAATTCGACCCGAAATACATGGTTTTTCAAAAATTTCATCCGCCATCTTGTATCCGCCATGTTGAAAATATGACATTTAACCTCAAATTCATAATTTACAACAAATAATACCTTTTTTTACGAGATTTCGTATTTATTCACGACAAAGTAATTTTTATTATTTAAAAATATGAAAAGATATAATTTAGCTAAAAAATTCCGGTTTTAGACGCCATTTTGTAACATGCCATCTTGAATTTTATTTGGCAACTATGTCAACATTATAGTAAAAGGTCCATGGACGCAAGAAATGCACCATTTTACCCTTCTTCTTATGTTTTTCGGTCTTAAAATCTTGGTTTTTTGAAAATTTATTTTAAAAAAAACACGATTTTTGGCAAAAAACGCGAACATAACCTATAAAAAAGCAATTTTTTCGAAAAACTAATAGTGGATTCGGAAAGTTCGTCGATTTTTACATCGAAATTCATTGTTTAGAATTTTTTCTGCTTTCAATTTTCAAGCTTTTTCATCGCTTGAAAAAACTCGGAAAAATGTGTCCATTCAGGACTTAACGGGTTAACAGGCAACAGTGGTAATATCGGATGGAGAAGAAAGAAACGCGCGATACTTCAAAACAGTGGTTCGTTTTTACCTATTCTTATGGCGCCTCTGATAAGTACGGTATTTTCAAAGATTTTGGGTAACTAAAAGATGGATCAGGCACGCAAAATGATTCTCGTTCCAGCGAATCCATCGAATAACGAGTTCACCTCACCCAATGATAGCAAATCTCCTGTTAAAGAAAGTGCTGATAACACATTACAAACTTCGGATGACCATTTATCGCGTTTGGACTCAGATATGTTTGAGATTTTAAAGTCGAAAAAATTTTCGGACGAGCGTGAAAAGTGCAAAAATTACTTGCAAATGCTCAGACGTTATTTATTTTTCAAAGAGAACGAACGTTTAGACGACAAAGACAGTGTACGTGAAATTTACGAAATCCAAGCCACGCTAGCACCACCCACAGAGGTGGTTATTCTGGAGAGTATTCCTAAAATTTATCCCAAAAGGGCTCGTATGCTATTGAGACACTGGCGTACATTCGACTCTGAGCGTTTAAAGTGGAATAGCGCAGGAAACGTCATCATCGATGGAAAACTTATCCCGCAGTCAAATATCGCAGAATTGTTTAACTACGTTGTAAAGAATAAGATGAAGAAAAAACAGACGAAGAGGAGGAGTAACCAGTGGGCAGATTTCAATTTGCCAAATTCATCGGCAGTTCCGACACACCGAATAATCGTGTCGGTAATGCAAGTATATTAAAAATTGCCAACAGATTGACAGATCCTTCAAATACAGCGAACCGCCGAATACAAGCACCAATAGCCTCTCCACCGTTGATCAGACACGCAGCCAAGAAAAAGAGGTTAAAACTATCCAACTGATGTCATACGAAAATCAATATTACGATCCGTCGCACGAGGCCGGTTACGCAGGTGCACACCATCTCGTACGTGTCAATACAGGAGGTAAATCAATCTCGAAGAGAGAGAAGGAACGCATACACGAATGGCTGAGTAATCAAGATGCCTACACACTCCAACGACCAATACGCAGAAAATTTCCAAGATTACGATACAATGTTACAAACATTGACGATGTTTGAGAGGCTGATTTCTGTCAATTGTCATCGCTCAAAATGAAAACGACGGTTACACCTATCTATTGGTCGCTGTAGATGTTCTCAGTAAGTTTGCTTGGGTGGAACCGTTACGCGACAAGTCGGCACGGACCGTTGCAACGGCTTTTGAAAATATTGTTAAATGTACCAACGGTCATCTTCCTGTTTACTTACAAACTGATAAGGGTAAGGAATTCGTAGGCACATCTGTACAAAACGTTTTGAAAAACCGTGGCATACGCTTTCGAGTAGCAAGAAATCCTGACGTCAAAGCAGCTGTCGTCGAGCGATTACATCGCACGATCAAAGAACGCCTTTGGAGATATTTTACACATAGAAACATACACCGACACATCGACGTGATACAAAAAATTGTCGGTGCTTACAACAAAACTGTACACTCGGCCATAGGCATGAAACCAGCGCACGTAGACTTGTACAACGCTGCACAAGCCCGCACCAATCTGCAAAGATGGCGAACCAAACAAAGACCAACGAAATACCCTAAATACAAGTTCGGGGATTACGTACGAATCAGTCGCTCAAAGGGAACCTTCGAGAAAGGATTCGAAAGAAATTACTCCGAAGAGATATTCAAAGTTTGTCGTGTCTCACAGAAGCAACACATTTACCTGTACGAGATACAGGGTCTGAACAGTGAAAATATCGACGGTTTCTTCTACGCCGAAGAATTGACAGGTGTAGGTTCTAAACGATTAACAGCTCAACAAGAATTTAAAGTCGAGCGCATCATTCAATCCGAAGGACAGGGGAAAAAGAAGCAGTTGCTGGTAAAGTGGGTAGGATATCCAGAAAAGTTCAACACTTGGATAAAAGCTACAGATCTCAAGTCCGTTTAGTAAGATGAACAACAGTAAAGAATTTTATCTAGTATTACTCAGCAACAGTAATATGACGTATTTTCCAGAAAATACTACCCCCTGTTTTACAACGCATTTGCTCGTGAAATCAGATTAATAAGAGACTGGCAAGTCGGACTAGCAGAAACTCACGTCCCCTGCACAATCATGCACATTCAAGAATCCGAATCTTCGTATACATTTAAACTAGGCTCGGCTAAACTCAAACCTTTGGAAAATAACGGAATTTGTAATTTTCGATACGGTGTGTACGATACTGCTGCTCAACTCGCGGAAGGAATCAATAGAGTGCACATTGTACGCGATCATCAACAACTCGTTCCAACGGAATTTCAGAAAGGCTACTACGCTTTGAGACGAATCGGTGATTGCATATACATTACATTTCGCTCTTACAACATACTTTTCACAACATTGTCATCGATATAAGAGACCAACACGGCCGACGCATACCATTCGAGTATGGAACGTTGACCATAACGCTTCATTTTGAGCGTAATCGGTAAAATAGTCCTTTCACAAAATGAGCCATTATATCACGTACTACGACCAACAAACCGGTGGAGGTATAGGCGTGAAAAACGTTTACGCTGGCTCAACCTATCAACGTGGCTCTGGAATTGGAAGTTGCGATATTTAGAAAAATTGTCCCATATCTGAGTAGTGGTGCTAAAGCTGTGGGCAAAGAAGCCGTTCGCGCAGGTCTGAACGTGCTCGATGACATAGCCAATGACGGTGTGAGTTTCAATGATTCGGTCAACACTCGTCTTCGAGAATCTGGAAAAAATTTAAAAAGAAAAGCTGAAAAGAAGGTCTCGGAAATGATGAAAGGGCACGGATATAAATCAACGACAGTTAAACGAAAGCGGCAGTCGACGATCAGTCGTGTAAGGGCACGCAAGGCATCGCGAAGGAAAACAGTTAAGCGGTTAAAAAAAGCCAAAACTGATAAGAAGAGGAAGGCCAAAAGGAGAAGGAAGAATAAGAAAACCGTTAGAAGTGTTACAGATATTTTTGGGCCTGCGTAAATATGGCCCCTGCTAAAAATAATCTTATGCTTTAACCCGAAATTTGTCACGTATCAAATCACATGCCTAGTCATATATCTATCAGCATGATAAAATAGGGCTGATTAATCACCTTCCCGTCACTTGATTAAGTATGTAATTTATAACCGGTTTAGAATGGTGTCACGCACATGATTAAGCAAGTGATTTGGCATATGCTTTTTTTACGGAAAAAAATGTTAGTTCTGTATTATTCGTTACAGGATTTAGCATATTATTTAGCACGTGAAATAGAATGTATTAAGATAGATGATTGCGCACGTGATTCCACTTATGACTTCGTATGTGACTTACTAAAAAAAAATTATACTTTATTGCTCGTCATGTCGTTAGACATATAATTTAGCCTATGTTTTAGTATGTATACAGGCAGATAATAAGCAAGTGATTTTGCATATAATTTTGTACATGATTACAGAAAAATGGTGGGTCTGCATTATACATTCCGTGATTCAGTATATTATTTAGCATGTGTGATAGAACGTATTTCGACACATGATTATGCATATGATTTCACACGTGATTTTGTACGTGACTTACCAAAAAAAATGTTATACTTCATTGCTCATCATGTCGTTAAGCATATGATTTTGAACATGATTACGGAAAAATTTTGTGTCTGAATCATTCAGAACGTGATTCAGCATGTTATTTAGAAATGAAGTAGAACATTTTTTTGTCAAGTCACATACATAATCATGTGTGAAATCACGTGCATAATCATTTGTCTAGATACGAACTATTTTACATGCTTAATAATATGCTGAATCACGTAACGATTAATGCAAACGTAAAATTTTTCCGAAATCATCTATCAAATCACATTATAATCACATGCTTAATGATGTGCCAGAACACATATTGAAACACAGACTAAATCATATGCCTAACGACGTGACGAGCAATGAAGTAGAACATATTTTTTTGCTAAGTCACATACATAATCATGTGTGAAATCACGTGCATAATCATTTGTCTAAATACGTACTATTTTATATGCTTAATAATATGCTGAATCACATACTGAGTAATTGAGACACAAAATTTTTCCGTAATCATGTAATAAAGCATATGCAAAATCACTTGCTTAATCATGTGCGTCAACCTATTCTAAACCGGTTATGAATCACATACTTAATCAAGTGACGGGAAGGTGATTAATCAGCCCTATTTTATCATGCTGATAGATATATGACTAGGCATGTGATTTGAAATGAGATTGAGTACATGCCGGATACGTGACTAATCTCGGGATAAAGCATAAGATTATTTTTAGCAGGGGCATATTTACATGCGTGCAGCGGAGAAGGAATGAAGAGTGAGCTAGATCTGTTTACTCTCCGTATCACTCAAACATCTATAGAAAACAGTACGTTTCTCCACTACAAGCCCGTGTCATCGCTCAGCAACGACAGTGATTCACCGCTCGAATTTCTGGAGCCTAGTTCTACTGAACACTACATAGATCTCGCACACACCATGCTACACGTTACCGTGCAGATTTTACCGGCTGACATGAAACAAGAAAATGCAAAAGTTGGACCAGTCAATAATTTTATTCACTCGTTGTTTGATCAAGTGGATATATTTTTCAATCAAAAATTAGTCTCACCACCAAACAACGCTTACCCATATAGAGCATACATAGAAACTTTATTGATCTATGCCCCACCAGCTTTACAGTCTCATTTATCGGCGGCTCTGTGGTACGCTGATACAGCAGGTATCATGGATGCGGACTCGACCACTGCACGCGGTGCACGTACGGCCAACATTGGTCTCCTTAACCGTCAATACTTTACGCTTGGAGGTAAACCCATCGATCTAATTGGGCATTTACACTGTGACGTATTCAATCAGCCCAAATTTCTCCTCAACGGCGTAGAAATGAGAGTGAGACTAGTGCGCAGTAAGGACGCCTTATGTCTCATGGATTCATCTGAAAATGGACAATTTTCCGTAAACATAAAGGAAGCTACGCTTATCGTGCGTCGAGCTAAAATTAGTCCAGGTGTATTTCTCGCTCATGCCAATGCTCTAGCTAAGACTACGGAAAAATACCCTATCACCAGGGTCGAGGTTAAAGGTTAAGACTTTCACTATGCACAGCGGTGTCATGGGAGAAATGCTTGATAATGTTATTCTAGGACAGTTACCCAAAAGAATCATCGTGGGTTTCGTGAAAAACAAAGCATTTAATGGAAATCGCCAACTGAGCCCCTTTAATTTTCAACACTTTGACTTAAATTTCTTATCGCTCTACGTGGATGGCATACAGATACCGAGCAAACCACTTCAGCCACGCTTCACAGGCGATAATAAATTGTACGATGATTCTTTCCACACTCTCTTCACAGGCACCGGTATTCACTATCTCAATGAGGGAATCGACGTTAGTCGCGTTTCTTACCCGTCAGGCTATTGTCTGTTTGCATTCGATCTAACACCTGACTTATCCGCCCATTTTTCCTCTCACTGGAACCTCGTACGATCGGGGTCTCTACGGATCGAAGTTCGTTTCGAGGAGGCAATAACCGAAACGGTCAACTGCATTATTTATGCTGAATTGGACAACGTACTGGAAGTAGATTCCAACCGTCAAATCGTCGCAGACTTTAACGCATAAGAAGAGGAAGTGTTCAGTGGTGGGGAGAAGCGAATATAAGTCGATGAATCCCAACGCTGGCAGTGCAGTCGGCTTTTCACTTCATGACGAACACATTGACATTTCTCATCATGGATTACGTAATAGAAATTTAGGGTTTGAGAGACAAGGATAATAAATTTCTACCTAAGGAGGTTGCCATTGTCTCTTTGCAAGGGAACGTCTCCGGAGAGACGTTCCCTTGCAAACAATCGACGAGCTGCCTAGGCAGGCCAGAGTGACCAACCATTATCTTTCATCGAAACTACTTGGAATCCATTGGTTCGATGATGATATTGGCTTACGCAAACTACAACACCACTTTTACAACATTGCCAGAAACTCTGCTAAAATCTACGTGAGACGCGGCGATACGAGTCGATTCGTTTAATCCATGATGACACACAGCATAGTCGACATCGAAGACTATACCAGCGAAGGTTTCACTGATATGCAGAGAAGATTCAAAATTGAACAAGTATGTATCGCTCACGGATGTATGGATAATCCGTATAAAAAGTCATACTGCACTCTCAAACGCGCACATGTAGTCAGAGAGTAGCTTTACTCACTACTACCCGAAGAGAACCGTACAAAATTACGGGAAAAAAGCAGCGACCTATTTTTTGACGCAATAGAAAATCTCACCTGGAGTAGAAGAAGCCGCATCAGATTCGGAATCGGAGGCAGAGACGAAGTCAACGGCGAAAGCCAGCCAGAATATGAAACAGCCGAGGAAGTACGCGAAGAACATGAACACGAATCAGATAGCGAGAGCGTTGGAGGGTCTGAAAGCGAAAACGATCGGAGTGTACGCGGCTGATCGGATTCCAAACGTGATGATGATACCAGCCGCCATTGTATGCAATACGGATGATCATACGAGACGAGGATCACACTAGGTAGCCATCTACATAGACAAAAACCGATTTGGAACCTACTTTGACAGTTACGGCTTCCCACCTGTTTCAAGACGCCATCTCCAACGACTTAGAAGAAACTGCAAAAATTTCCGTTGGAACGTCAAGACGCTTCTAAGTATCGATTCAATATTCTGCGGACAGTATACTATCATGTTTTTGTATCACATGTATCGTGGCATCGACCTCAATACCTTCTGTCGACTCTTTACGCGTGACACAAGACAGAACGATGCATTAGTTATCAATTATTATAAAATAAAAATTTCATAGAAAGAAGTATATAAAATATAAGAAAGCACTAGCTTTTTCAAACGAACGGTCTCATGGCGAAGGCATATGTAATCAATCATGTACTCCTAGATTAAGGTGTGTCCAATAAACAGTATTTAACCGTCAAAAGAGTTTTTGTTTTTTTTCAAAGCTTTTCCTTTTCCAACGGTTTTTCCCCATCGAGACTTGATACGATACTCTAATCTAAAATAACGGTTTTTTTCCAAATCTTTTCCTTTTCCAACGGTTTTTCGTCACCGAGACTTGATACGATGCTCTATTCTAAAATAACGGTTTTTTGTATTTTTCTCTCCCATCCAATAATACTCAGAAAGCGTGAGTGAGGATTGACTAAAAGAGCAGTCAAGCACCCAACGCTTGCCAGTCGCAGCCGAAACTTGCTCCTGAACACTTGGTGAAAGAATTGTTCGCGATTAAAATCAGTATTGAAAAAATGGACTACTGTCACGGAAAGCCCGGAGCTCTCGCAGAAGTGCCCAACGTTCTGCTAGCCACCACGTACGCTCTTAATAAATCCAACACGAAAAGAGTCTGCGTAGGACTAGAACACAGCGGTGGATACTATCGGTCAGTTATAAAGTTTATCACATCTCGTCCTTCGTACAAAAACCTAACGCTCAATGAAAATAGCTGGAATGATTTGCAAGACCGATTCGATACAATAACAGCTTGTTTAGTGACGCTTACAAGTTTTATCAAGACTTTGGAAGACCAACTAAAATTTGTTTGGACAATCACGATTTAAACTTTACATCTGCATACGGTAACAAGTCTATCACAATCGATGAGCGACCACGACCAACACAAGACGAAGACGAACAATCATCGTGCAAAAAGAAGAAAAAATATTTCAATAACCCACCAGGCATCGTGATGCAGGAAACTACTTTCGAAGGTCTTCGAAAACAAGGTAATTTAATCAACCTTCGTTTAGTCATGCTCAAGCAACGAGTCGGTAAAGTCAATCGCACTCTTGACTACGTACTCGCATACCTGAAAAATAAACTCCAAAAAGAAGCCGTAGACAACATGCAGAACATTCTCAAGGACTTTAAAGCATTCAAACAATACTACGCCATTCACAAACTTGACATAGAAGGGTTCATTTCTGAAAACATAGTCGACGACAACGATAAGTATAAAAGTGAAGATTTAAATATTGTTCTTGCCGAAATTTACGCTTTCGATCTACCTATGGTTGCTAAAGATATACGCGATCATTTATTGTCTAAATGAATATCGCACAAGTCTTTCTCGAATTAATCGCACTCTACACGAATACTACTTTTAGTCAAAACAAACTATAAGCATCGACCCATCCATACTCCTCTTCTGTAAGATATACAGACCAACATATTTCTCTCTCTCTCTCTCTCTCTCTCTCTCTCTCTCTCTCTCTCTCTCTCTCTCTCTCTCTCTCTCTCTCTCTCTCTCTCTCTCTCTCTCTCTCTCTCTCTCTCTCTCTCTCTCTCTCTCTCTCTCTCTCTCTCTCTCTCTCTCTCTCTCTCTCTCTCTCTCTCTCTCTCTCTCTCTCTCTCTCTCTCTCTCTCTCTCTCTCTCTCTCTCTCTCTCTCTCTCTCTCTCTCCTCTCCCTCCCTCCCTCCCTCCCTCTCCCTCTCTCTCTCTCTCTCTCTCTCTCTCTCTCTCTCTCTCTCCATTAAATCACTATATCTGAGCAGACGATTACTATAAATATCACCACAATCTCACTCCTCTCCTCATTCTTTCACATCCTTCACAATGGAGAAGACCAACAGTATAAACTCAGATCGTATACCCCTCCTCAAGGAGGAAAAAAATCCGTTGCTCAACACTGGAAAGAAATAAAAGAAAAATTTTCCACTAATACACACTCTGTACCAGAACGCCATGGATACAAGAAATTCTAATTTGTACTTATAATTGCCACGGCAACAAAACGTACCTTTCACCAACATATAGTTTATAATAATTTATTTCATTATTTACTATGTATAAATATTGTATAAGTTTCTGAAATAAATTATACTATGCATAAATGATATTTTTATTCTAAACACACTATAATCACCATCCCATCCATACTCCCCTCCTTGCAAAATAAGCGGACACACATAAACCTTACCTCATGCCATGCGGGGTCCTAGTAAACGTATATGCCTTCCGATATCTGTTACTCCTACCACCACGACTCTATAATACCTTCAAATCATCCGTGTGTGCAGCCGAATAGGGAAACAGGCCCACTATACTGACCAACTTACGCTATACCCGTATAGAGTGACGGCGCCGGCGGGGAGGGGGAAAAATCGATACCGCTGCCTCTCCATATGGGCCTTCTTACTACTCGCGTATGTTGAACAAAATAAGTGTAAGATTCTTTCGCCATACCTTCGCGTTAATCCGTAGCCTTGACGGCTCAAAAAAGTGGCCGGCTTTCGGACGCGCGCATGTTGAACAATACAAGTGCAAGTTTCTTTCGCCATACCCGCGTTAATTCGTAGCCTTGACTGCTCAAAAAAGCGCCCGGCTTTCGGACGCGCGTATGTTGAACAAAATAAGTGTAAGATTCTTTCGCCATACCTTTGCGTTAGTCCGTATCCTTGACCACCCAAAAAAGCGGTCGAATTCTGAACCCGCGCACGTTGAGCAATATAAATACAAGATTCTTTCGCCATACGCTCGCGTTAAGCTATCTGTTACACGTAGATATCTGTATCCCGTTAAAAAAAAATTGAGATAAGATAAAGGAAAAAAAAGATAAGTCTAAAAAATATTTTTGTACGAACTCCTCCAATAGGCTCAGTATTGCAGTGTAACCATATGGTCCTGGTTCTGTGTACGATACAAATCATATTGTGGAAAGTGCTTGAAGTCGGTAATTTTCAACGATTTTCGTTCATAGCTTTTACTTTAGACCGCAGCCTAGACCGAAGATACCTACGGTCGCTGGATTTCAATTACTTAGCACGAGTTTTTCTTAAGTCTGTCTTATTAATTGATTTGCGTTAGTCCATAGTGCATGGTGAGGTGCATAAATTGCCTCTCATTTGCATTCCCTCTTGAAAATACAAATATGAGAATAAATATCAATAGACACACGTGCATCTGTTAGTAAATAAATTAAAATTATTAAATACGAATATCGGACCAAGTCCAAAATCTTACAGTAAATTAGACCGTACACCCGATTTTAAGAAGATGTGCGGCAAATAGCGCACCCGCATAAAAAAAGATCAAAAAGAGATAAGTCTAAAAAATGGCTCTATTTAAAACATTTTAAGATGTTAATTACTGCATAATCAAAAAATAACAAATAGATATTATTGAGATCTTTACTATATACAATTTTTGCGGTAAATTCGTAATGGTAGATGATTTTAAGATTTTTTTACAAATTAAATATGATAATTTTACGACAGTTTTAAGATTTTTTTACATATCAAAAATGATAGTTGTACAACTATTATAAAAATATTTAAATGTTAAAAATTACAATTTTCAACTATTTTGAGATTTTCACTAATAATGTTAATACCATTAATTTGAGCTAAAAATATAAAACCAATAACTATTTGAGATATGAAAGATTTATTATGATTATTTTTTTCTTTTTTCTTTTTTTGGAACAATTAACTTTTTTAAGTAATATACATTCGCATGCACGTATATGTAAATACAAATAACGAAATGAATGGACAATTCGATACAATATGTTGAATAATAATAAGTATACAGCATGAAACTCTTTTCACATTACATTAATATCTATCAACTATAACAAACACATAATATTATGTTTATATTAAACGTTAAGAAAATGACAAAATGCTTAATTAAAATAATAATTGAACAAATTTTGAGTTTCTTTTGTCAGCTACAATTTTCATGTAAACTGCGCTTGAATCGTGGTTGCAGCTGATGGAAGTACACTGATGCCAATGCTGACTCGGCTTGACGGAAACTGCATCACATTTCCAGTTTTTGTCGCGCAATAGATCGCCTTTACTTAGCTGTGAACGTTATGATGGATTCTGCAAAAAAGAAAAAAAAACACAAATTTTTTAATCTCATAAAAATAAATGATATTTTCAGTGTATCGATGTGAGGAAAGCTTTAATTTTAAAGAGTATGTATAGAAGGGTTTATGAGGTTGTAGCATAATCGAGTGGTCAGTTTTTACTATGAAAATACTACTTAGACAAATATTTGTATACTTATCTAATAATTTCCGGGTGTTCTTCGTTTCACCAATACTACATATTCCTCGTATTTAACACCTTGGAGCAATTTCTATCCATGTTCCTGAAAAAATTTTCTGATGCTCCGCCTAACAAAATTTTTTTCATCGTATAAACTTTTGGTTGAATATAACCATGTCAGTTATATTCACATTGTTTGTACTTGAAAATTTTCATTCGGTCACGTAGAGCAGCAGAAATATGTTTCAAGAACATCGGTAGAAATTTCTCCAAGGTATTAAGTACAAAAGATATTTTGTACTGGTGAAATGAAGAACACCCGGAAATGATTAGAAAAGTATACAAATTTTTGTTCAGGCAGTAGTATTTTCATAGTAAAAACAAATCGCTCGATTATGCTACAACCTCATAACCGTCCTTCTAGATACACTCGTTACAATTAAGGCTTTTGCCACATCGATACCAATGAAAATATCATTTATTTTTATGAGATAAAAAAATTTGTGGTTTATTTCTTTCTTTTTTGCAGAATCCAGCATAACGTCCACACCTGAGTAAAGGCGATCTATTGCGCGATACAAATTAGAAATATGACGCAGTTCCTGTCAAGTCGAATCAGCATCGGCATCAGTGTACTTCCATCAGCTGCAACCACGATTCAAGCGCAGTTTACATGAAAATTGTAGTTGAGAAGAAACTTAAAATTTCATGAATTATTATTTTAATTAAACATTTTGTCATTTTCTTAACGTTTAATATGAACATAATATTATGTGTTTGTTATAGTTGATAGATATTAATGTAATGTGAAAAAAGTTTTATGTTGTATACATATTATTATTTAACATATTGTATTAAATTGTCCATTCATTGCGTTATTTGTACTTACATACGAGGGTCATTTGACAAGTACCTAGCCTCACCGCCAGATGGTGCCACTATCGCACCAGAAATACACTACAGTGCAGTATCTTCCTGTAAACTGTTACAGACGAAATTTCAGCCGGATCGGAGTTGTAGTTTAATTTTGAGAGCGTGTGAAAGCAAATGTGACCGTTGATTTTTGAAAAAATGGAGAAAGAACAATATCGGTCGGTGATTCGATTCTTGTTTTTGGAAGGGAAATCGCGCAGTGAAATTAAAGAACTCTTGGATGCAGTGTATGGGGATGCTTCTCCTTCGATGGCGACCGTTAAATTTTGGTATAACGAGTTTCAATGTGGTCGTACGTCTGTCTTTGATGATCCACGCCCAGGTGCTCCGAAAACAGCCACTACGGAGGAGAATGTGACAAAAATACACGATATCGTTTTGTCAGACCGCCGATTAAAGGTGCACGAGATAGCTGCGATAGTAGGCATCTCAGAAGAACGCGTGTGGCATATCCTACATGAGATTTTAGGCATGAGGAAGCTGTCAGCAAGGTGGGTGCCGCGTTTGCTGACTGCAGACAACACGCGCATCCGTGTGACCAGTTCAGAGCAGTGTTTGGAGCTGTTTAATCGCAATCCAAAAGAGTTTTTGCGTCGTTACGTGACCGTCGACGAAACATGGATTCACTACTACACTCCAGAGACCAAGGAGCAGTCAAAACAGTGGACCTTACCCGGTGAACCTGCTCCGAAGAAGGCGAAGACGGTCCCGTCGGCCGGAAAGGTGATGGCCACTGTTTTCTGGGATTCTCAAGGTGTGATTTTTATTGACTATCTGGAGAAGGGCAAAACAGTCACAGGACAGTACTACGCCGAACTATTGAGCCGATTTGACGCCGTGTTAGAAGAAAAACGGCCCCATTTGTCTAAAAAGAAAGTGCTTTTCCACCACGATAATGCACAGGCTCACACTTCTGCACTCGCCACGGCTAAATTGGTCGAATTACGCTACGAACTGCTGCCCCATCCACCGTATTCTCCAGATTTGGCTCCGTGCGACTTTTTTTTGTTTCCGAACCTAAAAAATTCGCTCGCCGGGAAGAGATTCCACTCCAATAACGAAATAATCGCCGCCACGGAGGCCTATTTTGCAAACCAAGAGAAAACATTTTTTCAAACGGGGTTAAAAAAATTGGAACACCGCTGGACCAAGTGTATTCAACTAAAAGGAGACGACATTGAAAAATAAATTTTATTTTATGTAAAATTTTGGTGTTTTCATTTGTAGGCTGGGTACTTATCAAATGACCCTCGTATATGTGCATGCGATATATATTTCTTAAAAGTTTAGTTTGAAATCAATGATCAAGACGAACAAAGTTTCGTTGCAATTATTTACAATTATAACTGATCAGTTCGAGAACGTAATGATGGAAAGCTCATAACGAGGAAAAAAAACTTCCAGTACGAAAAATCTATTTCATTTGGCACTGTTGGCCATCAATCTCTCTAACGAAATTGATAAAGACACAATGGGTTGATTAACAATTTTTTTAACAAGCCTTGTTGAGGACGTTAAATAAAAACGTCGAAACGTCGGCAATAAATAATTGCAACGAAACTTTGTTCGTCTTGATCATTGATTTCAAACTAAACTAATACCTCCACCACGAACGTTCGAGACTTCTACTTTCATATTTCTTAAAAGTTGATTGTTTCAAAAAAAAAAAGAAAAAATAATCATAATAAATCTTTCATATCTCAAATAGTTATTGGTTTTATATTTTGAGCTCAAATTAATGGTATTAACATTATTAGTGAAAATCTCAAAATTGTTGTAAAATTGTAATTTTTGATATTTAAAAATTCTTAAAATAGCCGTACAACTATCATTTTTGATATGTAAAAAAATCTTAATACTGTCATAAAATTATCATATTTAATTTGTAAAAAAAATCCTAATATCATCTTCACTTCAAATTCGCTTCCATTACGAATGTATCACAAAACTGTATATACTATAAATCACAATAATGTCTATTTGTTATTTTTTGATTATGTAGTAATTAACATCTTAAAATATTTTAAATAGAGCCATTTTTGAGACTTAAATCTTTTTGATCTTTTTGTAAGATCAACTTTTTTTATGCGGTTGCGCTATTGCCGCACATCTTCTTAAAATCGGGTGTACGGTCCAATATAGTGTTACGTCCGGAGACGTATTCTCATTTTAAAGAAAAAGCATAATTAGTATCAGACCTTTTCTGACACATAAAAGCGAGAATGCAACTTAATACTACGCAGCGTTGTGCTTATGCGACTTTGTGACGTATAGAGTCACCCACTCAGGAAGACAACGCATGCAGTTTTTAACATACGGTCGAGCTAGAATCCAAGCCACCGAACTCTGCGGCAGTCGAAAGGCCACACTTTGCAATGCTCAGCATTTCGCAAGTACAACGACCCAGAAAACTTGTAATACATAAGTTGTCAAAAGATGAATTCGATACGTCACCGGGCTCATCTTTAACATAATTATTTTGTATTATAAAAGAAGTGATGTGTGTCACGCGAATCAGTCACAGCGTACAAGAACCTGGAGAGCTCCGTGTAACTCTACGACATCGAAGAACTTGAAATCGTAAGCCTTACTCATCTAGCAAGCAGATCTTATAAATTATTGAAATTGTAATCATAAGCCTTACTCATCTAGTAAGCAGATCTTATAAGTTATTTATAGCAAATTTATAAAAGCAAGTGTAAATTCTAAACGTAAAGAACAATTATAGAAAAAGAATTGTAAGTAAAATTACAACGCATCGATCTACCAGAAGCCAGCAGCTTGTATTGGTAAATAAATTATTGTTTAAAATAAAATTATTGTTTAAAATAAAAGAATAAAAATAATTATTTCTCGGAACTTCACATTGGTTCCGGTACAAATCGAACGTAAGTTCATTAGATTTATACGAAAAATAAGACTGGAATGAGAGGAAACGAATAGTATTTGAAAATTACTAAAAGATATCACTACTAACTGCTTCCGAGCTTCTCGTTTTACAGTAAGAAGTTGAGAGGATTATTGTAGCATAATCGTTTAAACTTCGGAAGATAAACGTGTACCGCTCGTCGAGTTATTAACAACACATTTCATAACAAACTATAAGTGAAATAGCAAGTGTCAAAATAAAAGTACATATTGAAATCAAAAGATATTATACGGAAAAAATAGCAGTCAAAGAAAATAAGACAAGTGAGAAAAAAAAAATAAAATATTTAAAAGGAAAAATAATAAAACAAAAGAGAAACATTACAATATATAAACAAGAATATTAAGGGGGTGTCAAACTCAATTTTTACCGACCGAGCAAAAAATATATTGTTTTTAATAGAAAAAAAAAAATATAACGATATATGAAAAATAATGAGTGCATTGCCCTCCGTAATTACATTATTAATCATTCTGCAAAATGCCAAGTCAATATTCAAAAGCGTCTAAGAATAGCATTTGAACGAAAATTTCGTTCAAATGCCATTCTCAGATGCCTTAAAATATCGACGTGAAACTTTGCGGAATGATTCATAATGTCATTACGGAGGGCAATGCACTCATGATTATGCATAATATTATAAAAAAAAAAATAGATTATTGTACCATATGGGTAATATGTAGCATCGCGAGATTCGCGAGTCGGCGACGGCAGCGACGGCAGCGGCCAGCGGCGCGGCCTTGCCCGTGTGTGTACGCGCATGCGCTGCTGGCTGCAGCACAGCTGAGCTGTCCATCGCCGATGCCTGGGCCTAGGCCCTCCGGGAGGCGGTCCCGTGTTGCCGCCACCACCTCCGCCGCCACCTTCGCCACCTGTGCCCTCCTCTATCCATTGATGCTTATCGACGTGTCATCGGTGTGCCTGCCGCTTGGACCGCTCGCAGACGGCGCAGCCTGGAGCGCCGCATCAGCCGCCCACCTCGCAGACCGTAGCGTCCGTATCGCACCTTGTGCGTGCACACCCAACGGACCGTGCCGCTTGGACTTGGCCCCGCCGTAAGACAGAAAAGTAAGTCATTCAAGAATTTATTTATTTTACGGCGTTGTTATTTGTACAACAGATCTGTCGTACAAATAACCTATAACCCACTTAGAAACGTGTAAAAATTACTGTTTTGAAAGTCTGACATGGAAGGGACTATTATTTCTTTAGTCAAGCGTCAATCCTTGCCTATTTTTTTCTTTAATCAAGCGTCAATTCTTCGGCTAAAGAAAATTGAAGGTTAGGTTTTACGTATATATAGGCATACCTATCTAGCAATCTGGCGTATAAATAACAACGGCCAACTGTAGATTTGATGCGCTTTTTCGACTTTTCATTCAAAAGATTACAGATCTAAATAATCAGCAAGTGTGGAGATACTGCATTTTCTGTGTATTTTTCAAAATATTTTCAAGAAAAGTCATTTCCTCCAAACTGGCTGATTGAGTAGATCTGAAATCTAATATACAATGCCTCAGCATGTACTGAATTGTGTGTAAACATTCTCATAAACTTTAAGCGAGGATGAGGAGGTCTACCTTGGAAATGCACACGCGCTTTTTCGACTTTTCATTTCAAAGATCCCTTTCCCTTCTCTACAAATATTTCAAACTTTACACACACTATGTAATACATGCTGAGGGACTGTTTATCAAGTTTAAGATCTAAATAATTAGCAAGTGAGGAGATATTGCAATTTGTATGCTCTTTTTAAGAAATGTTCAAGTAAAAAAGTTATTTCCCCTATACTGGCTGATTGAAAAGATCTAAATTTAATATACAGTGCCTCAGCATGCATTGCATTGTGTGAGAACATTCTGGTAAACTATGAGAAAGAGTGAGGAGGTTTTTGTCGCAAATGCACATGCGGCTTTTTGACATTTCGTTCCAAAGATCCCTTTCCATTCCCTACAAGTATCTTAAACTTTCCATACATAATGGCATACATGCTGAGGGACGGTTTATCAAGTTTCAGATCTACATAATTAGCAAGTCTGGAGATATTGCAATTTTTGTGCTTTTTCAGGAAATTTTTAAGAAAGAAAAGTAATTTCCTCCAAACTGGCTGATTGAGTAGATCTGAAACCTAATATACAATGCCTCAGCATGTACTGGATTGTGTGTAAACATTCTCATAAACTTTAAGCGAGGGTGAGGAGGTCTACATTGGAAATGCACACGCGCTTTTTCGACTTTTCATTTCAAAGATCCCTTTCCATTCTCTACAAATATTTCAAACTTTACACACACTATGTAATACATGCTGAGGGATATTGTTTATCAAGTTTCAAATCTAAATAATTAGCAAGTGTGGAGATATTGCAATTTGTATGCTCTTTTTAAGAAATGTTCAAGAAAAAAAGTTATTTCGTCTACACTGGCTGATTGAAAAGATCTAAAATTTAATATACAATGCCTCAACATGTATTGGATTGTGTGTTAACATTCTGGTAAACTTTAAGCAAGGGTGATGAGGTCTTAGTTGGAAATGCACATGCACTTTTTCGACTTTTCATTCCAAAGACCCTTTCCATTTTCTACAGATATCTTAACTTTCCATCTATCTACTCCCTCTGTTTCTGGCAGGTCGATACTGCTATCCTCATTCCTATACTGCTTAACACTTTATTAATATATTCTGTTTTGCCCTAGGCGAAGAGCTCCTGCAGAAGACAACACGTCTTCATATAATTCTACTCTCCTCCAGGGCAGCCAACACAACTACCACGTCCTGAAGACATCAGCTAGACAAACATATCGTAGAAGTGAGAGCGAAGGTGTATATAAATATAGTTTGATCTCTTGTGCCAGACTCAAGTAAGTATTTCACTTCGGATTTGGACTTTATCTTGTAGTACAGCCGAACCTAGTCTCCAACTTTCCATCGGTCTACTCCTCTGTTCCTGGCAGTTCGATACTGCTATCCTCATCCCTACTCCTTAATACATTATTAATATATTTTGTATTGTCCTAGGTGAAGAGCTCCTGTAGAAGACAACAAGTCTTCATATAATTCTACTCTTCTCGAGGACAGCCAACGCAACTACCACTTCCCGAGGACATCACCTAGGCGAACACAACGGAGAAGGGAGGGCGAAGGTGTAGTTGAATGTAGTTCGCGCTTCCGTGACAGACTCGACTAAGTACTTCACTTCGGATTTGGCCTTTATCCTGTAGTATAGCCGAACCTAGCCTCCAACTTTCCATCTGTCTACTCCTCTGTTCCTGGCAGTTTGATACTGCTCTCCTCATCCCCACTGCCTAAAACATTATTAATATATTTTGTTTTGCTCTAGGCGAAGAGCTCCTGCAGAAGACAACAGGTCTTCATATCATTCTACTCTCCTCGTGGGCAGCCAACGCAACTACCACTTCCCGAGGACATCACCTAGGCGGACACGACGGAGAAGGGACGACGAAGGTATACTTGAATGTCTGCGCTCCCGCGACAGACTCGAGATGTAGTCTAGGCGCCAGGGGGGTTTCCGTGGCCGATGGATGTCCACACTTCCACCAAAGCTTTTCTTACGTATTTTTGACTGCTGATTCTGAATTTCGAAGGTGGAACGTCGCCAGACTGTTAGTTTTTTGTTATTAACAATTTAATTGTTTAAATTGCTGCCAAATCAATATGATTAATTATAACTGAATCCTAACTGCCTAAAACTGTAGTAAATTGATCTAGAATATGCTCGTTTTTTCAGAATTGAAAAATTTTGATTAGAACCCGAATTATTGCAAAGTTAGTGCAATTAGTCGCGAATTCGAGCGCAAACGTGCATAATTCTAGATCAATTTACTACAGTTTTAGACAGTTAGGATTCAGTTATAATTAATCATATTGATTTGGCCGCAGTTTAAACAATTAAATTGTTAATAACAAAAAACTAACATTCTGGCGACTGTCCACCTTCGAAATTCAGAATCAGCAGACAAAAATACGTAAGAAAAGCTTTGGTGGAGGCGTGGACATCCATCGGCCACGGAAACCCCCCTGGTGCCCAGACTAATGTCAGTATTTAGGGCACACCTGATTTTTAGCTACGAATTATATCTCCCCAAAAAGTAACAGTTTTTTGCGGGTGCACACGGAAAGAAAACTCTTACTGCTACAGTTAAAACGGCTTACTCGTGGAGTATAGGAGTTCCTTTACTATATAAGTAAGGTGGTTTTAGCAATCTTAGTAAGGGACCCATACTTTTACGGTATGTTGCTTTTCATACTACAACAATTACACAATTATACGATCGTTGGATCAGCGGCATATACCGACGTAACAGCATCACACGATTTTAGTATACATTGCTTCCACCTTCAATTGTAAGGGAGAAATACTATAGCGGTAACGGTTGCTACCTGCTAATACGGAAATGACAACTATTATAAGGAAGTCTTACTTATCGATAATTGAAAGCATCGAATGCGTCGTCTTTGAGGTGGTCAATGATGGAATCGAGGTGATGCGCTCCGAAGTTTTTTGCGTTTAGATCCCAGGACGCATCTAATACGTAGTCAAAGTCGTCGGGGTAGCCGATGATGATGTCTAGGTCGTGTGCTCCGTAGTTTTTTGTCTCTAGATGTTGGAACGTATCAAATGCGTGGTTTAGGTCTTTGTGGTAGCCGATGATGGAGTCTAGGTTTTTTGCATTAAAATATCAGGGCGCATCTAATACGCAGTGCAGGTGTTCAGGGTAGCCGATTACGAGGTCTAGGTGGTGCGCTTTGTAGTCTTTTGCGTTTGGATATCAGGGCGCATCTAATACGTGGTCCAGGTCTTCGGGGAAGCCGGTGACGATATTTAGGTGGTGCGCTCCGTAGTTTTTGGCTAATAGGTGTTGGACATGTCAAAACTTAAAGTATTACTAATCACGTAATTTTATACTATAAGTAAAAATCGTGATTATAAATAAATACTTATTCGAACGTAATTACGTTCAAATTGACATGTGTTTGTAATAAAAAAAATAGTAAATATTAAAATGCGTATAGGCGAAATACGCACAATTATTCATAATAAATAATGCGTATATGCGAAATGCGCACAATTATTTATCATACAAAAATGCGTATAGGCGAAATACGCACAAATATTTATAATAAAAAATTCGTACAAGCGAAATACGCACAATTATTTACAATATCAAAAATATGTATGAGCGAAATACGCACAGTTGTTTATAATGCAAAAATGCGTATAGACGAAATACGCACTGTCACGTCCTAAAACATAACACGACTGGGATTATTAACTCAATTAAGAATTAATGCTCTTTTTGGTCGTAGCTGCGCCAGCTAATAAACCATGGACGAGCTAAAGGAAAAGATGTGTAGTAACAAGTTCGTAATTAATCGTTGAAAATTTAGTAATTAATTTTTCTTTGGATTGAGGATTTGGATTTTAATAGGGACCAACAGAAGCAGCACATTTGTCTCTTAAAAACAATTTTTGTTGCACATGCCTCTTGTATGGATTGGAAAAAGGTCACGAGCCCTGGAATGATGTGTGTTGGATAATACTAAATTTCCCCCATCTCAGGTTGTTCTCAGATTCGCCCTTCCCTAAACCAACCTAATCAATTATTATCGATTTGTAATTTTTCCTTAGTTCGTTAAATTTTAATGATATTTATTTTCCAAATAATAATTCTCTTTAAGTTAATTCAGTCGTTGCCTTGTCAACTCAAATTGCACAAAGCCCTTAAGACTCGCACTAAATGAATTGTTATCGTGAATAGCTCCTGTCCAGTAATCCTTAAGATCAAGGCCAATCGTCTATTCACGATCCAAGACAATTACTTATTTACTTGTCTGGAATTTTAATTTATTCGGATCTCTTTTATTTTCATTAATGATCCAAAATTTCTTTATTTTTGAAATAATAATTCTCTTTAAGTTAATTCAGTCTTTGCCTTGTCAACTCAAATTGCACAAAGCCCTTAAGACTCGCACTAAATGAATTGTTATCGTAAATAGCTCCTGTCCAGTAATCCTTAAGATCAAGGCCAATCGTCTATTCACGATCCAAGACAATTACTTATTTACTTGTCTGGAATTTTAATTTATTCGGATCTCTTTTATTTTCATTAATGATCCAAAATTTCTTTATTTTTGAAATAATAATTCTCTTTAAGTTAATTCAGTCGTTGCCTTGTCAACTCAAATTGCACAAAGCCCTTAAGACTCGCACTAAATGAATTGTTATCGTGAATAGCTCCTGTCCAGTAATCCTTAAGATCAAGGCCAATCGTCTATTCACGATCCAAGACAATTACTTATTTACTTGTCTGGAATTTTAATTTATTCGGATCTCTTTTATTTTCATTAATGATCCAAAATTTCTTTATTTTTGAAATAATAATTCTCTTTAAGTTAATTCAGTCGTTGCCTTGTCAACTCAAATTGCACAAAGCCCTTAAGACTCGCACTAAATGAATTGTTATCGTGAATAGCTCCTGTCCAGTAATCCTTAAGATCAAGGCCAATCGTCTATTCACGATCCAAGACAATTACTTATTTACTTGTCTGGAATTTTAATTTATTCGGATCTCTTTTATTTTCATTAATGATCCAAAATTTCTTTATTTTTGAAATAATAATTCTCTTTAAGTTAATTCAGTCGTTGCCTTGTCAACTCAAATTGCACAAAGCCCTTAAGACTCGCACTAAATGAATTGTTATCGTGAATAGCTCCTGTCCAGTAATCCTTAAGATCAAGGCCAATCGTCTATTCACGATCCAAGACAATTACTTATTTACTTGTCTGGAATTTTAATTTATTCGGATCTCTTTTATTTTCATTAATGATCCAAAATTTCTTTATTTTTGAAATAATAATTCTCTTTAAGTTAATTCAGTCGTTGCCTTGTCAACTCAAATTGCACAAAGCCCTTAAGACTCGCACTAAATGAATTGTTATCGTAAATAGCTCCTGTCCAGTAATCCTTAAGATCAAGGCCAATCGTCTATTCACGATCCAAGACAATTACTTATTTACTTGTCTGGAATTTTAATTTATTCGGATCTCTTTTATTTTCATTAATGATCCAAAATTTCTTTATTTTTGAAATAATAATTCTCTTTAAGTTAATTCAGTCGTTGCCTTGTCAACTCAAATTGCACAAAGCCCTTAAGACTCGCACTAAATGAATTGTTATCGTGAATAGCTCCTGCCCAGTAATCCTTAAGATCAAGGCCAATCGTCTATTGACGATCCAAGACAATTACTTATTTACTTGTCTGGAATTTTAATTTATTCGGATCTCTTTTATTTTCATTAATGATCCAAAATTTCTTTATTTTTGAAATAATAATTCTCTTTAAGTTAATTCAGTCGTTGCCTTGTCAACTCAAATTGCACAAAGCCCTTAAGACTCGCACTAAATGAATTGTTATCGTGAATAGCTCCTGTCCAGTAATCCTTAAGATCAAGGCCAATCGTCTATTCACGATCCAAGACAATTACTTATTTACTTGTCTGGAATTTTAATTTATTCGGATCTCTTTTATTTTCATTAATGATCCAAAATTTCTTTATTTTTGAAATAATAATTCTCTTTAAGTTAATTCAGTCGTTGCCTTGTCAACTCAAATTGCACAAAGCCCTTAAGACTCGCACTAAATGAATTGTTATCGTGAATAGCTCCTGTCCAGTAATCCTTAAGATCAAGGCCAATCGTCTATTCACGATCCAAGACAATTACTTATTTACTTGTCTGGAATTTTAATTTATTCGGATCTCTTTTATTTTCATTAATGATCCAAAATTTCTTTATTTTTGAAATAATAATTCTCTTTAAGTTAATTCAGTCGTTGCCTTGTCAACTCAAATTGCACAAAGCCCTTAAGACTCGCACTAAATGAATTGTTATCGTGAATAGCTCCTGTCCAGTAATCCTTAAGATCAAGGCCAATCGTCTATTCACGATCCAAGACAATTACTTATTCACTTGTCTGGAATTTTAATTTATTTTTCTTTTTTTTCCTTTATTTACCTTTCTTATTTTTTGTAAATTTCCTTTTCTCTTATAATGTTTGAATATAGTAAATTTAGAAATTTGGTAAAAAGAAATTAAACTAGAAATTTGAAAAATCTGAATATTTATTTAAATTTTGAAATTTGTGTACAGAGTTTTTAAGCTTGTGAGGCTTGTGTCAATCTGCTGTACAGTCAGCAAAGCTTGTGAGGCTTGTGTTGATCTGACTTGGTCAGTTCAGCAAAGCTTGTGAGGCTTGTGGTGAACTGCACCCTGGACCAGTCAGCAAAGCTTGTGAGGCTTGTAAATCTGACTGACCGACCAGCAGTGCGCATTCGGCGTATTTAAATACATTGCTCCTCCTCTTCTTTGGCTGGAAAAATTGCGGTGTCGAATCGGGTGGTTGCGTCATCTTGAGGCATCGAATCGCTGGTTGACATTTGTAACGGCGGTTGATAGTCATGTATCCTGTAGTGTTAATTGTGGCTAGTGGTGTGAGAAAACGGTGTCCAATGGTGCGGGGTGTCATCCCTTCCAAACGTCGATTTTTGTGATAGTGGGGAAAATCCTATGTTTTAACACAGAGAGCGGCAGAGAGCGGTCCCTTATCCCTTCTCTAGGGTATTTTCCGGCGGCTCGTATCTTCTTTAAGGAGCGAGAGAGAACGATATATGTGCGACAGAGAAAGAGAGATGAGAGAGACAAAAGATATATCCTTCTCTTTCTTTCGAGTCAAAAATGATCAATTTTCTGTTACTTGCTGAAAATTATACAATGTTGGCAGTTTATAAATTATAAAATATGTTATTCTATTACATTTTGTTCTAAAATGAAAATACAAATTTGAACGGAAGTTATCGGTCTATTACAACAGGAGTTAAACGCATTACAAATTTTATAAACTTAATTATACATTAAACAATGAAATTTCTTATGCAAACTTTATAAAAACATTAGACTATTCATTCTAGCTAATATATCAATCATATTATTAAGTTATTTTATTAAATTAATACATTTTCCTTAGATTTTCTATTATTTATTTAAAATATTTGAAATTTAATTAGTTTTCGTAAGTAACAATGTGTTAGAATACAACTATTGTCCAGTAAAATGTTTTATCTAATGTGTATATTTCATAAAACTTGCATTAACAATGAAAATTACTTATAAATAGTCATAATAGTTAATTATTATTAAGAAAACGTACGAATTACAAATGTATTATTCGTGTTCTAAACAGTTTATCATCTAAACTTAAAGTCTAGTTAGTTAATCTAGTAGAAATAGACAAATGGATTATTATTACTATAAAAACATATTATAATAATGGATTTCTCATCTCTTAATTTTTACTTAACATAATGCAATTTTTATCTTAAACAAAAATTATTTTTCTAATTATAATTAATGAGATATCTAGCGTTATTCTAAAATAATATTCTTATGCTATAGTACATTGAGTCCCAAAAGATGCTGGAAAATGCGTCTCCGCGCAGGAAGACTGAGATAAAATCTATTTTTAGACGAGCCATGTGTTTTGGGGCTGATGTAGCTGACAAACATCTTCTTTGTCTCGGTTTTTCCTATAATTAACAATCTAGATATTCTACCATGAATTGAATTATTTATCTTACTAAATAATTATGTAGCAAGATATTACAACTTGAATGAAAATGCTACGACTATTTTAATGATAGTTATTTGGAATACAAAATTTTACTAACTTAATAATCTAATTTACAATGAAATCATATATGACAAATTTATAATAACAGTCAATTATCTAAAATAAACTAAAACCTAAATGCTTTGTTATCAAAACTTGTTGATTTGTATAATGTAATAGCTATTATAGTAATTATTTATCGTTGGTTAATAAAGATTCTTTACATGGTTATAGGTTGCGTTTATAAAATGCATATGGTTACTCATAGAGCTATATTTTTGGGTTTTTGTTACTAGATCTTTGTATTATTAATACAAAAACAACAAAGCTGTTGATTGCTATTTAACAAAGAATATATATAATTAATATTATTTTTCCTAATTTCCTTACTTTTATATTTAATATCGGTTGTTGTTAAAATAATTTTATTGATAACGGTTTGAGAGATAATGTAAAATAATATTTCAATGTATAGTATAAGTCATGTTTTGAAAAACTCGGAAAAGCGCGTCCCTGCGTGGGAAAGCGTCGCATCTATATTTAGTATGGGCCATGTGTTTTACAGCCCCAAGATTACGTATCCGCTCGAGGCAAGCGTCCCTTAAAGCTAATTTCACATTCTGAAGGAATATTTTCGAGCCTAAATATAGTTGTTTCAACTAAAAAACATTAATTTATTTATTTATTAATTAGTTAAAATTTGATTTATTTATTACAAGAATATTTTGTATAAACCAAATATTTTGCTGGTTGGTGCGTTTCCTTTATAGAAGTAAGAAAAGGAAACAAAAGAAAAAAAATAATGGGATGAGTGTTATTACTCAGGTATAGAAAATAGTCCTTCAGGAGTGTGGTTTAAGGTAACTAATATAATCCTAAATCTATTTTACAAATGTTATATCATGTAAACTATTCATCCCGCGCCTGAACGGTTGCTATTTAATGTGTATTGTGTACTGTGTATCTGTTAAATGCTAACTTAGTTAATTTACATAAAAAAAATACGAACATATCCAATCAAACATATAAAGGTAAAATTGTAATTAGCAATTCATTCTTAACCTATTATTTAGAACATATACTTGTAGAAAGTCGATCATAATTTATAACTAACTAATTAATACAAACTGAAGTATTTCTAAATAATATTGCATTGCGGAAATATTGTAATTCAACTAAAGGTTTTATTATTATAATTTTTGTGACACGTAGATATTATTTTCTTATTCGGATTGATACATGACTATGTTATATTAATAATCAATAATTAATATCTGGTGAACATTTTTATTAGAGTGAGTTACTTATTTTACATAAGAAAAAGTAATAATCTTTGGTAACAGATTTTCTAATATAGTTTACTACACTCGTAGTCGTGGGTATAATCGGTTAATTGCATGCACTGCGTCGTTGTTTTTTTTTGGCAGCTTGGGAAACTCCCCATAGCGCAGGTCACATCTACAACCCTTGGTGCAATAGTGTCGGTAGGGTAGTAGGTGTTCAGGGTTATGACTATGGTTCATCGCATAAAAATATATACAAAAAAAAATTTTCCCATCGCAGACGGTTCCGTTACAGCACGTTTATTAGTTATAAGGAAAGGTGTATGGGCGAACATATTTAATTATAACAGAAAAGAATTACAATTACATGAGTTTATTTAGTTATCTATTTATAAGAAACTAGATGTCTTGACATAAAATTTATTCTTTTCCGTTTTTTTTCAACAAAACTCATAAAATTTGAAAAGAAGCTAAAGAAACTTATGAGCCTAGCTCAATGAAATTATAGTAGCTCTACTTTTGCCAATCATTCAGTAGCATGACAAGTATAATGCAAAGTAATTATTAATGACAATACTTCTAATAATACAAATTTTGTTAAAATGTTCAATTTGCAGTTATGCATTTATATGATGGAAGGTGTATATTTTAAAATGCGGATCAACTTATATACCATACTCAGGTTCATTTGAAGTTCAACCCTTGGTCTCAAATTTTGTTACACCCTCCTGTTGTTTCAGGTATATGGGATATTTCACGTGAAGTCAGCAGCTCAAAATTTTAAAATCCCTCAAAACTCGTTTTCTTTTAGTTTTTATGAACAAAAAATGTTCCTCAAATTTTAGGTCGATATTTGCAAAAATAAAAAAGCTGTGCAATATTGAAAATTCAATTTTTTTGCAATTTTTGGTTAAAATCCAAGTTTATTCATTTTTTAACTGAAAATCTTGAAACTTTATGTATAGTACATTGATTGGCAAAAGGTTTGAATTTTTTCTGTAGAATGTGCCAGTATTTATTTTATGACCCTTTTTGAAAGTCTCTGATTGGCTGCTTCTTAGTATACCTTCATCAAAGGATATTGAGGCTGCGGCCAAATATTCTTTATTCGACAAATTTTTTTTTGTATTCTTCTTCGAAAACCCTTCAAAATGCTTTTTTATCAATACTGGCCGAGCATAGGGAGAAAAGTTACAATTTTTTGAAATATCAAGAAAAATCCATAATTTCAATTTTTGATAACATGATTAATGAAACTGAATATTATTCATACATCTTATGGCATGGACCGTACCACTGAATTTTGTTAGAGTATCAAATAGAACATTAGAAATATCTATTTTCAATAATATTCGGCTTACACAATAAGCGATACCTAATTATGAATGAAATTATCAGTCTGTTGCCTGATTTCATTTTGACAGCTTTATAGTAATTAACCTCTATAGCTTAATTTATTATTAATTCATAATTAGGTATTGCTTATTGTCTAAGCCTAATATTATTGAAAATAGATATTTCTAATGTTCTATTTGATGCTCTAACAAAATTCAGTGGTACGGTCCATGCCATAAGATGTATGAATAATATTCAGTTTCATTAATCATGTTATCAAAAATTGAAATTATGGATTTTTCTTGATATTTCAAAAAATTGTCACTTTTTTCCCTTTGCTCGGCCAGTATTGATCAAAAAAAGCATTTTGAAGGGTTTTCGAAGAAGAATACAAAAAAAATTTGTCGAATAAAGAATATTTGGCCGCAGCCTCAATATCCTTTGATGAAGGTATACTAAGAAGCAGCCAATCAGAGACTTTCAAAAAGGGTCATAAAATAAATACTGGCACATTCTACAGAAAAAATTCAAACCTTTTGCCAATCAATGTACTATACAAGAAGTTTCAAGATTTTCAGTTAAAAAATGAATAAACTTGGATTTTAACCAAAAATTGCAAAACATTGAATTTTCAATATTGCATAGCTTTTTTATTTTTGCAAATATCGACCTAAAATTTGACGAACATTTTTTGTTCATAAAAAACTAAATAGATTGAAATTTGTTTAAATTTCAATAAACAATTAAACCCTCAACCAAAAAAATAAAAACCAAATTTAAACTATCTCTTGGTAGAAATTTTGTAAACTATATCCAGAATATGTACAAAAAAGTGCAGTACTGTGCCACAAAATTTCAGATGCAGGTAATATTTTGAAAATCATAATATTAAATTGGACTCCATCATCGGCCATCTAAACACCTAGACCTCGCATCCGACCTGTCCCTCCACCTGGACACAAAAACCTACGGAGCGCACTACCCAGACTCATCGACCATCTGGAACACCTAGACCTCGCATTCGATTTGTCCTGGCCTCTGGACACAAAAACCTACGGAGGGCTTCACGTAAACTCCATCATCGGCTACCTGGAACGCCTAAACTTCGCATCCGATCTGTCCCGACACCTGGACACAAAAACCTTCAGAGCGCATCACCCGGATTACATCACCGGCCATCTGCAACACCTAGACCTCGCATCCGACCTGTCCCTTCACCTGGACACAAAAACCTACGGAGCGCACTACCCGAACTCCATCATCGGCCGTCTGGAACACCTAGACCTCGCATCCGATCTGTCAAAACACCTGGACACAAAAGTCTACGAAGCGTATCATCAGCCGCCTGGAACAGCTAGACCTCGCATTCGAGCTGTCCCGACACCTGGACTCAAAAACCTACGAAGCGCACTACCCGGACTCCATCATCGGCCATCTGAAACACCTAGACCTCGCATTCGATTTGTCTTGGTCTCTAGACACAAAAACCTACGGAGCGCATCACGTAAACTCCATCATCGTCCACCTGGAACGCTCAGACCTCACATACGATCTGTTCCGACATCTGGACACAAAAATCTTCGGAACGCATCACTTACACTCTATCACCGGCCACCTGGAACAGCTAGACCTCGTAATCGAGCTGTCTCAACACCTGGGTACAAAAACCTATGGAGCGCATAACCCGAACTCCATCATCGGCCATCTAAACACCTAGACCTCGCATCCGATCTGTCCCTTCACCGGGACACAAAAACGTACGAAGCGCACTACAATTTTTAAGAAAGCATTTGCAATCATGCGAGGCGACGTCCTGAATTTTGAAATGTCAATAATAACTGAGACTATATAATAAAGTGATGAATCTGCATCTCATTATTATAAGAAATGTGTATAGGCGAAATGCGCACATTTGTTTATAATAGAACATGTGTATAGTCGAAATACACAAAATGATTTATTATAAAATCCGTGTAGGCAAAATGCACACGATTACTAACACTGAAAAGTGCGTATAAGCGAAATACGCATAATTATTTATAATAAAACATGTGTATAGGCGAAATACACCAAATTATTTATTATAAAATGCGTATAGGCGAAATGCGCACAATTAATAACACTGAAAAGTGCGTATAAGCGAAATACGCATAATTATTTATAATAAAACATGTGTATAGGCGAAATACACCAAATTATTTATTATAAAATGCGTATAGGCGAAATGCGCACAATTGATAACACTGAAAAGTGCGTATAAGCGAAATACGCATAATTATTTAGAATAAAATATGTGTATCGGCGAAATACACCAAATTATTTATTATAAAATGCGTATAGGCGAAATGCGCAAAATTATTTGTAATAAATATGGGTATATATGTGAAATACGCACTATTATTAACAATAAAAATGCGTATACGCAAAATACGGATAATTAATTATAAAAAGAAATACGTATACGCGAAATACGTACAATTGTTTGTAATAAAAAAACGCGTATCTTTAATATTTTTGAAATATGTAGCGCCATCTATGTTAAAATCTATTACGATTTTCCAGAGATGGCGCTTGTGTCATATTTCATCAATAGTATGTACTTCCTACCTTACCGACCTATGGGTCGGTCAAATCGCAGAATGGAGTTTGACACCCCCTTAAAAGAACAAACAAAGATTATAGGAAAAAGATTAAGAATAATTGCCAAATAAGTTGGAAATATATACGGGAAAAGTAAAGAATAGAATAAAGGTTAAACGTAAGAAAGGAAATTGAATAATAATTTAAAACAAAAATTGTTAATTAAATAATCCGTGTATAAATAAATAGTGTATTTTAAATAATAAGATATAAAAGCACTAAGAAAAATAAAGTGAACGGAAAATAGAAGAGATGGAGATACAAAAGCAGCAAATAAACAAATTATAAAATCATATAAAACAATTACAAAAATATAAGTATACACACGGAGAGAAATTTTAGAGTAAAAATTACCAAGGTGCCTTGGTAGTGCATGGATAGACTGTCAAAAGCCGTGATATTCCCAGGTTTCTAATACAATTTATAAGTTTCCCAGGAAAAACTACCATAACCACTTAAAAAAAATACCAAATTATCGGAATAAAAATTACCAGACACACTGGTAAAAATTGAGATCTAGTCATTTTTACAGGGTAACCTAAGAATTTTTACTAAGAAAACTGATAAATTTTGCCAAATAACCTAGTATTTGTGTATTCGCGCATGCGCACTGCGCATTATTGTGTTTCAGAAGATTGATACTAGAGGCGTGCGCGACGTTAAAATGAAAACAATACACATATTTTCAGTAAGTAATAACGGCGATTCAAATGACTGTTGGTAACAGCTTCCGTGGCGCAGTCGGTAGAACGTCGGACTCTCAACCCAAAGATCGTCGGATCGAATCCCGCTTCCGTAAAAATTTTTTTTCAGTTTAATGTTTTTTCATCCTTGTTTCTGTTTCTATTTCTATGTTAAAATACTATATATCCATTAATATAGATAAAAAAAGTTAATTTTTTTAATTTAAATTAACTAAAAAAAAATTTTACCAAGGCACTTTGGTAAAAAGTTTGAAATTGTCAGTCTGTCCATCCATTACCATAGAAACTGGTAATTTTGCCTCGAATATTTGTAATTTTCACTACAAAATTTCTCTCCGTGCACAAAAAATAGTAGAACTAATAATAAAACCATATTTAAAAAGAAACATTATAGATATCATAAACAAAAGAGTAATATGTCATGTCAACTAAGGAAGGTACTGGAAATAAGGGAAACAAAGGGATTATAACCAGACAAAAGACCCAAAGCAATCCAAATTTAAAACAAAAACTAGTAAACGATAATAATAAGCGAACGCTTTCGAAAAGAAACTAAGAGTTTTAAGGCTAGATTACTAACCATACTGATACATAAATAAAAAGAATAAAGAATAAAACATAAGAAACGAATGAAGAGAAATAAATAAAAGGAAATAAATAATAGAGAATTTACACGATACAAAATAGAAAACATATGAGAGATATAATCAGTGTATAAAATAATCGAGTCATTTTTAATCAAAATATGGAAATCAAAATAATAATAAAAAATAACTAAACAAACGAAAAGTATTACAATAAAAGTAAGAATATTATAATGAAGAATCATACAAAAACAGAATTACAATAAAATATTACATTGCAAAAGGGAATATAATAAAATAAGAAAATAAACAACACTCAAACGAGAAAATGAAAGAAAGACAATAATAAACAAAATAAAAGATAAATTCAAAAATAAACTACAATAATAATTACGAACATTTAATAAAATGAAAAAGCGATGATGAATAATCAAGCTAATATATTTTATAATTTTGAACAACAAAACCATTATTATACTAAAGTATTTCATTGTCAAATTTGCCGAGATCAATATCACGAAGCATTGTTTTGCTCTAATGCAGTTTGTATTTTTTGTAAAAGTTAAGATCATATATCATATTTTTGCAAGAATGCTAAAAATAAAATAGAACTTTTCTGTAAACGCTGTAATCATAGAGGACATTCTGTAGATAAGTGTACATTTAACCAAACAAATGAAGTTTATTGCCAATACTGTCAAATCATAGGACATACAGCTACTCAATGCCCTGTTGTAAAGAAATATGAACTTGATTGTGATTATTACGGAAGCACGGGTCACTCAACTAAAGACTGCTTGTCAGCAGTATGCACGAAATGCAATAAACTCGGGCATTGGATGATACACTGCCCTATAAACAAAAAATAATGTGGTGCGCGTTATGTAAGGAAGAAGACCACGATGCATCAGATTGCAAGCGTGCGATTTTAAGAAATAGAATAATTTGCCAAATTTGCAAGGCGGTCACACATACTGGAGCATATTACCCAGATAGAAATACAAGTTTAAAAATGAATACCAATTACACGAATATTAGCCCAAATTATAGAAGTTTAGAAAACAAATACACGTACCACGCACAAAGCAATTAAGGAATACAAACAGATTCAATAACATCAAACAACAAAATTACAAACCAAGAAATATGATTTTTAATAATCAACAACCCAATACAGTAAATAGAAAAAGAATTCAATGTGAATATTGCAAAAGAATCGGGCATGACATCGACAACTACAGAAAACTTAAAAATCTTATAATGCAATATAATGCAATGGGAAATCATTGTGATCTTTGTAAAAATCCAGATCATACTACTGAAGAATGTGAGCAAATCAAACAATATCCAAGTATTAATACTGATGAATCATACCATAATGTTACAAAAGAAACAATTAACGAATCAAAAATTCAGAAAAATAAAGTTAATGCAACGAATATTGAAAGGTATAATAGTAATGAACTAATTACAGAAAATAAAGTAAATAAAAATAAACAGGAAACTAATATCATAGAGGAATCTACAATAATTAATGATGATAAAGAAATCAATTCAATTATCGTACCTTTTATAAAAATACATGAAATCACTGATGAACCAAAAGATAATGATATGATTATAAAAAATCATGGAAATACTAATGAAATTAATTTTATAGACTTTAACGAAATTTTCAAAAATAATCATGAAATTGAAGAAATTATGGAAACAAATTTAATTGAGTCTATTGAATCTACTGTAAAGAATGATGAGACTAATGAAGAAATGAATTTCAACGAATCTAATATAAAAACTCATGAGGATTGTGATGAAATTAATGTAATTGATTTTAATGAATCTGATATAAATAACCAAAAAAATGAAATTTCGAATGAAAATAATAAAGAAGATAATAATTCGTTGGAAACAGTAACTTTTTATGATGATCTTAAAGTCATTTTAGACGTAAGTTTTGCTTTAGCTGAACCATTTGAATCCGAAGATGATCAAATGGAAACTAAATTCCAACAAAACTCGCTTGAAAATTCGTTAAAAGAGAATATAGCATCAATACATTCAGAAGAGTCTTTTTTAAATGATACAAAAAATCTAAAGAACTTATTAAATAATAGTAAAGTAGTTTTCGAAAATGAAAATCAACCAAAAGATATGTTTGATAATCAAAAACTTAAAAAACATTTAAAGAATAAAAATCATCTAAAAATATTTGATGATCAAGAACACCAAGAACAGCTTGAGAATAAAAATCAACTATAAGAAACTTTAGGTAATCAAAATCATAACGTAATAATCAATCTAAATACAAATCCTAATAAAGTACACCAATTGCAATTAGTTTTAACCAAAATAACATTTAATAAAAACGTCAAAAAACTAAAATGGACATCTAATAATCAAAAACATTTAAAAGAATTTGTAAAAAATACAAGATTAAAATTAAAATCTAAAGGTTACTACAATAAATTTATTATCAGAAGAAAGTTTAAAAAGGGAGACAAAACATGGCCTATTAAAGAACCCAATATGAACAAAATTTCAAAAGGATCAGCATAATAAGAATTTTCAACGCTATTAAAATGAACAAAATAATATCTTAACTAATTATGAAAAACAAGCAAAGACAATATTATAACAAATAATAACATAACATTTTTGTTTTAGGATATGGACAACATACTCAATATTAACATCTATCATAATCTCTTCTTATTTTTCCAAATTTAATACAGCAATAGAGAATTATAATTGCAGCTGAACTTTTCCATTTGAAGCAAAACCATCCTACTTCTTGGTCAACTAGAATATAATGTGACGGCGGATGCTTCAATTTAATTTTTTTTATATAATTTAAAGTAAGGAAAAAAAATAAATATATATTGTAGTTTAAACTGAGAACCTTCTGTTCTCTTATGAAAAAAAAAAATAAGTTGAGCACTATTGTCACCCAGAATGTCGCCGCGCATTATCGTTGAGGAAACCCAGAGTCGCGTTTTCGAGCAGAATGTTTCTGACGAGGACGAAGGAACATAGTGAAAACTATATGAGAAGAAAACGTTTTACGACTTGACTCTCTCGGAAAAGCAGTCACCCTCGCTTGGTTTTTCTCCCACGCCGAAAAAAAACATCTGTGTACACTTGAGAAAGCCAAACAAGATAGCGAGAAAGGGAGAGTCATAAAAATTCCTGCGCGTAGCCGCTTGTTCTAAGTTGGAAAATCGACACCGGTTTTCCTAATTTTCTTACTACGAACAATAATGCGTAATGTTTTCTTATTTCCGCGGAATCACGTAAGATATTTTATGACCTTCTCTAGGAGATGCAATTTATATAATTAACAATAGATGTACTCTTCATGTTGTATCGATTAGGAAGAAAATATTCGAAGTTAAAAGAATCAACCTAAACAATAAATTATAAGATAATAGTGCTTGGTAGTTCGAATAATAATTTTAAAATTATAAGAATAAAAATCTCTCTCGTCAATGCAATTGCTGTAGGTTTAATTTAAACTTAGTCAAAATGTTTGCGATTTTCCCTAATTTTGGATGTTTTATTTTCTACCATAATTAGTCTAAGACCATAGCGAGTTGATGGAAAGTATTTTAAGATTTTCTTTTGTTTTTCTTTCGAGAAAGCGTGCGTTACATAATGTTTGCGATACGTTTATTTTATACTATTAATGTTAAGAAAAATTGAATTTTTACGTTGAGGTTCAACAATCCTATTACCGTTTAGGTACTTTCATTTGTTTATCAATTTAAAAAATGATTGGGACATTATAATTTCAATTAATCATAGTTAAAGGATAATTAAACGTAAAAATTGAATTTTGCATATTAGAAGTATTGTAGAATAGTTAATAAGACGTTTCTCAACTCATTTTGAATTAAATTAACAGAGTTTTGCGCATACAAATCAACAAATTAATGTTAAAATAAGAAGGCACAGAAAACCGGCTTGAGGAGCCATCTCTTGCGTAAAGATCTGAACCCTAGAGTTCACGCCCTCCCGCGCTCGCGCTCCCAAACCAATTAGGGGCCCAAAATTAGACAAGAAAAGAGGAGGAGGACGATTACACCAATGAGGGAAATGAAGCTAACTTCGTTTTTCTCCATCGCGACGGATCAAGGGAAGGGAGTTTTCCCGCCCACTACCCTCGAAGCATCAAACGGGACTCACGCGGCCCCGGAGGTCAGTCTGCCACCACCATCCAGCAGGACGGAACACTCACAGCCAAGGAAGATCAGCACCATCACCACCACTACGGACTTAGGAAATTATTTGTGTTTTTTTTGTAAAGAGCGTGCAAAGCTCTGTAGATTGTAAGTCGAAGCATTGTAAGAGAGAGAGAGAGAGAGAGAAGACCGAAATAAAAAGTAAGTTTGTATCAAATATCATTATCTTTTCTATCTCATCTTTTATACCTCACCCTCCCCTATCCTAATTCCGGGACGTTGAATTCTTCTGTCGGAAACGATAGGATCAATTGTCCCATAGATTACTAACTCTGCATTCGGCCTCTTAAAGTCGACGGATCAGAGCGGTGAGTGAGTTGGAATTTCGCATTCGGCCTCCTAAGAAACGGAAGAGCAAGGATCGGAAAACTAACTCATCTACACTGAGGGAATAGAGTTAGGATAAATTTTTCCCACAATCTAATACAAATATTGAGTAACTAGCCATTGCTCGTCTCGGTTTAATGCAGGCAACTGCAAAACCACAAGGAGCAGGACTGTGACACAAAATACGTCACATAAAATTTTTGGAGGCCCCGGAGGGATAGGCTAATTGCTCAAATTGTGTTAGAAAAAAAACAATAGCATTTTCTTTTTCTTTTCCTTCTCTGTAATTTTAAGAGTCCGTACGTGCCGCGAAAAATATTTTGTTTGATTTAAAAAAAAAAAAAAAAATCGCGGTTACGAAGTGATTGGGTGAAAAAAAAAAAAAAAGAGTGAAAAAAAGTAAAGTTAGTTATGCCCCAAAGCCTCTGAGTCACATAAAGGTGACTATGCGCAACGGCCTCTGAACTAAAATTAAGTAAAATAAAAAAATATTATAATTTTGTTTAATGCACAAAAACCTCTGAATCACAAGAAGTGATCATGCGCAACGGCCTATTTGTAAGAAAATAATAAAAAAAAAATATATTATAATTTTGTTTAATGCACAAAAGCCTCTGAATCACAAGAAGTGATCACGCGCAACGGCCTATTTGAAAGAAAATAATAAAAAAAAATATTATAATTTTGTTTAATGCACAAAAGCCTCTGAATCACAAGAAGTGATCATGCGCAGCGGCCTATTTGAAAAAAAGAAATATAATTTTGTTAGTTATACCCCAAAGCCTCTGAGTCACATAAAGGTGACTATGCGCAACGGCCTCTGAACTAAAATTAAGTAAAATAAAAAAATATTATAATTTTGTTTAATGCACAAAAGCCTCTGAATCACAAGAAGTGATCATGCGCAACGGCCTATCGGTAAACTTTTGATAAATTGAAAAATAATTTTGTTAAGCCAATGCCCCAAAGCCTCTGAATCATTAAGAAAAGTGATCATGCGCAACGGCCTATCGGTTACAATTTTAGTAAATTGAAAAATAATTTTGTTATGCCAATGCCCCAAAGCCTCTGAATCACAAGAAGTGATCATGCGCAACGGCCTATCGATTAAAATTTTAGTAAATTGAAAAATAATTTTCTTAAGCCAATGCCCCAAAGCCTCTGAATCACAAGAAGTGATCATGCGCAACGGCCTATCGGTAAACTTTTGACAAATTGAAAAATAATTTTGTTAAGCCAATACCCCAAAGCCTCTGAATCATTAAGAAAAGTGATCATGCGCAACGGCCTATCGGTAAACTTTTGATAAATTGAAAAATAATTTTGTTAAGCCAATGCCCCAAAGCCTCTGAATCATTAAGAAAAGTGATCATGCGCAACGGCCTATCGGTTACAATTTTAGTAAATTGAAAAATAATTTTGTTATGCCAATGCCCCAAAGCCTCTGAATCACAAGAAGTGATCATGCGCAACGGCCTATCGATTAAAATTTTAGTAAATTGAAAAATAATTTTCTTAAGCCAATGCTCCAAAGCCTCTGAATCACAAGAAGTGATCATGCGCAACGGCCTATCGGTAAACTTTTGATAAATTGAAAAATAATTTTTGTTAGTTAAAGCCCCAAAGCCTCTGAGCCACAAGAAGATGACTATGCGCAACGGCCTCTTGACTAAATTAATGTGTAAATTCGGTATTTGGAAAATCAATTTAGTGGTGTTCTTGTAATTGAAAAGTTATTTAATAGTTTTTTTTTCTGTTTAACGTTGCGGAGGCAGCTAACGTGCTGTTCGTAAATTCAACTTGTCTTAAATGTTTAAAATTGGTAGAGAAGCAATAAGTATTAATTGCATATAAAATTGCATTTAGGTTGTTTTGTATACTGCGTGTACATTTGTTTTTTTTTTAATTGATTAAATTTCGAATGCATTTTAATTCAGGAATCTTTGGCTTTCCAAATTCACAAACCTTGAAAATCCTCTATTACTGAGAAGAGAAGCTAATAAAAGTAACCTCTAAAATTTATTGCTAAATTCACGGTATTGCAATTCTATATTTTGAAAAATAAACAAAGAAACAAAAATTACAAAAAAATTTCAAACTTTTATCTATAAAATTGAATCTTAATTTCTGAATCTTTATTCGAATTCAACAAGTAAAAATAATATTCGTTTATTTTTTTCTTAATTTTACTATATTCTTAAACTAATAATAACTATTCAAAAGAAATTTTACCATATTAATGTAAATCTGTATTTATCTTTTCCTAACTCTTACTACTTTATAAAACGAATGATGTTCTAAGTATATAACTTACAAGATACTTTTGCATTTGGCTTAAGCTAATAAATAAATGAAACTTAATTTTAAAAAAAAAGGACAAGTCTTCTAAATTACAACTTATCTTTAATGAAACAAAACTTTTTCTAAATTCATGTAGATTATAAATTAGAACCATTAAAATTCAAAACATACTTTAAACCTTACGAAATTAAAGTTAAAAAATTGTGAAATTAAAATTATAACTAAATATTATGAATACAAAAAAATATGCCAATTTGAAAATTGAAGTTTCATTCTTTACTATATTTACCATTTTTGAAAGATTGGTATTTAAAAGGTGCGGCCGTAATGCTGCATCTCTTCATTTTACTACTTAAATGAATTTAATAAAAAGAAAATCTTCTAAACCATCTGAATTTTGCCAAAGTAAAAGTTGTAAAAAAAAAAAAAAAAAAAAAAAAAGATATTACTGTTCTTCCGGAATTCTCTAAATTTTACTACATTCTTTTAAATTGTTAAAACGTTCAAATTTGTTCTATTAAATTTTGAAAAACCGTTACTCTTTCCAAATTCTCTGAATTTTATTATGTTTTTTTTTAAATTATCCTACTAAATTGTAAGAGCCATTAAACAAAATTATTACACATTCAAGGTAAATTGTTTACTTACTATACCAATTTCACTGTATCGTACTATTTCTAAAAATGTTTTCCGTTTGCCAATTGTGTCATAAACGTGGTCACATTGCACCACAATGTTCTACAATAAAGATTTGTCAGTTATGTGATAAGGTAGGACATATAGCTTTAGAATGCCCCAAACTAGTTAGATGCCAACTCTGCTCTGGAGTAGGCCATACCGCGACTAATTGTCTTAGTCGTCCAATCCAATCCCAAGCTCGGTCATTTAATACCGTAAAAAGTAACAATAAGCATTTAAATAAATTAGGTACTGCTAAATATCAAGAAGTTTTAGAGAACGATCTACTGACTAAATTAAATGAATCTTTAGAAGATATTTATCAATTTTCTAATGAATCTGTAACTCAGTATTCAAACAGGTTGATTATTAAAGCTAATGAGTTAATGAAAAAATGCGCTATAGAAACTATACTTACGAACAATATAAATTTTAATAAAATAATACAGAGTTTACTGGTTGAGAATTTTCTAATAGGACTAAAACCTCATTTATTGTCAGATGTTAATCCATGTGAAACTTTCACTGATACCGTTAAACATGCTATTTCGGTAGAACAGGAAATATACAATTACAAGTCTCAATCACCTCCGAGTAATGACTATGTTTCTTCTAATATCTACTCAAATAAAGTTTCCGATAAACTCAAAGTTTTAGAACATAGTACCAGTAAAGTGTATAATTTTGGATCATTTATAATTTTACCAAGATCAATCGCGTCTAAAGACTGCAAAGAAGCAACAGAAAATAATGAATTAGATCAAAACGAAAATAATCCGATTGTATCAAAATATGTTGAGAAACGGGTCTCCGAACGTACTGTGAATAAACCCAATTATAAAGAATCTAATAATCTAAATGGTGAGTTTATAGAAAAAATTATTTTATCTCTACAATCTAAAAAAAATGATCAGTTTAAATTACCCGAAGAAATAAATAGTCCTCCTAAACTTAAATTTATTTCAAATAAAAGTGTTGGGGTATCTAAAACGATAGAAAGTCTTTTAACAACTAGTATTATAAGTAATTCTAGGCTAAACCATGATAGCATGCATATCGACAGAATATATAAAAAATCTGAGAATCCTCAAGTGACACCTGAAAAGTGTATTCCTAAACAAACTACTAAACTACCTAAACCCATAAAAAAATACCTTAATACCAATTTTTCTAAATATAACCTCATTCCGAATAAAAGCTATGATGAATCTAAATCCCAATCAAATTGTATGTTACTTAGTTACTTTAAAACTAGAATTAAAGATGAGAGCGATGATTATATTGTTAACTCAAGTGGAAAAGCACACACGAATAATGCCATTAATAAAAAACCACTTCATAAATCAGCCTTTCCAATTCAAGCTCCAATATATTTCAAAGATTTGTTAAGGAATAGGTTTACGGTTAAAAGTAACTTCGGCAATTTCAAATCACCGTTTAATTGCTCTTTAATTAATATTAAGCTATCACACTTTAAGGTTATACTTGATTTTATTTTGATCAAGTATAAATTAACTTTCCATAATTTACTACTAAATAATGTTAAACGAAAATACCACCAATATAAGTACTATGTAACTAGCTACTTAAAAATCAAAAATATATTACAAAATTTATTGAAGCATGAGTCCAATACAGAGATTAACTCTTATCTAAAATTACTACCGATTTTATAAAAATATAAACCTCCATCAACCTTAAGCATTTTTATTAAAATTTATGAGAAAAATAAAATACTTAAGTATTAAAGTTAGTTTTTAATTAAATATTACTAAAATTAATTTGTTAAAAGAATATTTTTTGTTTATTATTATTATTTTCCATCAAGTAATATAGGTTGCAAATTTCCTCCGAATTTCTTTTTAATTGTTTTTCATTTAAACTTAAACTTATTTTTATGAGCCAAAATACTAATATTCTTTTCTGTTACAGACAAATTTATAGTAAAAGGAAAGAATAATAATAATAAAAAACTCAAAGTCTCAACAAAGTAAAAATGAGCTTTGTAGTTTTCACCATTTTTATTCCTTCTGAATGAAGCACATGCCTTAATAGATAGGCGAGTGCGAGGTTCCTGTTTAACAGCCCAACATCACCCAGCAATACTTCCAGTTCCTTCAAATCAATGATTACGCGTCTACAATTCATCTAATACAAGCCAGAAATTTATTGTACATTTTATCATTGCGTTAGGTTCTCTAATAATCGTATTATAATGAATGAAGAAAAGATTAAGCGTGCGAATTTTTTGTATAAATTGCGTGCGATAATTTTTTTTTACTTTGTAAAGCTTATAATTTGGAAAATTTAAATTGATTTTGAGGAATTTTAAATTCAAATAATAATACGAATATAATAATTGATGTGGGAGTATATATATCTAACGAATACTTGCTCGAGTTAAAAGAATAAAAAAAATCATCATCCAATACACCCTGTGTATTTATTTTATTGTTTTAATAAAATAAGTCGATTTGTTCTTGGAATTTTTTTTTTTTTTTTTTTTGAGCGTATTTTCTAATTTATTTATTATACAAAAAAGGAACAAAGTCTCTGGAATCACAAGTGGTGACCATGCAAAACTGACTTGGTGCACAAATACCAAACTCTGTTACGTTTTGATCATGAGAAGTTTTCTTTTTTGGAAATCTTAAAGGCTGTTGTATCATTTAAATAACGATCAATACGTCACAGTCTCTGACAAACAAAATCTAGCACGTGCGGTAATCCGTTTTTAAAGCTAAGATTTAACCAAGCACTGGCTAGCCAATATAGAGGAAGATCAATACTATGACTCAGCTTACAAAAGATAATGTTGTAGTTGATGCTGAAAATAAAAAAAAAAATGTTAAATTTTTTTTTTTTGTTTCTATAAATGAATTAGAGATGACGTGCATTTAACTTCAAAATGTTTCAAACCAATTCAATATTCTTGAGAAAAAGAAAAACATTAAACGTTAAGTTTTCCTTCTAAAAGAAAGGAGTTATGTCAAATACAATATATATTATTATTATAAAAAAAAAAAAAGAAAAAAAAAAAAAATATTTATGTTTTTCTGAATTACTCATAAACAACAATTTGAATTTCATCTCTTACGGTTCTTGTAGTTTCTTTGTGCAATCAATATAACAATAAACATCGATTTATTATTCCAAATTATATCTTACCGACGGTACTCAGTGTAAGGTTTACTACGTTTGTTAGTAGTAGCAACCATTTAAGGAGGGGGGTGTTACATCCCGCCATTTCTATTAATAATAAAATTAGAATACAAATGAAAAAGGAAACAAGAGTTGTTCATGCAAATCGGTTGCGTATTTCACATATTAACCCAACCAAAGATTCATAAAAAAAAAAAAAAAAAAACCCCGAAAGTGGAGGAGAGTAAATAATAACTTCTTTTTCTAATTACAGTTTGAAACAACAATTATGTCTCTTGTGACAGGACTATTTTTTATGTGGGTATGAAATAGTCGTCACTGAACATCCGAAGCTATTTATTTTTGAAACTACGAAGGATAATGTATTCATTACGAGCAAGAGAATGTCGCTCAGTAACCTAGATATCTTTGCGTATACTAATTCTAAGTTTGTATTTGTAGAACGTTATATTCGAACCCAAATAACTAATTTGTATAGGGATGTAGTGATACATCGTTGTAGACAGGAACGTGAAATTTAAAAAAAAAAACGCGTTAGCTATTGCTACGCATGCGCCCGATCAATTCGCTTTTAATCTCATGAGAGGACCCGGGTATATGGTTGTGACGGCTGGAGAAGTGGTCCATGTTGTAAAGTGTATACCTACTGATGTTAAGGTAATGTCTGGCGATGAATGTTATGTTGAACTTAAGGTTAGTCATAACAATGAAACCAAGTTTATGACACCCAAGACTCACATATTAAAAAACCACGGTACCATAGTGGATTGTAATGCCGTATTACCCACATTCTTTTTCTTTAATGAGAACTGGTTTAAGTTTCTACCACGACCCGTAGATGCCAGAACACCTGAAATCTTGAAACCTTTTACTGAGATGACTTGGAAATATCAAGACATACCAACCCTTGCTACAAGCGGTATTTACTCCGAACAGGATTTGGAGGAACTGATGAACAGGATTATGTATCCCCTTGAACAACCAGGTGTAATCAACGATGTTACTCGGGAAATAGGAGGTCGTCCCTTACGTAATCAGGATGGAGGGATCACTAAACTTTTGGATGAGGAATTCATTGAGCGTCTAGCTAAGTCTACTTGGCAAAAGGCGTGGGGAAAATTCTTAACCTTTGGTACCATGAGCGCCGCAATAATGGCTATTTTAGTCATCCTTCAAGGAGTAAAAATGTTAGCCGACGTACTTGTCAACGGTATAGTTTTGCACAGGATTTATGGGTGGTCATACCATCTATTAGCAGCAGCCTGGAATAGTTTAACAACTCTTTTTATTCATTTGGGGCCCAAACCCGATGCATTTGCTCAAAGGGATATGGAACAACCTCTCGCACCACCTGTCAGCCACTGAGAGAAAATTCTTATTACCCAACGCTCAGGGTAGATAATGAAATAGATAACCCTAACTCCTTACAACCGAAATCAACCAAATCGACCTTAGGGTTCGTTCAGGATTAAAAGTAAATTGATCATATTGGCATAATTTTTATTTGTGTATTTTAGTTCTTTATATGCGAAAACCTTATAGCTACAATATTGTATCACTAATCTCTACATCATTTTTACGATCACTTTTCCTCATTGCACTCCTTAAGTAATCGTTTAAGTGTGGGGGTGTGACGGCGGATGCTTCAATTTAATTTTTTTTATATAATTTAAAGTAAGGAAAAAAAAAATATATATTGTAGTTTAAACTGAGAACCTTCTGTTCTCTTATGAAAAAAAAAAATAAGTTGAGCACTATTGTCACCCAGAATGTCGCCGCGCATTATCGTTGAGGAAACCCAGAGTCGCGTTTTCGAGCAGAATGTTTCTGACGAGGACGAAGGAACATAGTGAAAACTATATGAGAAAAAAACGTTTTACGACTTGACTCTCTCGGAAAAGCAGTCACCCTCGCTCGATTTTTCTCCCACGCCGAAAAAAAACATCTGTGTATACTTGAGAAAGCCAAACAAGATAGCGAGAAAGGGAGAGTCATAAAAATTCCTGCGCGTAGCCGCTTGTTCTAAGTTGGAAAATCGACACCGGTTTTCCTAATTTTCTTACTACGAACAATAATGCGTAATGTTTTCTTATTTCCGCGGAATCACGTAAGATATTTTATGACCTTCTCTAGGAGATGCAATTTATATAATTAACAATAGATGTACTCTTCATGTTGTATCGATTAGGAAGAAAATATTCGAAGTTAAAAGAATCAACCTAAACAATAAATTATAAGATAATAGTGCTTGGTAGTTCGAATAATAATTTTAAAATTATAAGAATAAAAATCTCTCTCGTCAATGCAATTGCTGTAGGTTTAATTTAAACTTAGTCAAAATGTTTGCGATTTTCCCTAATTTTGGATGTTTTATTTTCTAACATAATTAGTCTAAGACCATAGCGAGTTGATGGAAAGTATTTTAAGATTTTCTTTTGTTTTTCTTTCGAGAAAGCGTGCGTTACATAATGTTTGCGATACGTTTATTTTATACTATTAATGTTAAGAAAAATTGAATTTTTACGTTGAGGTTCAACAATCCTATTACCGTTTAGGTACTTTCATTTGTTTATCAATTTAAAAAATGATTGGGACATTATAATTTCAATTAATCATAGTTAAAGGATAATTAAACGTAAAAATTGAATTTTGCATATTAGAAGTATTGTAGAATAGTTAATAAGACGTTTCTCAACTCATTTTGAATTAAATTAACAGAGTTTTGCGCATACAAATCAACAAATTAATGTTAAAATAAGAAGGCACAGAAAACCGGCTTGAGGAGCCATCTCTTGCGTAAAGATCTGAACCCTAGAGTTCACGCCCTCCCGCGCTCGCGCCCCCAAACCAATTAGGGGCCCAAAATTAGACAAGAAAAGAGGAGGAGGACGATTACACCAATGAGGGAAATGAAGCTAACTTCGTTTTTCTCCATCGCGACGGATCAAGGGAAGGGAGTTTTCCCGCCCACTACCCTCGAAGCATCAAACGGGACTCACGCGGCCCCGGAGGTCAGTCTGCCACCACCATCCAGCAGGACGGAACACTCACAGCCAAGGAAGATCAGCACCATCACCACCACTACGGACTTAGGAAATTATTTGTGTTTTTTTTGTAAAGAGCGTGCAAAGCTCTGTAGATTGTAAGTCGAAGCATTGTAAGAGAGAGAGAGAGAGAGAAGACCGAAATAAAAAGTAAGTTTGTATCAAATATCATTATCTTTTCTATCTCATCTTTTATACCTCACCCTCCCCTATCCTAATTCCGGGACGTTGAATTCTTCTGTCGGAAACGATAGGATCAATTGTCCCATAGATTACTAACTCTGCATTCGGCCTCTTAAAGTCAACGGATCAGAGCGGTGAGTGAGTTGGAATTTCGCATTCGGCCTCCTAAGAAACGGAAGAGCAAGGATCGGAAAACTAACTCATCTACACTGAGGGAATAGAGTTAGGATAAATTTTTCCCACAATCTAATACAAATATTGAGTAACTAGCCATTGCTCGTTCCGGTTTAATGCAGGCAACTGCAAAACCACAAGGAGCAGAACTGTGACACAAAATACGTCACAATAACCCTAAGGTGATCCAGATTTTACCAAATATACAATTTAAAATTATAACCACTTATCCGTTTGTCTACAATTGTTTGTATTAACTTGTAAGAATTTTGTGAAAGGCAACTATATTTCCTAAGAAAGTTAATAATTTTATAAAAATGCGATCGGAATAATATAAATTTGAATAATGAAATTCTAAGAAATTTTTACGAAGACAGCAAAAAGATTCAAACATGAAAGATTTTAAAAGTAATGCTACGACTAACAATAACATCGTTGACAATTAAAAAAAATATATATATATATTGTTCTTTTCTTTTTTAACAACAACAAACAAAAATATTGCGATTACATATTAAAATACCTCAGTTTTTGTTTGCTAATGAAACAAGCAAAAGTTTTTTTTTTGTAAAAATTATGTATTATTAAATAATAGAAATATTTAATTAATTATTTAGTCACAATGTAGAAAACATGTCAGGGATTAATTTAATAACTTATTATTCTATCTATCTTTGAATAAGAAAATATAGAACTAATCCAAAAGAAAACGAAACAAAACCATTCCTAAACCTTGCAACCCTAACAAACATAGATAAAAAAAATTTGACTGTAATTTTATGCAAAATCAGATTGTATTTGCCTACAAAAATTGTTCGCATTCATAAAAGAAATTTTATGAATAGTTCAAGAACAAAACAAAGAAAGAATTTAGGTAGCTGTACTCACATTGCTAAGATTAAATCGAATATAATGTATTGGAAGTGATCAGTTTCATCATATACTGACATGATCATCCTACAAGATACACTATTCGGCACTGTATTGAGTAAAGCAATTTTCTACTCTAACGCACTGCATACTCTCTAATGCAAATATGTGAATGCTACTCATGCCAAAAAAAATCTTGAGTTTTAAAATGAACTTTTAAAATGACTGAGATTTTCAAAGAAAGGTAATGATGCATAAGAGCAATAACAAGTCAAAATTAACAAAAATTACTCCATCCTATTCTTCCTTTTTATCAAAAATACTTACCAATATAATTAAATTTTTCTTTTGGAAAAAATTATAATTTTTCTCAGTATACGGTTGAAAAATATTTTTTTTTATAATGATAATATCAACAACCCTTCAATGTTATTCTACTCGAATAAAGAGAAAATAGTGATATACCTTTTGCCAAATATCTCAGCAAGGAGGGAAGTGAATGATCACTTGAATCATTCCCTATATATTTCTCCTCACATTTTATTTACTACAAAATTATTTAATACACACATTATTTCTAAACTCAGTTAATCAATGACTTTAACTTATGTAAAACCAGCAAAACAAAATTTATTATACATTAGCGTAATAAAACAATTTAATTTTCGAAATGCGATGTTCAAACAAGATATTATATATCTCTATACAAATTCTAATGCATAACGTATGCTATATTTATTACGTAACGTTTTATCAACCAATTGTTATATAAAATTATAACCGTAGGTTAAGTGTAGTCTAGTGTTAGGAAAAAAAATAAATGATTTACTTTATAGAAATTTATAGAAGATACGAAATTTTGTTTAAATTTATTGAATTTTTATTATTGTTTTTGTTATTGTTTATATATATAAATTTTTAGTATGGATTTAATGATATGAATTTTTATTATTGTTTTTATTATTTGAATTGTTATTATTATTGAACCTTTTGTAACAAGAAATTACTGATGGTTCAACTATTCCTATAATTGTTGAATATCTACGATATTCAACAGTCAAAGGGGGGAGGTGTTACGTTTGTGACGTATCTCAAAAATCATATTAACAATGCATATGGGAGCGTCCAGCAGAAGCGAGCCACCGAGCGCGCGCGATGTCTTTTTTTGCGTAAAAGTAGCTCTGTTTAACTCGCTCATAATCGTATGCTGCGACTTTAAAAAAAAAACCAAGGACCTATATCGATAGATTTGTTTCTGCTCTTTCCAATTGCGCCATTGTTTTTATTGCGAAACGCGTTCTTCCGGACGAAAACTCGAGTTGAATATTGAAAGCCATTTTTCTCAAAGTATATCATGTTTTTTTTTTTCAAAATAAACTACACCATTGGAAAGTACAACTCTTAAGCTTCAAAACCCTATCTTGGAGAAGTTGGAGAAATAAAGGGTTTAAAAGTAACAACATGAAAAAGACAGCGCCGAGGGTCCGCGCGAGCCCCTCGCGCCCGTGCGTACGGCACGTTTAAGTGCACGCTCTATTCAATTCTAATAATCGTATACCAAGTCTCTGGAAAAAGAACTAAGGACATATATCGATAGATTTTTTCCTGCTCTTTCCAAAGGTGCTATTATTTTTATTCCAAAAGCTTCCTTCTAGTTGAAAATTCCATTTGAATGTTTAAACTCTATTTTTTCAATAAAATATCAGTCTTTTCTTCAAAATGAATTATATTCTTCAAAAGTACAAGTCTTAAACTATAAAATATTACATTTTTAAGTTGAAACATGAAAAGTTCAAAAATAGTAAGATCAAAAAGACAGCGGCTGCCCGAACTTTTTACGCTATGCTCAAGGGCGGATTAATACACGCGATGGCCTATTTCGCCCTTTCTTTTTTGTAAATATAAAATGTTTTGTAACTTACAATGGCAATGCGTGGACATAATTTTGTGGATCTAGTTCTAACAGTTAGTATAATATTACAATGAACTTTGTTCATTTATATAACAAAATTTGAAAAACATAATATATTAAACATAAAAATATCCATGAACGCACTGAAAGCAGTGAAATTCGGAATAAAAATAATAGCACCATTGGAAACAGCAGGAAAAAATCTATCGATATATGTCCTTAGTTCTTTTTTCAGAGACTTGGTACACGATTATTAGCGAATTGAATAGAGCGTGCACTTAAACGTGCCGTACGCACGGGCGCGAGGGGCTCGCGCAGACCCTCGGCGCTGTCTTTTTCACGTTGTTACTTTTAAACCCTTTATTTCTCCAACTTCTCTAAGATAGGGTTTTGAAGCTTAAGAGTTGTACTTTCCAATGGTGTAGTTTATTTTGAAAAAAAACATGACATACTTTGAGAAAAATGGCTTTCAATATTCAACTCGAGTTTTCGTCCGGAAGAAAGCGTTTCGTAATAAAAACAATGGCACCATTGGAAAGAGCAGGAAAAAATCTATCGATATCGGTGCTTGGTTTTTTTTTCAAAGACGCAGCATACGATTATGAACGAGTTAAACAGAGCGCTTTTTACGCGGAAAAAGGCACCGCGCGCGCTCGGTGGCCCGTTTCTGCTGGACGCTCCCATATTTATCGCCAGTAATTTTCTGACATACAAATGTCGTATATGCGAATTTCGACAACTATGCACTTTTAACTGTACGGCCTCGCGACACTCCAAGTCAATGAACTCTTCAAAATACAAATACAGCAATTTTTATGTTCCAGCAAGCATAATATACGCTAAATACAACTGTCAATTTAACCAATGCGCACCAAAGTAATTAACAATTTAGAAAACTTAAACTTGATAACCATGAATGTAAAATAACCAATGGTCGTGATTTTGTAAATCAAAGTATTAATTGTTTAAACCATAATTTATGAGAAATTCATGTCGATCCAAGACTGACGAGTATTATTATTATTATTATAATTATTATTACTAATATTACTATTACTATTATAAATCGTATTATTATTTTTATCATTAAATCAAATTCTGTAACAGAAAATGATACATTTGTTGAATCTCTACGACATTCAACAGTCTAAGGGGGGAGGTGCTACGTCCGGAGACGTATTCTCATTTTAAAGAAAAAGCATAATTAGTATCAGATATTTCCTGACACACAAAAGCGTGAATGCAACTTAATGCTATGCAGCGTTCTGCTTATGCGACTTTGTGACGTATAGAGTCACCCACTCAGAAAGACAACGCATGCAGTTTTTAACATACGGTCGAGCTAGAATCCAAGCCACCGAACTCCGCGGCAGTCGAAAGGCCACACTTAGCAATGCTCAGCATTTCGCAAGTACGACGACCCAGAAAACTTGTAATACATAAGTTGTCAAAAGATGAGTTCGATGCGTCACCGGGCTCATCTTTAACCTAATTATTTTGTATTATAAAAGAAGTGATGTGTGTCACGCGAATCAGTCACAGCGTACAAGAACCTGGAGAGCTCCGTGTAACTCTACGACATCGAGGAACTTGAAATCGGAGGTGTTACGTCCGTACGTATCCTTAAATTCCATTTGATATTCATATTCTCATCAGTAATTTCTTGATCCACAAAATTATGTGATAGCAAATTTATTGACACCCACGTATCAACTAGCATAGAGAAAAAATTGCAACACAGGGAAATTGTAAATATTCTTGTACGAAATGAACCACAATTTTAAACGAACCATATTGAAATTATTTAAAAATTTCTCAAAACATTTTATGAAAGACGTTGTTGTATTTATAGTTAACTTTCCATCTTATAATTGTAATTTGAAATTATTGTAACAGAAAATGACTGATGGCTAACTATTATTATACTTGTTGAATCTCTACGATATTCAACAATCTAAGGGGTTAGGTGTTAGGTCCGTGACGTATTCTTAAAATTAAATCTACAATCATAATTTCTCATCAGTAATTTTCTGAAACACACACGTGCATACGAATTCAACAACGTTGCATTCCAATACAAGCGGCATCACGATGGGGCAAGACAAATTATAAACTGATATGTCTGCGACGTTATTAAATCCCAATATTCATTTCTTTGACCCACAAAACAATGCGAGTGCGAATTTTAACAGTACAGTAATTTCGGCTACGCAACAGCCAGCGTGACGTAGCGAGCCACTGACCTTATGAAACCAACCGCTCATCGCAACTTTGTTTAGAATCAGCACTTATAAGTGTGAAATCGAAATGATAATTTTTAAATGTTTACTAAATTTGTTTAAAAAGATGATTTTGACTCAGCATCAAAATCATCTTTAACCGAAATTAACCGCTTAATAAATACGACGACTCTCAACACACAAATCAGTAATCGTGCTAAAGTCGCGAGCTCCGTACCACTCCAGCCGACAATAGGAGAAACGATTATTATTTTTATACAGGCCAATACGAGCCAATAATAGTAAAGCAATTATATCAATGTAATACGTTATCGGTATTATACATTATTAAACCAAGTGAATAAATTATAAATCTTATTGTCTTATTTATAAAATTTATATTTGCCAATAAATAGTGCATCTAACAAATCAGCTGGTTATTATTTACGAGAGCCTACGCCCAGAGTAAAGGTCATATAAATCAAATATATATATATATATATATATATATATATATATATATATATATATATATCATTCAAATATAACCATAATAAATTCAATAAATATAAGAGTATTTCCTCGAATCTCAAGACTTAACATTTGAATATTTTTGAAATATTAAAAAATTATTATTTTACAATTATTTGGAAATTGTCTCTAAAACGTTAATATCATTAATTTAAACTAAAAATATAATACCAAAAACTGAATTAAACACGATTTATCATCATTTTCGTATGAATAATAAAATTTTTAACAAATATACATTTGCATGCACATACATATAAGCATATGTTACGCAAATGACCAAAAATTCAATATAATACGTCAATAAAATTATACCTCATCACACTTTTTTCATGTTACAATAATACTTATCAACTGTGGCACACATATAATATTATGTTTATATTAAACGTTAACAAAATGACAAAATGTTTTCACAAGTTTTCTTCTAAGTTATAGCTATACAACTTACGCTTGAATCGTGGTTGTTACTGACGGCAGTACACCGTTGCCGGTGGTGACTCGCTTGACGGAACCTGAGCACCATTTCCATTTTTTCTCGCGCAACAGATCGCCTTTTTATCGGGTGTAGATGTTATGCTGAATTCTGTAAAAAAAAAATATCATAAAGTTCTTTATCTTATAAAAATAAATAATATTTTGTGTGTATCGATGTGGGGAAAGAATTTAAATTAAAAGAGTGTGTATAGAAGGGGAATTATGCGCTTGTATAGCATAATCGAGCGATCTGCTTTTACTATGAAAATATTTACTTCTGTGTCGACAAATATTTATATACTTATCTAAAATTTCCATCAGTTCTTCGTTTCACCAATACTAATTATTTCTCGTACTTAATAACTTGGAAAAGTTTCTATTGATATTTTTGAAAATTTTCTGATGCCCCGCGTGAAAGAATGAACATTTTTCAAGTACAATCTGAAATTGGCAAAACAATTTTCATTGCATAAACTTTTGAATGAATATAGCTGCATCAGTTATATTCATGTTTTTTGGACTTAAGTAACACATTTTTATTTTTTCACGCGGAGCATCATAAAATTTTTAAAAATATCGATAAAAACATTTCCAAGTTACGAAATACGAGGAGTAATTAGTATTGGTGAAACGAAGAAGTGATGGAAATTATTAGATAAGTATACAAATATTTGTCTACACAGAAGTAAACATTTTCATAGTAAAAACGATAATGCTATACAATCTCATAACTCCCCTTGTATACACACTCGTTTAACTTAAATCTTTCCTCGCATTGATACACTGAAAATATCATTTACTTTTATAAGATAAAGAACTTTGTGATATATTTTTCTCTTTTTACAGAATTTGGCATAACGTTGCTAACGTGCTCAGTTTCCGTTAAGTCGAGTCAGCACCGGCATTGGTGTACTGCCATCAGCTGCACCAGGATTCAAGCGCAAATGTATAGCTACTACTTAGAAGAAAGCGCTCCTTGATATGTGTGCTATAGTTGATAAGTATTATTGTAACGTGAAAAAAGTATCATGCGGTGCATATTATTAATTAACGTATTATATTAAATTTTTTGTTACTTGTGTTATACGTACTTACATGTATTTGCATGCAAATGTATATTTCTTAAAAAGTTTATTGTTCTAAAATTAACGTACTTTAAAATTAACGTTTTAGAGAAAATCTCAAAATAATCGTAAAATTATATTTTTTTAATATTTGAAAAATCTTAAAGTAATTGAAAAAGTATCACTTTTGATTTGTACAAAAATCTTAAAACAGTATTAAAATTATCATTTTCAATTGATAACAATAATTTCAAAATCGTCTTAGCTTCAAATTTGTTTTCATTCCAAATTCATTGCAAAACTGTAATATACTAATGATCTCAATAATATCTGTTTGTCATACCTGTCCGTAAAGTACGTACTTTACGGCCTGTTTTGCGACCGTGATGTCGTACTTTACGAATACGTATAACAAAAAATAACTTTCGTTACTCGGCCGTAAAATTTTACGGATTTGGTAAGAATTATGCATTCTCGGACCGGATACGCCGGTCCTCGGACGCATCAATTCTTACACGGCCCGTAAAATGTTAGTTTACGGCCTAGTACCGAAAACTACTATTTTGATATAGTATTCGTGCAGTTCTACTTTACGGTCTGTTTTCGGGCCGTAAAAAGCTACTTTACGGACATGTGTACGTAAAGTATAGTAGCACTTTTCTGTCCGAAAACAGTTCGAAAAGTCCAACTTTACGCATACTATATCGAAAAATATTGTACTATTTTGTTATTTTTCGATTAGGCAATAATTTACATCTTAAGAAGTATTAAATAGTACCATTTTGTATACTCATCTTTTTTTGATTTTCTTGTTATCTCAACTTTTTTACGTGGGTTTTCCTGAACTTCAAATACTGACACCTATATTGTAAAAAAATCTATAATACTTATCAAAAATAGTTTTGTATCGAAATTAAAAACTGGTTTAAAAGGTTACTGGTTTAAAAGAGAGTCACAGAGGACCGTGGTTGAATCTTTCTGAATTGATCGTTACTCCTATGAAGTCAGTCTCATCAGCTTTCCTACATAATTGTCTATGCAGATCATCCATACATATTTCCAGCCATGCATAGATGTTTGTATTTAGTGGTGGTTGGGATATTGTCCCACGTATTTCTCTATCCTCGTAACCAAATCGGCGAAAATGACAAATCTGTTCATTCTCAATCAGAAAACGGTGTCTGGATCCTTCACTATGTTGTAGGTAATTCCCTATTAAAAATGAATATTCTTCTTTATCACTCTTCGGATGAATAAGAGATTGGTATCATACCATGCATATCAAGAGTTTCAGTATCGCTGCTGGCATCACTGCTGGTGTCGCTGCTGCTGTCAATGATACTGTCAATGTCAGTACCATTTTGATATTCCATACGAGACGACGACGCTACGGCTGATTCTAAAACTATAGTATAGTAATGTGCATTTCTATAATCAGAAAAATGTTTAAAATAATGCCCATTCTATATTAACGTTGTGATGACTCGTTACTGTTTTCATTAATTGGAATCTGCTATGTTTTTCGTTCTGACACTTGAATAATAAACCCACCAAATAATAATTTTTATTACAGATCGACCAAAGAACATCCTATTTAAGACCCTGTTATTATTTGGATCGCAAGATTTTTAAATAGCTGAAAAAGCCAGATATTTACAACTCTTGTGATACAAATAATAACAGGATCACTTATAAAATGTTCTTGAATCAAAATATACACTAGCTACTTTAACTTAGCGCATTCATTATTTACCACGACGTGTGTTCACTGATGACGGTCCAGGTTGTACATGTTCGTCACATTGTAACACAATTTGATCACCTTCCGTGTCATCGAGCATTTCGTTTATCACTAAAAAAACATCTTTATGATTTAAAAAGTATCGATAAATTTCATTTTATGAGGAGTATGTACTTATGATGACGTTGAAATATACGTGAGGTAATCGGGTTTGTATCCTCGTTCCGTTCTCTTATGGCACGCACGGCAATCGAAAGAATATCATTGATTACGAAATAACCCTATTTCGTACATGTGATTGATGATATGCCACAATGTAAGAGGAGAAAATGTAATTTTTTACACTATTCCCGGTGATAATTTTTCAAAATCACTGGCTCACGCAAGTCCACACATTGTGCGCACATGAGGTTCACGGTTGTTCGCGATACGTAAAGATAACCTCAAAACTTTTATCAAGTGTGCTACACTCGCCTTCACCATTTTTTATATCGTAGATGTAACACTTTGATTAAAAACTGTGTACTGACTAACTCTGACTAACTCTACCTCTTATATACTTTGATGGAATAGTGCTAATATCGCATTATTCTATATACAACGGCAGCTTCGCTTTCAACGTAGCATATACATTTTCCGTTCATTTCATTTTTTCTAAATATAATATGACGTCCAACGTCGACTTGCACCATTCGTAACCAACATCGCGAACATATAACCGTACAACAATACATCGCCACGCTTCTAGCTTTGCGAATGACGTGTCTTCGTTTACGAATAACGTGTCATCGTTTGGATCATACACCGAGAGAATCTTTCACAGTGTCAATCAGCAGTTAAGACTCGTGTTTGAATATGATCTTACTTGCATCTGCATACATCTCTGCATGAGCGTGTGATTCATACTGTCAGGCGCTCAGTTATCTCATATACGGTGTCAGCACCCGCACAGCTGCGAAAGTGTCTCACGATGATCTCATTGTCATACGATTCGCGATACTCTCATGTCTGCTGTTTATACGTGCATGATCTGCTGGTAGTGGGGGATAATGCATCATCGTGGCTCACAATCGTCAGTTGCCGTTTATCTCTCCATGTAGTTGCATCTTTCGCGAGTTTTTGTTTGCTGCGGCCATGGTGGATGAGGAGGCTGCGTCCGATCAGCTTGCTGTATGATGCGGTAATCAAGTCTCCCCCGCAATGCATTGGCCAATCAAGTCATTGGTGGTGTTGCCACCGACAGTGTATACAATACGGCAGTGTAATACGTCGAGACCACCACTCACGTCATCCAAGCTATGCCGTGTGTCTTTCGGGTGAAGATTGCGTGTGTCACATATGCTGGGCATACCACACGCTATCGTCGCACTAATTTCGACTGTCAGTTTTCAATGGAAATTTTAATCTTAAATATCTCGGAAATATCTGGATGAATATTTCTGCTTTACAAACTTCATCCTCTCCACAAAATTTCTTTAATTTTTTATAATTAACAAATTAAAATAGTGTTTAATAATATAAATTCGTAATAAACATAACTGCGATTGAATTTGTGAATGTCAGGGAGAAATGTAGAGTTTAAATCCGAAAGTTGTCAACTACTGGTACAGTGTCCTATAGTTGGTACATGCTCACGGAAAAAGTGTCAGAGTGATCGTTACAGATTCTGGAATCATATTATCTTGGTCTTACGTTTTAAAATTAATATTAATGAATTAATTTAGCACTTCATAACATAAATTTGTGACAAATCTAAGTGCGGTTTAATTTATGAATATCAGGGGGGAGTATAGAGTTCAAATCCGAAAGTGGTCAACTACTAGGGCAGTGTTCCATTGGTTCATGGTGACGGGAAAAGTGTCAGAGTGATCTATACAGACCCCACATGTACACACATGCACACCTCAGGTACACACACACGCATACAAACCCGCATACACACACATCAGTGTCTAGTATATGTGTATTGGGGCATGCCAGAAAAATTTTAATTTATCGCAATTATCTCGAACAATATAAGTCCTATCGAGAAACGGACGAAATTTTTGGGGGCTTCCTAATGGGGGATTGCTTTTACCGATACTATATAATGACCCAAAACAATATTCAAAATTCGAAAATTTTCAAAACAAATTAATTTTTTTGTATTTATCTCAAAAAATACAAGCCAAATCGAAAAAACGGACGAAATTTAAAAAAAACTATTTTGAAAAAAATATACATGGGGAGTGTGTATGTGTGCGGGCGTGTATGTGTGAGTGTGTGTGTTTTCCGGATGTGTGTATATCTGCGCTTAAAAATCAATGCATAATAATTACATAATTAATATTACAGTGCAGAAATTCCGGGGTACATCTCGCCCCCACCCGGCATTTGCGTCAGCGATACGGAAGTCCTACTTTTAGACATACTTTGCCAGAAAAGTATTTTAGTGCAGAGTGATAGTGGTGAGGTAGAGATAGAGAATATTTCCTGTATATCTATCAAGTCTTTTGAGAAGGAAATAGAAATTTGGAGAGCGAATGCAGTGAATATCAAAATTGATGAAGAAATAATATACGTCGAAAATATTTCCAATAATGACATTGATAGTGACAGTGAATTCAAAGGGTATCTTAAGTCAGAATTATCTCCCGTCGTGGAGATTATAAAAGACTGATTCGCGAAATCGAAAAAAATGAGTTAAGGAACCAACGTTAGTGCCACGCAAAAATAGCTGGAAAATTCGCAGAGGTGATGTTTGTGGCATATATTTTTTTACAGAGCAAACACGAACGTCTATGGCTGTATTGTGAGAAATGCCGAGACTGGATTTGCTCAACCTATAGTCGCATCAAGTGCCGCTTTGACTATGTATGTGTTAGAGTACAAGAGACTAGTTGCGAACAAGTAGAGAGAAAGACAGAGAGGATAAATATTAAAAGCAAGTGTGTGTGAGAAAGAACGGGTGACACCTGGGCATGACTAACCGTCATACCCAGGGAATCTGCTGATAGCGCGTTATGACGCATCAAGACGAACTCGGGCCCCCCCAAGGTCAAGTTTGTTTTGATGCGTCATAGCGCGCTAATAACTACTTATATGTCTTTTCTTTCGAGAGCCTCTGCGTATGGTTACTAGCGAGTTGAAAAGAGCACATTTTCTGCGAAAAAGGCGCCGCGCGCGCCCGCTGATTGGTTTCTGGCAGACACTCCCTTGTTTTTATACGCAAATTACTTTATTGTATAGAAGAGGTAAGATAAAATTGTCAGAAAAAAAAATTATCTATTCGTAGAATTCCTTCTCATAAATTATATCCTATTTATCATTGAATTTGTTAAACATAAATTATAACTTATTTATTCATAGAATTTCTTTTCATAATATAAAATATAAGGTAAATAATTTTTAAAGACCGCGAAAGGTTTTGAAAATTAATTTCTCATTGCTTGTAAAATTTTGTAAAGGATTGTAAAGGATTCGGAAAATAATTTCTCATGACTTGCAAAGTTTGGAAAAGGATTATCAAGACTTTTAAAACAATTAATCAAAGGATTTTTTAAATGATGCAGAGATAGACATTTTTTGAAGATATTTTGTAGAGAAAATAATAATAATAATGAATATTATTAACAGTACCAGAAATGGTACTGTTACTGATACTAAGACTTTAATTTAATGAGAAATACTACAATATATAAGAAAGATAATTTTTGTAGGCAATGGAAAACATTTTCATAGAAAGTTTATAAGAAAATATTAAAAATGCCATATTTCTAAGTGAAATTGGCCTACAGATTGAGTCTTGGGCCATTTTACCAGAAATAGTGTTTACTTATAAAATATAGTGTATCGCGTGCGCGAATTTGGTAATTCGTAATTCGAATTTGCCGCGCCCCGCCCGTAATAGAATGGTCTCGCAACGTGTAATGTTCACGTGGCGTACCTGCGTAGCTGCTTTTGATTTCGCAAGTCAGAACAGCCATCTTGACTTGCGCTACTGTGCCGAGCACACCGTCGAACCACTCTAGTGAAGAGACACACTAGACAGTCTGGGACACGCATACGCACGATTCTCTACATAAGTACACCCATGAAATAATGTCTCCTAGAATCAGCGCGCAGCCAGCCCAAAGATGATCTGTGGGGAGAGACGTGATCCTTCTTCCTAAGCCCCACTGCATAACGCACTCCGAATTTTGCATCACCTGCAATCGGCGAGAGAGAGAGAGAAAGTCGTGTGAACTGGCTGCTCCTTCGTAAGACTTCTGCTCTCTTCTCGACTCTTTTATGTAAAAGGCTTGCGCGGAAGTTGCCCCGTGCGCGGGTCTAGTAGCTTCGCGGCGCCATGTAGTTCACGCATTTAAAGTGTAACCTTCTTACGCGAACTAACACTCTGTGATAATCTGCACTTGCATTGTGCTTATACTGATATAGTGTTCTAATAGTGTGTGTTTTCTGGATTCGTCGCGTTGTTATTCTGAACCCGTCCTTTGCCTGGAAACCGTCGCCTCCGACACCATCGAATCGCTCTCTCAAGTTTTCGTCACCCGCGCTGACTTTTTTATATCTCACGTGGGCTGCGGAGTAGAGGCGCGTACCACCGACGGCAGGGAGAGAGAAAGAGAGAGAGAGAGAGAGAGAGAGAGAGAGAGAGAGAGAGAGAGAGAGAGAGAGAGAGAGAGAGAGAGAGAGAGGAGAGAAAGGTTAGACGTCCAGATTGCAGATCATCTACGTATAATAGACGTTGATTGCCCACGTCAGGTGATTCATATAGAGGTAAACAACAAAGGTCCTAGTACTGACAACCTGTGGGACTCCTAAATTGGCTCTGAGCCATGAAGACTCCCCAGAAAATTTAGAGGATACGCGTTACATACTGCCTTCAAAGTAGGAGTTAATCCATAAGAGGGCAATCCTCGAGAATCCCATCAATCTTAACTTCTGGAGAAGTCGTGAAGGTACGATATTGTCGTAAGCCTTAGTAAAATCAAACAGAAGAAGGATTGTCATCAGTTTTTTGTCCATTCCTGTTCTTATGTCGTCCGTTAGTTTAAGTCAGGCCGTGTGCGTGGAGTTGAATCTTCAAAAGCCAGTTTGTTTTGGGTCTAGTATTTTTGATGTCTCAAAGTGTCCCATCAGCTGTGAATGTGCAATCTTCTCCAGCACCTCCGAAAGAAAGCAGAGCAAAGTGATAGGTCGGAAATCTGAAGGAGGTGTTGGTGCCTTGCTTTTCTTTAGGGGAACTATGTTTGCTTTCTTCCACAGGGCTGGGAAGGCATTGGCAGTCAAAGAGGAGTTGAAGAGTTTGACCAAGAGATTACCGATGACTGGTAGTGTCTTAACAACGACACTTTCGGAATGCCATCTGCTCCACGTACCTGCGATGAGAAGTGAGAAATCGCAATAGCGACATCATTAAAATTTATAGGTTTGAAGGAAAAACCCTCGGAATTACCCAAGGAGATAATTCTGCGACGTATCTCAGTATCATCTCGCGGAGAGACTATCACTCCGGCAAAGTGACAGTTAAGCTCATCCGGAGTAAATTCGTTCAGATCCTCAGTGTGCTTGGGTAAGAGCCCCAGGCCACGCAACTCTTTCCAAACATTACCATCTGATAGGGCATCTAAAAGTCTGGCTTGAAAGAAGAACGTCACGGCGAGGACAGTTTGTTCCCCAAGTTGTTTCCGTAGTGTGATAAATTCATCGTATAAAACTTGTTGCTTAGTCCGCTTGTAGTGTGTGTAAAGTGTATCTCGTCTTCGGAGAAGATGGGTCAGCTCTACATCAATCCACGGCAGTCTGCCCTTTGTTGCCAAAAGGTGCAACAGTTTTCTCCGGGACCATAGTGTCCATAGCGGTTGCCAGATTGGTGCAAAGATAGTCCAGAGCTTGCTGGGTGTCAACGACGTCAGCATCAAAGCATGACCAGTCGCAGCAGCACAACTGAGCCACGAGATCTTCAGGGGCTATATTTTTGTGGTCTCTATAGGTAAAGTTGGTCGTTTTTGACACAACTGAGTTAAGCTTGATGGTAACATGTATAAAGTTCTGAATGCTGTGAAAGTTAACTGGAATGTTTCGGCCGTTGATAATCGTGTCACTGTCGTCGTCGAAGATGACATCAATCCAGGTGCCAGATTTGCGTTTAAAATGCTTGGGGTCATGGTGGACCTGCTGCAGCGACAGTTCAGATGCCAAATTGCAAACAAACTTCGCATCATGTCTGCCACCTTGGGGGTTGGCATTGAGATCTCTCATAATTATTTTGTCGCCATAGTCACCTGACACGGATCGTAATGTATTAACAAGATCTGAGATTTTCAAAAAGGCGATTTTTGGCGATCTATAAATTACCGCGGCAAGAAAAGCAGAAATTTTACAGTCACTCATGGAGCAAAAAACTAATTCTGGTAATTAGGTTTGCCCTTCCGTTCAGTGCCAGACGTTGCTAGAACCTCACAGCGCAAGGGTTCTATCACGAACAATGCTACTCCTCTGCAATTAACATTGCGATCCTGCCTAATAACTTTACGTCATCCGAAACAGCCGAAACAGCCGAATCCAGCCAGGTCTCAGCAATATCAAGTAGGTTATAGAAGGGATTATTGCCAAGAAATTGACGGGTTTAGTCAATGTCTTTTTTACATTTCTTTTTTTTGCGGTTGCGGTGTTACTGGAGTTCGTGACAACAATGTCATTAGGCGTTGCAGCTGTTTGATTTTTTATCGCCTCTGTAATCTCATTCTTATAAGATGCCGCAATTGCTTGTAGATCAGTTGGCGTAATATAGGTAAATACTCATTCGCCATCATGCATCTTGGCTAAGAACTGCCCTCGCCTGTGCCAAATATATTTATATCCCAATTTTTTGGCTAAAGATTAAAGATTTGGAAATACTTTATGAATCTCACTTGATAAGTCCCCATTTATGAAAATGGAAGCCACAGGTAAGGTAATGTTCTCAACAAAATGCGTGGGGTCTAAGTATTGAGTATTTAGACCAGTGATTTTATGCTTATTTTTCATGATTGGACTGACTACATCACGATTTGAAAGCCTAACGAGCAGGGCAGAGGCACCCACTGAACCGCCCCGGACTTCCACGGTCTCAAAGCCGTGCGTGCTGCCGACACTCTTATTAAGCTTTTGGACATCTGCAATCTCTGATTTGTCTATAGAGGGCTGCACACTGCTCAGCATGGCGTGCGCGAAATGAATACGCTCAATATTGGCAGCTGCACAGTCAAGAGAGCAGGATATCACAAGTACATCGTGCTGCTCATCATGCAGACCTTCTTTACAGCTTGGTTCAGACAGCATATTTATTAGTTTTCCGGGGTTGACCGAGTTTGTTTGGAAAATGGTTTGCTATTTTCGGACATTAGCGCTGGTACAGCTTCATAATGAGAATCAGAGTCAGAGATGGGTTCCACCACGGTCACCATGCCTGTTGTTAAATTACCGAAATTTTGATCAATAGAATGGAATTTCTCTAGAAGGTTTCCTTCAAATATATCTTAATAATAATAAATATCTTAATATCTTTTTGGTGATTTTAATTTCTAATTTTGTGAAGCTATTATGAATTGTTGTGTTAATATTAACTTCAAAATTATTTAATTTGATTTTGAATTACTATTTTCCTCCATCTAGTCACACTAATTGCTCTGAAGCCCCACCAGCTGTGAGTTTTGAGTGCGAACTTTGTGCCTATAATGCTGGTAGATACTTTACAGATTTACCCAGGTCATTAAGTTCACGCGAAAGCAGCTCTATAGTAGTAGGAAACTTGAGAAAAGAAAAGAGATGGAAGTGTTAATCATAGAAAGCTGGGCTGCGACCGTGCTGGTACCTGATTTTTGCGCGCAATTAGAATTAAGTTTGGTGTTACTTGCACTATCATTTTGTGGACTAGTCCGAGTTGGTAGTGAAATGATGGATTGCTCCTTCGACGTGTTGGTAACACTGATTTTAGTCCCCAGACCCAGACCAGGAATGCGTACCGACGCCTGCTTGTCTGTAGAATTGTTGCTACCATTCTCCACCCCGACAAAATTGCTACCGGCTCACATAAAGTTAACCTCAAAACTTGCGCTTTATATGGGCTCCTTGGCTCAAAAAGTGAAGCCTTGCAGTTTATACTCCAGGTGCAAGAAGCCTGTAGGAGTCCACGTACAATTGCAACAAGTAGAAACTCACACGGAGATGTTAGACACTGAAACAGTCTGGTTACTGGGAGAGTAATGTGGCACACGTCCAGTCAACCTACCGGAAGAGAGATAGATAGATATTAGTTTATTTACCAATTGGCAAAAATAAAATACAAAGGAATACAAAAGTAGTTATCAGAGCAGTATACAAATCATAAGAGGGGGAGACGCAACTCCAGCGAGAGCGACGGAGACAGTGAGAGAGAGAGAGAGTCGTGTGCACCTGCTGCTCCTTCGTAAGTCTTCTGCTTCCTTCTCAATCCTTTTATGTAAAAGGCCTGCACGGAAATCGCCCCGTGCAAGCTTTCCATTTTGTGTACGCGCGGGTACGTATCAGACCGCCGTCCTTAATACCGCGCGCGAGTATAGCAGCTTCGACGCACCGTGTCGCTCACGCGTTTCAAGTGTAATGGTCGCACGCGAATTAATATTCTGTGATAGTTCGCACTTGCATTTTGCATGTATTGCTTTAGTGTTCTAATACATTATGTTTTCTAGTCATTCGTTGCGTTGTTATTCGCAGCCCGTGCTTCTACGGGATACCGCCGCCTCCTCGGAAAAACGATTCCGCCGGTCGTTTTCATATCGGACAAAGCAGCCTCGCGTTTTACTCTTCGAGCGCGCATAATAATCTCAGCGATCCAATTTATTGAAAAGCGTAGTTCGCGTCTGAACTTCGCGTTGTTTCCGGAATTTCATGTGTTTATCCCCGGGTCAGTCATTTTAGCCTGACTACCGCGGCACCGTGTTGTAGGACATCGCTGGCCTGTGGCTCCTTGGGAATTTCTCCCAGAGGCCATCCCGTTACATTAGATTGTATATTGCACAACTACATTTTATTATTTTTATTAGCTGATTTTGGCCTCAGAGGTTACTAAGGCAGAAGACCGCCTTAAAGTATTAATAGTTTATTTTACGATTGATGATTTGGGAGGGCGGTGACGGGGGAAATAAACGCTCCATATTAAGGTGATGTGATACCCACGCTATTACTCAATTCTGGGTTCCCGTTTTTCTCCTTCAATTTTCAATTTTTTGAAGAAAACTTTTTGACACGTTTTAAGTTTAATAAAGAACTATAACGTATCAAAGAGTTTTTTCCTTAAAATTAAAACTTGAATGAGAAAAACGACAACCCAATTTTTAGTAATAGTGTAGGTATCGCATTACCTCAACAAGTACATTAAAAGTAAAGAATAGTAATTAGAATAAAAAATACTTTACCTTCCTCCTAATATTCCAGTTAGTTCTCCAGGTTTTAATACTCCTCTAACTGCAAAAAATATGTTAATTTGACAAAAATCAGTTGTTTATAATTTTAATAACATTGATTAAAAAGTTTATTTTTATTATAAAATACGAAAATATGAAAATCAAATGGTTTTCGTTCACATACAAAATTTTGAAAGTATGAAAATAATTATTCGTTGAAAAACCTTCAAAAACTGTCTTGAAAACTTTTAAAGTCGAGAATGTTTTTCCTATACGTTTTCGTGTATCGTGAATTATACCAGCAACCAAATATTACGAAGATAATTAAAGTAATAATTAAATTGCTTTATATTACGGTGCAACAGGAAAATTCTGTGTTGTCTTAAATGTTATACACTTTCTCACGAAATAGAAGATCCGTAGGATGCCTTGATTAGACCATTTGATATGTTTTATTGCCGTATGTGTAATATAAAGCGCATAAATCATTATTGAAAAGGATTAAATTTTCGAACGTCGGCTCACGGCTGCTAAGAATAAAATAAATAATCTACCTTTTATCATGAAGTTGAACAGTTACATAACATCAAGGCGGTAAAACTCATGAGACGACATTTATTTATTTGTTACATGAAACGGCAGCAAGGATTTGTTCCGTATTTCTATGTCGGTGGAAAGGGATTTTAGAGGAAGCAGGGAAATGATTCACTCACAGCAGAGTTTAATTTAACCTGAGGATTACTCCTCATATATTCAAGATCAATTAAAATACAAATAAACCCGACACTTAGCTACGAAATTGTGTAATGTGTGAAGTAAAGAAATTTTTGTACCGCAAGCACGATTTTCGCGTTTTTTGAACCTATTAATAAAGCCAAAAGCAACCGCTTGTCGACTAGCGGGCGGTAAAAACTGAAAAGCGCCCGTTGCTCGCCGTAGGGGGCGGTAAAAATCGAAAAGCGCCCGCTGCTCGCAGTAGCCGGCGCTAAAAATCGAAAAGCGCCCGCTGCTCGCAGTAGCGGGCGGTAAAAATCGAAAAGCGCCCGCTGCTCGCAGTAGCGGGCGGTAAAAACTGAAAAGCGCTCGCTGCTAGCGGGTGGTAAAAAATAGAAGAGCGCCCGCTGTCGTTTTTAAATGGAGTTTTCAAGATTGTTTAAGAAAATCATCGATATTTTGAAAAAACACAAAAATCTATACTTGGGGTACAAAAAATATGGTTTCCACCAAGGGCTATGTGGGTTTTTTGACCTCGTGTGGTTGCAGTACTCGGTCTAAAAAGACTCACTTTACGCCCTTGGCACACAATACACTATTACTGGCACGCGATCATTGAGGCACGATAAAGAGCGCGGAGATGTTGCCCGTCTGAAGATTCGCCGGATAAAAGAGCGAAAGCTGTGCCTGCAGGTGGTTTTGTCAACTCCTGCCGGTAACAAGGAAGAGGTGGCCTACCCTCGCTCCTCGACCACACGGCTAAGGACAACTTACAGTCGAGAGTGGAGGTGAAGAGACAATGAGTCAGTAAACCGTCTGAATACGTAACATTAATTGCCCGAAATCAAATCGGCCCAAATATTATTATATAATCGGAAGCATACGCCAACGTGTTAACTTTTATGAGAGACGAAAGTGAGCCACGAGCTCCGAAACGTTACTGCACTAACAGTCGTGACGTAAACACGTGGTACCTTACGCGAAGGCAGAGGACTCGGTGAAGAGTACGTGGTTAGTCTGGATAAAGAGAGACAGAGAGAGAATCTCTAGAGCAGCCTCTCGAGAGGCAAAGTGCGGGAAATATTGAGAGGGTGTGCGAAGGTGCTCGGTAGTATGCAGGGTGCACGTGGTCGCTCACCCAGGGAGCTACCAACTCAGGTTGGTCTGATGGCGATTCTTAGTCTTACTTATTCTTGAGAACTGTGACGTCACTTAAATGTGAGTGAAAAGGATAGAAGATCACCAACTGAACGGCCACCCTGTGCCGACTCGGAGAGTCTCACAAGCCACCGCGACACAACCTGCCGTGACACAGTGGTCGAAAACTTCGATTTAGGACGATTTTCGAAGTATTCTATTATGCTTCGCTGTAGTAATATTATCAATCTTCATGTCTTCATGGACCCGACAAAAATTACCAAAAGATTAAGATCCGAATAGATCCGAATCTCAGTTCGTAGGATCTGGATACTCGGAAGGATCCTTGTATTCGGTTCCTATGGACAAGAGATCCGAATCGTCCGAATTTAAGATTCTCATCACAGGGATCCAAGATCCGTATTTATAAACATAAAATATCATAAATTTTTGATAATGCTATTTTCACAGAATCAACTTCGCGAATCCCCTGAATCTCAATAATTTATCTTTTCCAAATTAATTTTTTATTCAATTTTCAGTAATTTATAACGGAATAAGTTCTGCCCGGGTTGCTCGCTTTGTCAAAACGTAGTCGCTGATGAACGGCGCAGTAAATGACAGACGTGAGCACTTGCTCGTGCCGACCCTCGTTGATCTCTCCTTCTCGCTGCACGACATAGGCTGCTTCCTACAGCAGCCGCGCTTACCTGCGTTGCAACACGTGACTTCGTCGTCGCGCGCTCTCTCTCTCTCTCTCTCTGTCTCTCTCTCTCTCTTTTTCCGAACGTGCTGCTCCGACCGATTAGCTATACGCGAGTAAAGCGCATCCGCGTCCGCGAAAGCCGATGGTGTCCGTTTTACCTGGCCACCGAATCAGGAAGTGGTATGGGAAGTGACGCATGAAATGATACGCGAATAAATTACACAAGCACTGTTAACTTTATTGCCCCAGGGGCTATTCGTTTATCATACGCGCGGCACGTGCTATAAGTACGCACCGCTCCGGATGGTGTGCCCGCGCACGCGAAGTACGTGTGTGCTTGGTCGCACACACGTACGCGCAAAGGGCGGCCCACACCAACGTCGGCCGATCGTCGCGCGTGATCGGCTCTCGCGCACGCGTAGGCGTGCCTCGCTCGCACGTCCGAGTCTCGCTCTCGATGCGAAGGCGTCCAGAGCAATGCTGAAAGCTCTCTCTGTCCTCGGCACGCGCGAGCATCTCCCGGCCTTGCCCTTTACACAAGGTTGGGAGATGTTTACCAGCACCGGTATTCGCGCGGGTCGTCGCTGTGTGCCAAGGCTCGTTGCACGTGCACACGCACACGCGCCGGCCGTTACACCCCCCGTCCAGACGTGGACTATCCCCCGGAGAGTCAGCACTGCTACCTCGCGTTCACCGTCTTCAAGAGCGGCGCGGGTTTTCCTGAAAAGGGGGTAGGGTACGTGCGGAAATGAAAGAACAAGGCGTTTCTACATACATACATATATATATATATATATATATATATATATATATATATATATATATATATATATATATATATATATATATATATATATATATAGAGGGGCTAACCCCTCTTTTTATTATCCTCGGAGAGGGGGTTTACACCTGGGTTGGCGGGGATTTCGGCCATGATTACTCCCGGTTGTGAAATCACGGCCGCGACTTGACGTGCCGGGCGACGTTCAGGCATTCATAGGTGGAGACCCCTGGCCGGCCGCAGTAATAGCAGCGGCGACGGAACCCTCCCATCGCCGCCGCGGCGTTGTCCCTCCGTTGTTCCGTGTACGGATGTGCGTGGGTACATGGTGCGACATGGCGCTTCGCCGCGTTCGATGCCCCCGTGACGGTCACCCGGCTGGCTTGTCTCAGCGCCTCCAGCCGCTTCTCCTCAGCCGCCTCGACTCGTTTGTGCGCGAGCAGCGCGTCTCTCTCGGCGGCCCGGATCTCCTGCTGAGCTTGGGCCGCGCTTGGACCTCGCGGCACTCCCTCCAGGCGCACCGGGCCGCGGAGGCCAGATCTCGGTCTTCGCGGAGGCCGTCGATCCTGTTCACCCAGGTCCCAGCGAGTTGTCGCCCGTAGGGCGTGTCGGCGAGGAAAGCGTCCCACGCCTGTAGCGTCTCGCCTTCGCCCGCCCACATCTGGCGGCTGGTCCTCTATACCTCCTGGAGGAGGCGCTCCAGTGATACCCATCGCTGCATCATCTACGCCGGCGGGGCGATCTCGCCCGGAGGCGGCGCTGGGACGTCAGCAGCGGAGGGTCCCCGGTTCTCGTCGCGGTCGGACATTCGGCCTGGCGGGACTTCCTCCGCCACCGAGAGGGGTTCTCCCGGATTGAATGCGTCGGCCGTCCTCGGCCGGCGCAATGTCTGCGCTGGTGCAGAGGCGGCGGGTGGAGGAGGGAGCGCTAGCGCTCCTGCTGCCTGCGACAGCTCCTCCAACACCACCGAAGTTGGATCGGCGGTTTTTCCGAGTCTGTAGCTTCCTATCACGACCTGCAGTAACCACCTCGATTCTTGATCGTGGTCCGCTGTCGGCTCGGCCGTTGTCTGCTCGGCCGCGGCGTTAGGTTTTGTTGCGGGAACTTCTGCAGACGAGGCAGATACCCCGCTTACTTCGTCTGCGGTGCGTTTCCCGCACACTTCGGGCAATTTCGACGAATTACGCCGGGTACGCCGCATCCATAGCAGCTAAAAGCCCCCGGCGGTGGTGCGTGCAAGTCACCTGTCCTCCTAGGCGGTTGCTTTGCACGTTCCTCGTCGCTTGATTCGCTGCTGGAATTCGATTTTCCACTTCGATTTATCGCCGATTGGCAGGATCGCCTGGAGTTACTCTTTCTCCATGATTCTCTTTTTCCTCCGGTCCGATTTCGGGGCGAAATGGGTGCCGGTGGAGGGACCGGCGCAGCAGATGGCCGTTGCATCCGTTGAATTCCATCCAAAATTATTTTCGCGAACCGCTCCATCGTCTCCTCTATCATCGATGTATTCTGTGACGGCGGGGTTGGCGGCAGCTTTGTCTCCACCGCCGCGACCTTCATCTTGGATGGCGCCAGTTTGCGCGGTTTGTACGCCCACTGCGCATACGCACACGACTCTGGCGGCGGCGGAGGCTTGAAGGACTTCTCTGCGTCCACTGACAGCTCCGCGTCCGTTGCTAGGTCGAGCAATGAGTCGACGTCCTCGAAATCACTCCGCCGAAGAAGCTGCTGCAGTTGCGGCTTCATGTTCCAGTGTAGCGTCCCCAGCTTACAGCCGAGTGTCGGCAGTGGCTTCATTTTCCGCATCACCGCTTCGGGGCACGTAACGTAGTCGCGCACGAACTACTCCTTGCGTTCTCAAAGCGATCCCGTGCGCAAATCATTGCTGCACGTGGTCTGTCACGCCGCACCATCGCCGTATCCGACGGAAGAATTTCTCATAGATGGTCTAGCTCATCCGGTTGGATCGCACCCAGGTACCAGTTATACCGGTGAATAGCTCCGGAAGGGCACTCAGTATCTCCCCTTCCGTAAGCTTGGCGAGTTCCCAATTTTCCTCGACTCGCTCGAGAAAGATGTCGATGATTTCGCCCGGATCGCCGGAGAACTTAAATCCCCATCAGCACAGTACTTGGCCGACATCTCGGGGTCCGCCACTCGTCGTGCGGTTTAACCCATTTCGCCCCAAACGTCCAAGATTTTTTTTGAGTTTCCAGCGTTCAAACTTTTTATATAAACGGCCCAAAAACAATGTGAAAGCACCATTTCGAATAGTTTGAAGCCTCTTCTTTCGAATGCCGTGGTCAGAATTGGGCTACGACTTCACTAAAAATTTATAACAATTTATTGCAAAAAAAATTCGAAATTTTCAACATTTTTTTTCAGAAATGTGAATTTTCAACATGTTAAATTTATACCAGATCATCGCATTTACTACAAATCGTGGAGTTTTTATGTTCTGTTTAAAACCCAGTTGGATTTTTTTTTAAATTCAAGATGGCGACGTCAAGATGGCGCCCTAAGCATAGAAAAAATTTTTAAAAATGCAAACTTTGCAAATATATCATATTTTTTATACGAAAAAACTATGCCTGATCATTGCAATGAGCATAAATTACAACAATATTATTTGCTTGTCAAAATCCATTTAAAATTTTTCCAAATTTAAGATAGAGACGTCAAGATAGCGCTCAAAATCTACAAAACAGTGTGTAAAAACGTTTTCCGCCGACTACACTTTTGGTTTCAACTTTTTATCCATGAAAATTGTGTAGTTAATTGCATGTACTTTTTTCCGCTGATTCCGAATATGCAATTTATTTTTTCGAGAAAGTTGTTGCTAATTTGTTATTAACAATTTAATTGTTTAAAACGCTATAACTTTTTTATTAATTAATATTGAAAAATAAATTTCACGCCAAAATGTATATATTTATATTTAGAAACTTTTTTGCCTCTTGTAAAATTTTGCTATCTTGCATATTTTCCAAGATATTTATAATAAACCATAACATATATGAGGCGTTTCACGTCAACTGTCCCAGCGCGCGGCGCGCGAGCCCCAAAACCTGCTAAATCTAACTCATGTTTATGATACTAAAAAGTACTTTAAAAAATTGTTTGATATGCGTTTTCGACGTATTTTTTCCTCAGCTTTTCAATGATGTTGGTAGTTTTTTCAAAATTTTCCATTTTCATCTTCAAAAACTCTTTTGCATTCTATTTCTCGCAAAAAACATCTCCGGCACTCTTTGGAAAATATCTTTTCCTACGTAAAAAATGGTCAGCTTTCGATGTAGAGGGTAAAAAGAATATTAAAAATACACTTTTTGAGATATAATATGGTTTGTACTTTTTGAAGGTGAAAATTGAAAATTTCGGAAAAACTGCTTACGCCATTGGAAAGCTGAGGAAAAAATACGTCGAAAACGCTTATGAAACAATTTTTTTAAGTATATTTTAGTATCATAAACGTGAGTTAGAAATAGCACGATGTGGGGCTCCAGCGGCGCGCATTGGGACAGTTGACGTGAAACGCCTCATATGCACATAGGTGTCCATAGTCTATGCTATTGTTATATAAATATCTTGGAAAATATGCAAGATAGCAAAATTTTACAAGAGGCAAAAAAGTTTCTAAATGAAAAAATATGCAATTGACATCAATTTTATTTTTCAATATTAATTAATAAAAAACTTATAGCGTTATAAACAATTAAATTGTTAATAACAAATTAGCAACAACTATTTCGAACAAATAAATTACATATTCGGAATCAGCGGAAAAATGTACATGCAATTAACAACACACTTTCCATGGAGAAAAACCTGAAACAAAAAGTGTAGTCGGCGGAAAACGTTTTTATGTACCGCAAGCACGATTTTCGCGTTTTTTGGACCTATTAATAGAGCTGAAAGTGATCGCTTGCCGACCAACGGGCGGAAAAATCTCTTTCCCGTCTACTGCTCGTCGTAGCGGACGGCAAAAACTTAAAACCGCCCGCTGCTCGCAGTAGCGAGCGGTAAAAATCGAAAAACGCCTGCCATTGTTTTTGAATGGAGTTTTCAAGATTATTTAAGAAAATCATCAATATTTTGAAAATATAGCAAATATTAAAGCTAAAAATATTGAATACAATCTTGGTTCTTGAGTTAAAAGCAATTCACGTCAGCCACACTTTAGTAAATTGAAATCAACGCAAAAATCTATACTTGCGGTACAAAAAATATGGTGTGTACCAAGGGCTAAGTGGGTTTTTTGACCTCATGTGGTTGCAGTACTCGTCTTCGGTTCGCGAACGCGTTCGCCTTCGGCTCGTGCTAGCTCACCTTCGACTCGTACTATAACCCCCACACTCGGTCTAAAAAAACCCACTTTATGTCCTTGGCACATAATATACTATTGCACACTGTTTTGTAGATTTTGAGCCTAATTTTGACATCGCCATCTTAAATTTGGATAAATTTCAAATGGATTTTGACAAGCATATAATATTGTTGTCATTTATGCTCATTGCAATGATCAGGCATAGTTTTTTCGTATAAAAAATATGATATATTTGCAAAGTTTGCATTTTTAAAAATGTTTTTCTATGGTTAGGGCGCCATCTTGACGTCACCATCTTGAATTAAAAAAAAAAATCCAATGGGGTTTTAAAGAGAACATAGAAACCACGATTTGTAGTAAATGCGATGATCTGGTATAACTTTATTATGTTGAAAATTCACATTTCTGAAAAAAAAATATTGAAAATTTCGAATTTTTTTTTGCAATAAATTGTTATAACTTTTTTTAGTGAAATCGTAGCCCAATTCGGGCGACGGCATTCGAAAGAAGAGACTTCAAACTATTCGAGATGGTCCTTTCACATTTTTTTTTTTGGGCCGTTTATATAAAAAGTTAGAATGCCGAAAACTCAAAAAAATCTTGGACATTTGGGACGAAATGGGTTAACTCGTCGAACGGCCCCGGCATGGATCGCCCTCTTAGGTCGCGCCGTATCTCAGAGTCAGTCGATTCTATTGACGTGATTCTATTCTGTGATCTACCCCCTTCCCAGGTGCCACCGAGACCAGTTCGGCGCGACAGCGGGGTAGTAGGTGGCGGCAGCCTTTCTTCAACCGGGGGCTGTCGTAGCCTCGGAGTAGGTCGTTGTATCTGGGTAGGCAGCCCCCGTCCGTCGATGTCTTGCCGAGAAGGCAAGTTTCTCATCTGCGTTTCTTTTCGCAGATTCTCCAGATTTTGGCCGGCGGACGTAAGGTCCGTAAAAGTTACTCGCCACATTCCTTCAGCGCTCTCCCGCCGAGTGCTATTTACATTCGGATGGTGGGTTGAGTTGGCGGCCATGATCCGTGTCGATTCTTCGATTTGCCGAAGTTCCTTATCGACCGCGGCCATGTACACGGTCCAGTCAGTTGGCACTTGCAGCGTCGTGCCGTCTGCCATTAACACCTCGAATATTGCCGGCCCTTTATTTGCCGTGTTTTGTTTGCTCTCCTCCGCATCCTGTTTGTTAGTCTCGTCGTGGGATGCTGTTTCGTCTTCGCTGTCGACTCTGGTTGCTTCTGCTGCCCATTCGCGACTGCACTCAAGGCTTTTCTGGACTACCTCGTCCGTTTCTAAAACCTCCAGTGGATGCGGCTCGTCCGACGTGGAGTTTTCCCACGATATATCGTGTTCCGAGGCGGACGTTCGGTTCAGGAACGTGCGGCAAGCGTTGGTGCGTTCCACTCACGCGGAATGTTCGTCGGCGGCGGCTACGCCTTCAAAATCTTCCGGCTCGTAGTCGTCGGCTAGCCATTTGCTAATGCGTTCTCATTTCTGGAACAATCCGCCATTCCTTTTCAGTCCTAGTGCCTGCGTGTAGCACAGTGTCTCTTCCTCGGTGAGACATCTGCACCAATTATCGATCGCTTTGAGTGCAGAGTCTCCCATGGTTACGCTACCTCTATTGCGGTACAAGTTACGCTATTGCTACATGTACTTAGTCGTGCTAACACCGAGTCGACAACTCAAACTCTTCCAGAGTATACCTGCGCGGCTAAACGAATATGCTCGCGTATCGGATGGGCGCACCAAAAATACAAATACGAGAAAAAGAAAATAGTAGATAAATTTCGCTCCTATCCAGGTATATTCCGATTGAGTGGGTGTGTGTGCATCCCGGTTCGACTCTCAGTTGTGGCTCACAATTCCTCCACCAACGCTGAGAGACGATGAACCACCCTCCTATTGTCGATTTTCCTCTTTCCGTGACTAAATTCGCCGAACGAAATTCACCAAACAAATTCTCCGTGGTGAAATTCGCTGATATAAAAAAAGTATTTTATTGGACCACGGCAATACAAAATCGAAATAGGAGAGAGAAAAAAAAACAGATTGCGCAAAAAAAGGATAGAGAAAAAAAAATAAGAAAGACAAAAAAAGATAAAAAAAAAAAATGTTAACCGTAAAACAGAAAAAAGAGGAAAGGTTATTTGTAAATTTTTATTTGATCTCTTTTTTTTTTTGTTAATCGATCACCTATTTTGTTAATTAATCGATTAATGTGTTAATTAATCGATCAACTAAAGCGACAAGAGAAAGGGAAGATGAAAATTAAACACGCGTCGTACAGTAAGTATTTAATTTACTGTCAGCTTTCTTATCGGCTGACTTTTTCCAAAAACACAAAGTATTAATACTCTGTCGACTACGTGAGTCGGCAGAGTTGCGCACATACACGCTTACACACACAGTATCGCACGCTCGCAAAATTTCGCACGCGGCACGTCGCGGTTAGTCGCACCATCCGATTCCACATGCTGTAGAAAAAACCAATTTCCCGCACGGTGTCGGTGGCAGATATCCGTGTATCCATACGTTATAGGCGCCAGTTGTAACGGGGTAAGTCCTGTCCGGGTTGCTCGCTTTCTCAAAGCGGAGTCGCCGATGAACAGTGTAGCAAATGTCAGGCGCGAGCACATACTCGTGCCGACCATCGGGGATCTGTCCTTCTCGCTCGCGCTGCTGCGTGCCGTCAGCTGCTTTCTACAGCAATTCCGAAATATTCCGAGAAAATCCTTACTTAGAAAAAAATTTTTTCCATGTAATTTTCAAACAGGTACTACTTTATGAGTTTTTAAAGCTTTTTAACGTGTAACACATAATTTTATTTAGGTTGGCGCCCTCTTTCATGTTCTTTCTGTTATAAAAAAAAAGGAAAGATGCATGAGTTATGCACTTTTTACAGAAAAATGTACTTTTAAGAAAAAATGAATTTTTTCTCGAAAAAGACATTTTTTTGCTCAATTTTTTTTTCAACGCAATAGAGGACCTAAAGACCCGATCCCTGCCCAGAAATAGTGATCAATAATGAGATAATACACAAACAAATTTTTCACGCTTAACCCTTATATGAGGCATTTCATGTCAACTGTCCCAGCGTGGTGCCCGAGCGCCACATCCCTCTATTTCTAATTCATGTTTATGATACTAGAATGTACTTAAAAAAATTAATTGATAAACGTTTTCGACGTATTTTTCCCTCAGCTTTCCAATGGTGAAGTCAGTTTTCCCGCAATTTTCCATTTTCACCTTCAAAAAGTAGAAAACGTGTTATATCTCAAAAAGTGTATTTTAATATTTTTTGACACTCTAGATCGAAAGCTGAGCATTTTTTACGTAGGAAAGGATATTTTCCAAAGAGTCCCCGAAATGTTTTCTGCGAGAAATAGAACGCGAAAGAGTAGAAGAACCGCCTTTCCTGCGCGCGGTACTACGGGGTACAGCGCGCGGACTGCGCCCGCCTCGTTGCAGCTGTATGATAACCTTTTATAATCTTTCATTCTTTACCTGTCCTTCTGGATTCTCAATAATGCTTAAGGCCATGTGAAACCGTGAATTTCAATATTTTTTAAGTCAACATTTAAACGTTTATTTGGAAAAAGACGAACGTCAAGCGCTCCGTACACGTAAACACTATATTCAGATTTTTTTTTGGGTGATTCTATTGGTATTTTCATGAGATATCCATGTTTGAAAAGTAGCTTAATTGCAGATTCCTACTTACCGACAGTACGGTTTTTATTTAATTAAATAAATTCTCATCATTTTTTTGAAAAAACACGAACGTCAAGCGCCCCGTATATGTTAATACTATACTCAGATTTTTTTTTGGACGATTCTATTGGTATTTTCATGAGATATCCATGTTTCAAAATTATGTCGGTATTTCACATCACCTTAAAGTAATCATATTTTAACGCCAGAAGCGCTATACAACTGGGCTAAAGATTACTGCAAAGAAAAAAAACTGTTTTATAGCAGTAAAGAATCGTATAAAGAAACGGTTTTGAAACTAAAACCAAGACTAGACAAAGCTAAATCTATACTAGGCACGTTACAATACCATGCTATTATTCCGATAGATGAAAGTACATTAAAACTCAAGTTCTGAGTATAAAATCTTCCCGAAAAAAACTGCGAAAACAAAAACCAAAACATTATCTACACTGAAAAATAAATGTTAGTACAAGAGTTACTATATTGCTATTAATATTGAAATTTTATTTTTTTATAAAATAATTAATAAAATATTACTTTATACATTATTAAGAATCCAGAAGAATAGGTAAAGAATGAAAGATTATAAAAGGTTATCATACAGCTGCAACGAGGCGGGCGCAGTCCGCGCGCTGTACCCCGTAGTACCGCGCGCAGGAAAGGCGGTTCTTCTACTCTTTTGCGTTCTATTTCTCGCAGAAAACATTTCGGGCACTCTTTGGAAAATATCCTTTCCTACGTAAAAAATGCTCAGTTTTCGATCTAGAGGGTAAAAAAAATATTAAAAATACACTTTTTGAGATATAACACGTTTTGTACTTTTGGAAGGTGAAAATGGAAAATTTCGGGAAAACTGACTACACCATTGAAAAGCTGAGGAAAAAATACGTCGGAAACGTTTATCAAATAATTTTTTTAGGTACATTCTAGTATCATAAACATGAGTTAGAAATAGAGGGATTTGGCGCTCGCGCACCGCGCTGGGACAGTTGACATGAAACGCCTCATATATAGTCAATGATAGAACAGTTAATAAAAAAGGCTTTTATCTGTGTGCGTACATAAGTAATACATATATGTACATGAGCCTACTTAGATGAGTTTATGTACTTATACATTGGTCTGCTAGATGGCTATAGTTAGATCTTTTACATACCAAGAAAAGTCCGGTTTCTGCTATATACTACACCTCCAGTATTTTTTAAAACTATCATATTTTTGAAAATTATTATGTATTTTACCTTATTAACTCAACGACGATGTCTGGATGTTACTCAACGAAGAGAATCAAATGTGCAGATTTTTTATATAAGCACAAAACAATTTGTTACGAACCTGATTCTGTACGTTTTAAACAACTTTAGGATCTTGCTCATCCATTGTAGCTTCTCTATCCTAATTTACCTTTGACCTGTTCTACGTATCTGTGTAAACGGTGTTACAAGCATGATTTAGAATTGGACGAATTTTCAACGGATAATAATGTTATCGACAACGGAATCAATAGAGATGAAGATTTTTTGCCAACTACTCCAGAACGTGTGGAAGAATTTAGTAATGAAATACGTACATTTTTCTCAGGATGTGTATCGCCTCTTAAGAGGAAAAAACTTATACGTGAAAAATCAATTGAAAATTACGCAAAAAAGAAGAAAAAAATATACTTAAAGCATTATCTAATACTCTCGATGAGAAGGTGAACGATATTTATGACGTTTCTATAAAAACGACGTAACAACTTTATGCCATTGTACAGAATGGGTACTAAATGTTGGTTTAGCATTGTAAAAGTGTTCTACAGTATCAGAAAAAATAAGAATTCTGACTTTGCTACCCCCATCCTTAACAAAAACTGAAATTTCATCCTTATTTCCCGACATAACAATATATATCATAGAAAGAGGAAAAAGTCTTGTACAAGAAAAAGAAGTTTATTCGGAACCAGAAGCATACACTGGTCATACAACTGATGAAAGCGCCGAAAAAGTTGTTATGGAATATTATATAAATGACGATTTTAATTGTTCAAGACAGAGTCCTAATGAGAGTGACGTTATTACCGTTAAAATAAATGATAAAAAAGAGAAGAAAGTTAAACGTTTTCTTACTCGAAGTCTGAAAGCAACGTAAAAAGCATTCAAAAATGATTACCCGGAATTAAGAATTGGTAAATTGAAGTTTTGTAGTTTGCGACCAAAATATGTTTCACTTAGCCCCCCATCAAAGAAGTTTGTCTCTGTATCTATTGCCAAATTATGATTTATTTCATACGAGCTTAATTAATTTCAGAGGGAGTAACGTTACAGAATTGGATGAAATCCGGTCACAAATAATAAATGCAACAATGTGTTCTGAGCCATCTTATTTATGTTATTTACAAGAATGTAAAATTTGTCCAGGAATTAAGGGAATTACGTTTCATGTTTTAAAACTGCAAGATATAGAAAGCACAGAAGAAATTAAATATGAGGCGTTTCACGTCAACAGCTCTAGCGCCGCGCGCCAGCGCCAAATCGTGCTATTTCTAACTCATGTTTGTGATACTAAAATGTAACTAAAAAATTGTTTTATAAGCGTTTCAGACGTATCTTTCCTCAGCTTTCCAATGGTGTAGGCAGTTTTTCCGAAATTTTCTATTTTCACCTTCAAAAAGTACAAAACGTCTTATATATCAAAAAGTGTATTTTTAATATTTTTTTTGATCATTTAGATCGAAACCTGAGCATTTTTTACATAGGAAATGATTTTTTTCATAATTTGCTCAGGATGTTTTCTTCGAGAAATAGAACGTGAAAGAGTAGCGCAATGTTTCTCCAGCGCGCAGGACGTCGCGTGGGACGTCGCGTAAACTAGGTCGGCCTCGCTACCTAATAACCTTTCATAATCTTTACCTGTTCTTTCGAATTCTTTGTAATGTAAGGATAAGATTTTATTGGCTTTTTTATAAAAAAGAAAACAGAGTTTCATAGCTAAAGCAATATAGTAACTATACTAACACTTTTTCTCAGTGCAGATAATTTTTATTTGTTTTTTCTAACAGTTTTTCTCGGGAAGATTTGATATTCAGAACTTAAAGAGATTTTTTGAGCTTCAATGTACTTTTATCAATTGGAATAATAGCATGGTATTGTAATGTGCCTGGTATGAATTTAGCCTTATCCTGTCTTGGTATTAGTTTCAAGACAGTATCTTTATATGATTCTTTACTGCCATAAAAAACTCTGGTTTCTTTGCAATAATCTTTAGCCCAGTTATAAAGCTTTTCTGGCGTTAAAATATGATTATTAGAAGAAACTTGTAGACTCGCTCGTTTTGCACCTCTTTTTGGTTGGCGCCTATACCATCGCATGCACCTTTGCCATGCGCCGTGGCATAAAAATGCCACTCAGCTGGAACACCAAAATCTTTCTCATGAAAAAGAAGATTTAGAAAATTAGATTTATTTTTAAAATGCTGACCTGCTCCATCAGTCAAATAATAGACTTTTTTTACTATGAATTTAGTTTTCAGGTAAGATATTATAACTTTTTGATATTCATAAACGGCAACAGTATCATGGTTTAGATTGTCGGAAATCACGGCAATACTTACATGTTTAAGCTCTTCATTTTCTTTATAATACACAACAACTGTAAAAACAGTTGCTTGGTTGTTGTTCCAGTGAAACGATTGTGTAGAATTTTGTATAACAAACGCATAATTTTCAGCAAAATTACAACACACAAGAAATTCTCCTTGTTGAAGGTTGTGTTTTAAGTCACTTACAAAAAGTGATTGATTCTTAGCAAAAAAATCGTGAGATTTTAATTTTATCAATTTTTCTCCCAGTATGTCCATAAACTCATGAACATTTACAGTATTAGAAGCTATTGTACACCGATCTGTTTGAAACCATGATTCATACACACACGTATACATTATGCGTATCACTACTTCCAGCTAAAACAAAATGTAGTGTAAATGTAGTAGCCTATTTTGTGTAAATTTAGTAAAACCAATATTAACGTGTTCATTTTCTTTTTTATATAAACTATACAGTTCAGTAGTTATTGTGGCACCATGGGGCAGACACAACAAACCCCCACCACCGACTTTGAGGTCATTGACCCTTTCTGGTGGTGGGGGTTTATTATGTCTGCCCCATGGTGCCACAATATTCAAAATTCAAAATTATGATTTAAACTTAACTCTATGATTTCAGAATTTATAATTATGATTTAAACTTAACTCTATGATTTCAAAATTTAAAATATAACTTGAACTTTTAAAATTTATATAATATTGAACTCTATGATTTAAAATTTAACTTTACAATTTAACTCTATAATATTAACTATTATTGACTTAGTCAATTTATATAAGATAAATATACAATTAAAAACAAAAATTGTTGGTGGTATTATAAGAAAAATTTATGTGTGTTTAAAATACTATCACAAGATTGTTTTCAATTGTTCAATATTTTTCATATATATTAATTATATAAAAGTTGAATTGTAAAAGAAAAATTTTAAATCATAGTTTCATCAAATTTTAAATTATAAAGTTGAATTGTAAAAGAAAAATTTTAAATCATAGTTTCATCAAATTTTAAATTATTAAGTTGAATTGTAAAAGAAATATTTTAAATCATAGTTTCAAATTTTGAATATTGTGGCACCATGGGGCAGACATAATAAACCCCCACCACCAGAAAGGGTCAATGTATTATGACTGCCCCATAGTGCCACAATATTCCAATTTGAAACTATAGTTTCATATATGATTTAAAATTATATATGATTTAAAACCACATATGATTTAAAATCACACACACACACACGCACACGCACACGCGCACGCACACACAGACACACACACACCCACGAGAGAGAGAGAGAGAGAGAGAGAGAGAGAGAGAGAGAGAGAGAGAGAGAGAGAGAGAGAGAGAGAGAGAGAGAGAGAGAGAGAGAGAGAGAGAGAGAGAGAGAGAGAGAGAGAGAGAGAGAGAGAGATGAGATCGGCAGGATCTCCACAATCTTACCGTAGAGCGCTCGCATTCAGAGCGCTCACTATACATGCAAGTACCAGACGGCCCAGGGAGTCCCCGTCTGACACGGCCCGCTGCTCCGGGCAAACTACACGATCGTGCAGTCAGCCACGGCTACGAGCTGTAGCTCCCCACCATCGGTAGTAGTAGTACTGGGGAGCAGCTGCAGCTTCCTCCTGCGTCGACACACACACGTACGCACACACACACACACACACACACACACACACACACACACACACACACACACACACACACACACACACACACACACCCACCCACACACCCACACACACACACACACAAACATACACACACACACACACACACACACAGACACCCACACATACACACGCACGCGCAGGCATGCTCGCACACACACACACACACACACACACACACACACACACACACACGCACACACACACACATACACACACGAACACATACACACACACACACAATATTTAAAAATAAGTATACACACGCACACATTTTTAATAATAATATTTAAATAATTATAAGAATACTTACATCATCATTTTCCGGCCCTTCGGCTATTGTGATGGTTGTTATTAATTACTACACACTTTGTCACTTTGTCATAGTTTTTACCACTGTCACTTAGAACTAAACAATATGCTAATAACTAAGCACTTTGTCATTCGAGTTAAATTATATTCCAAACACTTAGTCACTTAAGTATACGGTTCACTTTGTTACTATAAACTATTTACAACTCCTCGATGTGTGTGTGTGTGCGCCATCATGGCAAAAATTGCCTCTCGTTCTGGCAATGCACTGTGTCTTCATTGCAGGCCGGGCACAATCAGAATCCGCAAGATGCACAACGAATCCAACGACGATTACGCTGGCACTAAAACCGTTTACCACAGCCGTAGGAAATGTCGCGATAGCGACGTGGTGCATCATACACCACGTCTCGGCGACGGCGACTTATACGCTGCTGAATACCACGTAATCGCCGACGCATACGAGACATCTCTTCGTCGCGTTGTAACCGTAATAAATGTTGTACCCCGCGAAAAAATCTTCGTCGCACACACATCGCACGTCGCAGTGTCACTTCATCGATATCTAACTCGTTATCATTGTCACTTTCACTTTCGATATCTTCCACTTGATCAGGGTGATTATTATCGATGGTTTCGGCGTCGGAATCTATTTCCTCAGCCTCCACCACATCCATTGGCTGGTCATTCTCCTGATCTTCCTCCTCAATACTATCGCTCTCGAAGCCGCTGTCCACCTCCTCAGCGGCAGCCTCATCGAAAGCATCTTGCAATAAATCTGCAAGTGCAGCGTCCTCCTCTAATTGTATTTGACGAGCCTGCTCTTTAAAAGACAGCGTGCACTTAAACGTGCCGTACGCACGGGCGCGAGGGGCTCGCGCGGACCCTCGGCGCTGTATTTTTCATGTTGTTACTTTTAAACCCTTTATTTCTCCAACTTCTCCAAGATAGGGTTTTGAAGCTTAAGAGTTGTACTTTCCAATAGTGTAGTTTATTTTGAAAAAAAACATGATATACTTTGAGAAAAATGGCTTTCAATATTCAACTCGAGTTTTCGTCCGGAAGAAAGCGTTTCGCAATAAAAACAATGGCACCATTGGAAAGAGCAGGAAAAAATCTATCGATACAGGTCCTCGGTTTTTTTTTCAAAGACGCAGCATACGATTATGAACGAGTTAAACAGAGCGCCTTTTACGCGAAAAAAGGCACCGCGCGCGCTTGGTGGCCCGTTTCTGCTGGACGCTCCCATTAATATCTTTTTTTAATTTCGAAATATAACCTATTTACAAAAAATTACGTTTTCATCAATAACTTATGACGAAATATAGCTACCGACTTTTTTTTTTCAAATTGTAGATAATTTTATCCTACATACAGAGAATTCATGATATATAAACAATATTTGTTCTAAATATTAAAAAAATCGAAAATAAAAATTTTGAAAATTAAAAAATGGCTATAAAAAAATTAAATTTTACAAAAATAGAATATTGACCCCAATTGTGGAAGCAAAATCTAAAAAAATGATCACTCTCCCATTAAAATCGGTCGAGTATATCATGAGATATCAGCGTATACGGACATACACACACACACATACACACACACACACACACACATCCATACGGACATTTTCTAAAAATAGTGTATTTCTATTCCAAATTTGCTAAATAACATTTCTAACACATTATCTCATAAACTTTTTTTTTACTATCACAAATCTTCCTCTAGGAGGAAGCAAAAATACTTAAACTTTATAAATCATTATACCTATAATTAATTTAATGGTTTATTAACACTCATAACACCATACCCTCACACACACACACACTGACACGCACACACACGCACGCACGCACGCACACACACACACACACACACTCAATCTAGAAATGATTACATTCTCAAAGATTAGGAAGGGTTGTTAGAGTGTGAGTGTTTATGGATACTTTATATATAAAGGGGTACTTTAATTATCTGTCATTTTAATCTTGGATCCTACTAAAGCATGATAATACTGAAAAATGTTTGCTCAGAATAGTAATCAAAACTCTAAGTTGCAATTTCGCCCAATACTATCCATACTGTATGGATTAAATAAATCGAACTGTAAGAAACTTACAGTTGGTCTAGAAAGCCATGTTATTGGCTGTGGTGATTTCAAACCTGTTGTTCGTCTAAGTGGTCAACATATTGCGGGTATACCACTTACGCATACCGAGTGGATCTGCTTTGAAGAAAGTTTTCCCAGGATTGACGAATTCTTTGAATCTGAAGGAAACGAAATGGTTGATCAAAAAGTATCTTGTGGTACCAGCTTTAGCATAAGGTTCATGATAAGTTTTTCTGATAAAGCTTTTGACCTGATAGACCAAACACAAGAGAAAAATCATAGCGGTGATCCACCAACAAAGATATGCTTTCAATCAAGATTGGTGTATAATAAAACAATCTATGATCACCTCAGATACATCTCTAAAAACGTAGACAATAGGATTAAATATCTGTTAAATGCGTGCAAAGATATAAAATTAATGAAATTTGTAGCTATACGAAAGAGAAATTACAAGAAAAAAATCAATTATCACAATATACACAGTTTACATTTTATGATATACATTCTACAACAAGCACATTTTATACCCATAATGTTAATAAGTTACATAAAATCTTGAAAAAAAATAATTTAAGTATGTTAATAGATGATGCCTATATTTTGATGTATGAACTTGCATCTTTACAGTTGAAGGATATTGATCATGTTATGAACAAAAATATTAATCAATAAATGTATTAAAATATCAATCTTGTTTTTCCTTACCTTTGACACGTTAGGTATATGACCGTAATAAATTAATTATATTTCAATTAAAAATCTGTTTGTTTCTTAATTATCTCTATTTTAAAGTAATAAAGTTAGCATAAATAAATCTGTCGAAAGTGGTAGCGGCAGTGGCGAAAGGCTCAAGAGGTACATTAAATAGTTTGATATAACACATCAAGCTTTTCGATTCACATTAGGCTTATTGATTCACATTAAGCTTTTTGATACTCGTTGAGCACATTTATCACAAGTTTTGTAGCTACAAACTAGCTTGTTACTTCAATTACCTTATCACTTCAAATTAGCTTACCACTTCAAATTAGCTTGTCACTTCAAATTAGCTTGTCACTTCAAATTAGCTTGTCGGTTCATCAGCAATCTGATTTCTCAAAAAGCTTGTGACACGCGCGCGCCGCCGCGCAAACCTCGAGACTTATAAAAATATTATTTGCTTTGATGAAAACAGTTTTTGTCATGGATCCACGGTAGAAACATCCTTGGACATCTATGGTTTGTGGTCCCACATCATGTGGGAAAACCGTGTTTGTTAAAAACTTTTTAAAACATATAGATAGTATGAGTAACGTACACTTTGACCGAATAATAGTTTATTATTCCGAATGGAAGTCAACGCACAAAGAACTGAGTGATGATGTCGAATTTCACGAGGGTTTACCAAAAAATTCAGACTTTGTCGACGATCCTAGACCAAAATTGATAATTAAGACGACTTGATGAGGGAGTCTTCGGGTGATGTGGTGGTGGTGGCGTTATTGCCAATCTTTTTACCAAAGGTAGTCATCATAATAATTTAAGCGTGATATTCATCACACAAAACCTTTTCCATAAGGGCCAGCGTGAAATCTCGTTAAATTCTAATTATATAGTTATTTTCAAAAACCCTAGAGATAAATCTCAGATACAGTATCTAGCTCGCCAAGTGTGTCCTGAAAATCCACAATTTCTACAAGAGACTTATCTTCATGCAACTAAACAAGCACACTCCTATTTATTACTTGACTTACGCCAAGATACACCTGGTAATTGTCGTTTTCGTAGTAATATATTTTCGTTTGATAAATATCACTATGTTTATGTTCCCAAGAAATCTATAAAAGGTAGCGAACTTGGGAATAATATACCAGTCATACGATTGTAATGGGTTCGAGTAGACGCAAGCGTCTTGGACAAAAAAATTTAAATACTTTAAAATCTCTGCTTCATTTCGATAAAAGTCAACGACGTGTTTTATTACGCGAAGCAGATAAAAAACTTGTTATTCTCATTTGCGAATGTGGCTTAAATATTTTACGTGGTAACGTGCCTTTGAACAAAAACTATAAAAATAAATTGAAAAAGTACGTTTTATTCTTAAGAAAATTAACTGATTCTTCGCAAAGTTTGAAAAATAAAAAAAAGTTGATTATCAATCAGACTTGTTTACCACTCATCTTGGTACCTGTGATAAAACTATGGAGCATGCAAGAAAAATGATTTTGATCCCTGAAGAAAGTATAAACAATTTACACCATCGTTTATCAGGTGAAAAATTGATTACTATGCAAACACCGGGTACACCTTCGTCGCGACTAGACAAAGAAATGAGCGAAATTATAAATTCGACATCAATTCAAGATGATCGTGAAAAATATGCGATGTACCAACAAGCATTAGACCGTTTTATGTATTATAAATCAAATGATGGTGCAAAAAAGTTTCACGTGAGCGACGTAACCACCCCTGGAGATATCGATAAAGTAAGCAGAGTAAATAATAACGAAGATACCAATGAAGATAGCAGAAAAGTAGATTGTAACATAATAAACAGTGTACCATCAACGCTTCGATTTAAAGCAAAACAGTTATTACTGCGATTGTCTGCTTCTGGTGATGTCACATGGGATGATCTTGGTAAGATTACCATAGATGGCAGTGTCGTCAAAGGTGGAAATATAGTAGATTTGATTAACGATGCTCTGAGAAATAGAAAACAGCCGTTGTCAAGTGGTTATAGGCAGTTTACCGAAGCGCTTCGCAGAGCAAATATACCACGAGAATTTATTGGTAACAATAAAATTTGGGAACTTGTTTCTTCACCACAACCTGATAGTGACGACGACGACGAAGAAACTCAACAATCTAATAGTGAAGAAACAAATGAAAAACCAGCCAATAGAGCAACACCAAGAAAGTTGAAAAAAAGATTAAACCCCCAAGAAACACCTAGACACGTTACAAAAGTTCGTATTCTTCCATGGGATCGCCTAGAGTAAACATTGAAGAAGATTTGATCACACACCCAGAATCAAGTCTTGTAGATAATTTAATCAATTCTTTACCTTTTGAAATACATGCTCCAGGATACCATTTTTGTGGACCTGGTACACGTCTAAACGAGAGGTTAGAGAAAGGTGAGAAAGGTATCAACCCACTTGACGATTATTGTCGTGAACATGATATAGCATATGCAAACAGTAGTGATCGTAGCAAAGCTGATTGTTTGCTGGCTAAACGTGCCTTTGCACGTTTATTGTCTGAAATAGCTACAACTAACGAGAGAGGTGTGGCTTTAGTCACAACTTGTTGTATGATAAGTAAAATAACTTTTGACAAGTTTTCTTTGTACATTAAAAAAATAATTAAAAGAAACATAAAAAAGAAACTAAAAAAGTTTAAGAATAAGATAAATGGAAAAAACGTTAAATAATTTTTTCTATCGACCACCGAAATCACCAGCCTATGCTGGTGCGTACAACCTTTTAAAAACAATTGGTAAAAAACACGATCGCAAAAAAATTATCAAATGGCTTGAAAGTCAGGATGCTTATACTCTACATAAACCTGTAGGCCATCATTTACCGCATAGGTCTTATGACGTTCGTAACCCTTTTGATGTGAGGGAAGGAGATCTCGCTGATTTACGATCATTAAAAACCTATAACAATGACAACACATATCTACTTGTGGTTATAGACGTTTTATCAAAATTTGCATGGGTTGAACCTATTCGTAACAAAACATCGAAAACTGTCGCTACAGCATTTGAACGTATTTTAAGACGTTGTAAGGGACAACACCCCATGCTCTTTGAAACTGATAAAGGTAAAGAATTTCTCGGCAAAGAGATGCAACAAGTTTTGAAAAAGAACAGTATAAACTATCGCGTAGTTAAAAATCCTGATATTAAAGCAGCTGTGGTTGAAAGGTTTAACAGAACATTGAAGGGTCGATTATGGCGATATTTTACTCATACAAATACGTACAGATATATTGATTTTTTACAAAAAATTGTTGATGCTTACAATAATTCTTGGCATTCTGGTACTAAAATGACTCCCGCTAAAGTTAATTTGTACAATGCCGTAAAAGCATACCAAAACCTAGCCCAACGATACAACACGACCCGTATTCGATACCCTAAATATAAGGTGGATGACTTAGTACGTGTCAGTCGCGCCAAACTAGTGTTCAAGAAAGCATATGAAAGCGGATGGACTTTGGAATTATTCCGAATTATACGTATATCTACCAAACGCCCACCGCCTGTTTATACTTTGGAAGATCTTGACGGTGAACCAATCGAAGATTTTTTCTACGAAGAAGAACTTTCTAGAGTACAAAAAGATTTGAATACAGAATCATTTCAAATAGATAAGATTCTTAAAACTAAAGGTAAAGGGAAAAACAAAAAATATTTTGTAACTTGGAAAGGTTATCATTAAAAATATTACTTATGTCGACTACAATTTAATATCACTGATAAGAATTTTTCCATCGGTCTTACAGTCTTACAAATTAAATTAAAATAATTAATATTTATGGCAGTCAGATTGCCCTTGTTTATAATCACCCCCGCAGAATCTGAAATAAAAACTTAATTAAAATCTGGAAAAAACTTTGTTAGCAAAGGACGATCTGACTGCCCACCACCACCACATTGTCCGACGTTTCGAGCCTGCTCCGGCTCCTCCTCAGGGACTGAAATAAAACCCGCGATACACCTCCTTATATACCATGCACCCATACCCCCATCTTTTCTCTTACCCCACCACCCTCCACATTCCCCTCTCCAACTTGCCATTCTCACTTAAATTAATAAAGAATGATAAATGTTATCTAATTTACTTGACTCTATCATTAAATTTACATTATTCCGATTTCTTAGAATGTGAATACTTTCAAGGCTTTCCCTCTTATATTTATTCTTAATCCCCTGTTCCAAAATATCCACACTCCCAAAATCGAAAGAATGCAAACTATTTAAACAATGTTCTTTCAAACCCGATGTACAACTTGAGCTGCGTAAACTATATTGATGTTCATATATTCTCTTTTTCACATATCTACCCGTTTGACCAATATAACAACCATTACAATCCCTACAATTAATTTTATAAACAACTCCCGATTTCAAACATTTATCATCCTTGTCTTTACAATTACTAAATAACCTTTCTAAATTATTATCATTTCTAAAGAAAACTTGAATATTATGTTTACTAAAAACCCTTCTAATCCTTTCCGACAAACCTCTAACATATGGTAAACTAAAATATGCATTCTTTCCATTTCTATTCCTTGTTTGATTATCTACCCGCTGCTTCAATCCACCATTATAAATTTCCCACACTCTCTCATCAATCATTTTATCAATAAATTTTACGGGATAACTATTTTTAATAAATGTTTCTCTAACTAAATTTAAATTCTTTTTTCTAAAATCTTTATGTGACAATTTAATCGCTCTGTCAATGACACCTTTGATCGCACCTGTCTTGTTTCCGAATTGGTGGTGAGAATCAAAATTTAAAAATCTACCTGACCATGTAGGTTTTCTATACCAATCTAATTTCACTCTATTATTATTACCTCTAATGACTCTAATATCTAAAAAACTCAATTGATAATCTTTCTCAACTTCTTTTGTGAATTTAATTCTATCATGGATAGAATTAAACACATCCACCATTTCATCCACAAAACATTCTGGTACAACTGCAAAAATGTCATCAACATATCTTTTAAAAATAATTGACTGAAAAACCAACTTAGACAAAGCAATACTTTCCAATTTTTCCATTACTAAATTGGCTATAACAGGTGACAAAGGTGATCCCATTGGACAACCATATCTTTGTTCATATAGACTATTATCAAAAGAAAAAATTGTGTTTTTAAAAACCAAATTAAGTGCCTTTATAAATTCATCTTTTGTTAAACTAGTATGTACTTTAATTTCAGACCATTTATCTTGTATAATATCATTCAACAACTCTAAAGGTATATTTGTAAACAAAGATACTACATCCAATGAAACCATCCTATGATCATTCGGAATAATAATATCTTTCATTATACCATAAAAACTCCAACTATCTTTAATATATGAATTTGTTTTACCCACTATCTTGAACAATATATTAGACAAAAATCTAGCAAGTCTATACGTCGGAAAATTTATCGATGATATTATTATTCTATATGTCAACTGTTCTTTGTGAATCTTAGGAAGCCCATAACATTTAGCTACAGTGCCATTTTCACATTTTAAATATTTAAACATACTATCTTTAATATAAGCTTTTGAAATTTGGAAAGGTTATCCTGATAAATTTAATTCCTGGGTTTCAGCAAACAATTTAAAAAAGATATAATGAGAGAACAATTTTACATAGTATTATCTAGTAACAACAGCATGTATGTGTTTCCTGAAAATAAAACAACACATTTTACCACACAGCTACCTCAAAATATTTATTTACACGGTGAGTGGTCTGTAGCTCTATGTGAGATTCAGATACCCCACACATTTCAACATATTTCGCTCGATAACTATGAGGGTATGGTCTGTGTAAAAACAACTGAGTCGATTTCACCAAATGATTTGAGACACGAATCAATAGAAAATGATGTTATTGCACACTTATCTCCAGGAATTTACACAGATATGGAAAATCTTTTACAAGAAATAAATAATTTACCTAACATAAAAAATCACTTACAATTCAAAGCACAACGTGGAGGGTTTCTAGAAATTGAACGAACTTGCCAGGATACTTGTGACACGAGTTTTCATAGTTTAATTTTGTCTGAAAAGCTCTTGAGAATTATTGGCTTTGAAAATCATAATCTTGAAAAAATTAGAAATACAGTTACCGGTCAAAGACCTGCCGATCTTATTAGCGGTTTACCATCAATAATAAGAGTGCATAGTGATATTTGTGAACCTTACATTACAGGTGATGTACACACACCTCTTTTACGCATAGTTCCTCTTAATATGAACGTGTATAAATATGGTAGCATTGAGATTAAATACTTTATCACGCCAATGTATATTCCATTGTTATCTACGTCATTTCAATCGATCACAATAGATATCAAGGACCAAGATGGAAACTCTATAGCATTCGATTACGGTACGTTGACAGTAACACTTCATTTTAAGAGAACAGCATAAGATGGGTTATTTTGAAACAATTTATGATAACCAAAGTGCCCACGATCCATTCAATAATTATATTACAATAGATACATCTATGCAAAAAGGAAAAGGTGTTGGAAGCTTTTTAAAAGGTGTCTATTGTAGTGTTTTACCGTTTGTAAAAAAAGGTAGTAAGGCTCTAGGAAAAGCTGTTGGTAAAGAGCCTTTACGAGCAGGTGTAAATATTTTAGATGACATTACACATGGAAAACCTTTTAAAGAATCTTTTCGCAATAATATTCGAGAATCAGGAAAGAATCTCAAAAGAAAAGCCGAAGAAAAATAGGATAATCTGATAAGTGGCTCAGGATATAAAACTAAGCGTCGGGCCCAGAAACAACAGTTGACTAAGAACTAACTCTGATGCCGTTAACACCAAAAGTAGAAAACGTTCCAAAGTTAAACCAAATAAAAAATTTGGTATTAAAAAAAACACTGTAAAAATAAAAGGAAAACTTTGAAAGAAAAACGTACTGCACGAGATATTTTTGAAGAATAATGGCTTTTCTGCATAGTGGTTCGTGTGCATGTCTTAAATCTGAAGTGAATTTTTTTAGTGTACCCCCTACTCAAACAACGATTGAAAATTCAAATTATGTTTAATATAAGCCAATATCTTCGCTAACTGAAGGGTCGCCAATAGAGTTTTCTATACCGGGAACTAGTGAATATATCGATCTTGCACATACTCTGCTTAGTGTTCGTGTAACTATCGCACAAACAGTAACACCTCCTGAAACCATAGATAAAAATACCTTGAAAAATGTTGGTCCTGTAAATAATTTTATGCACTCGATATTTAATCAAGTTGATGTGTTATTTAATCAAAAACCTGTTTCCCCGCTCAATAACGCCTACGCTTATCGATCATACATTGAAACTTTATTAAACTATGGGTCTGCAGCTAAAAAATCTCATCTCACCAGTGCACTATGGTACACCAACACTCCTGGAAAAATGGATGCTACAGATGACGAAAACGAGGGTCTTACAAACCGCCGAATCCTTATGGGCGATGAGAAAAACATAGATATGATTGGGTATTTACATTGTGATGTTTTCAATCAAGACAAATTAATAATTAATGGTGTCGAAGTACGTGTGCGGCTCGTACGATCACGAGATAGTTTTTGTCTTATGGACCTGACAGGACTCTACACCGCTCGAATCACCGAAGCTGCTCTCTTTGTACGTCGTGTCAGACTTAGTCCAAGTATTATATTGGCCCACGAAAAAGCACTTTCAAAAACAACAGCTAAATATCCGCTCACACGTGTAGAAGTAAAAGCTATTACAATGCATAGTGGTATTCATGGAGAAACATTGGATAATGTCATTTTAGGTCAATTACCAAAAAGAATTATTGTTAGCTTTGTAGAAAATAAAGCTTTTAACGATGATAAGGGTCTCAATCCATTTAATTTTAAAAATTTCAATATAAATTATTTGTGTCTCTACATTGATGGTGTACAAGTACCGTCTAAACCATTACAACCTGATTTTAAAACGAATAATATGTATGTTGATGCATATCATACTTTATTTTCTGGTACAGGTATACATTATTTAAGTGAGGGTAATTCCATTTCACGCGAAGCTTATGCCAATGGATATTGTCTTTTCGCTTTCGATTTAACACCTGATTTATCAGCAAATCAAGACACACATTGGAATCTAGTAAAACATGGTAGTGTGAGAATTGATGTTCGTTTTGATGATCCGTTAAGCAGTACAGTAAATTGTATAATTTATGCTGAATATGAAAATATACTTGAGATTGATTCGCCACGTCAAGTTCTCGTGGACTATAGTGGGTGAGATGGTGGGGGAAAGTAGTAGTAGTGGGGGGGTAAAGGTTAATGGTTTGGAAATGTTTCTGATATGTCAGTCGTTGATTGGACGTTGATTTGTTCAAAACTATGAAGCTGGATATCGTCGTAGATATACAGTGTGTCAAAGATTATAAAAACCGTCCGGTACCAAAAGAAGTGGCAGTTCTTTCATGAAATCAAAATTTCACAGGACATTGGCTTGTTTCTCCGAATAGACAAATAACTGTACTATGTCAAGAGGCTAGAAAAGAAAACGATTGGTTATCACGAAACCATCACGGCTTGGACTGGCTTGATCAAGGTGTTTCCGAAAAAGTCTTGTTCAAAAACCTAGAAGAAATTTGCAAGAGAGCAAACAATATTTATGTTCGTGGTGGCATGAAAGTGGCGATTTTACGAAAAATCACTACACGACACATTATAAATTTAGAGTTTGAGGAAGATTGTCCACCATTTCACAAACTTACAGCATCTGGTAATTACTGCATGCAACATTCTTTAAAATATGGTTTTTCAAAGTTTAGTTGTGCTTTGAATAACGTCTCTAAGTTAAAAACGTGGTTGAAAACACGTGGTAAAACTGAAGCTGTTGGTGAAGAGTTTATCTTTGAACCACCTATTAACCTCTGTGATGAACAATATACAAATTCAACGGATTTTATCTCCAATTCCTACTCACGCTGTGGGGGTCTTTGCGGCAGATCAAATTCCTCTGGTCTGGACGAGACCGACAGCTTTTATTTTCAACACCCAAAGGCACGGTAAACCTGGCTTGCATTGGGTAGCAATTTACGTCAATAAAAACGATGATGCCTGGTACTTTGATAGTTTTGGTGTACCTCCTTACATACCCGATCATATAAGCCGTATTCGGAGAAATGTTAGAAAATTTCGATGGAATTCACGACAACTACAAAGTGAAACTTCAAATACATGTGGCTATATTTGTCTCATGTTTTTACATTACATGTCTGTGGGCCTTGAAATTGGACATTTTCTCGAAAACTTTTCTTGCAACTTACACAAAAATGATCAAATTGTTAGAAATTATGTTTCAAAATTGTATAGGGGCACATTTCCCTACTACCATTACCAACCCCTCCACTACTAACACATCCCGCTACTATCCTACCCTTCCAATAGAAAACCCCTCCACTATCCGAATGAATAGTATAAAAAACAGCGTCTACCACAACCTATTCATTAGTTCACACGATCACTCCTGCTGAAAATAATACACAAGAATGGCTGATCAAGGCAAGCGTAAATACAAGGCAATGGCAGGTCAAGAAAGTGTTTCCAAATATCATTGTCGTCATCAACTGTTGCCAATGGTGTACGGACTAAACAAATCTTATACTAAGAAAATTACAATTGGTCTAGAAAATAAGGAAATTGGTGGTGAATTTCTACCTATCATCCGTCTTAGTGGTGACGACTTTGTTGGTATACCATTTACTGTGTCTGACTGGCGTTTATTGAAGAAATTTTTCCAGTTATTGATAAGTTCTTTGAAACTGAAAATGGTGATATGCTGGATAAAAAGATGCCCTTTAGCCGTTTTAGCATAAGGCTTATTATGAGTTATGGCGACATGGCAATTGGACTTGTAGAAGAAGAAGATTCACAGACGTCAGGTGATCGAACACCAAAGAAACAGTACCGACGTAGTTTAGTATTTAAAAAAGTTTCTTTTGATACATTAAAAATATTAAAATATTGTATACGTGTGAGAGTGAGATTTTTATTAGATGTAACATGTAACATAGAATATATTATTAATACACTTTCTCATTATTTCAAAGAAAAATTACAAGAATCGCAATCATCACAATATACACATTTTTCTAAGGATGATTTATTAACTTATGCGGAAAAATTCGGCATACCTGATTCTGATAAAGTTTATGATGAAATAATGATTAATAAAAATGATATACCGATATCAATACCCAATCATGATGTTATGCCTTTAATATATGAGCTTGTATCATTACATTTAGAAAATATTATATTTTTAATGAATAAAAAGATTTAAATGTATCAAACTTGTTTTTACTTACCTTTTATACTCCTATCTTAAAATACCACCTAGTTTTCTTGCAGATAAAGTTTAATATTATAGAGTTAAATTGTAAAGTTAAATTTTAAATCATAGAGTTCAATATTATATAAATTTTAAAAGTTCAAGTTATATTTTAAATTTTGAAATCATAGAGTTAAGTTTAAATCATAATTTTAAATTTTGAAATCATAGAGTTAAGTTTAAATCATAATTTTGAATTTTGAATATTGTGGCACAATGGGGAAGACACAACAAACCCCCACCACCACACCCTGGTGGAGGGGGTATTATACATCCCCTCCACCAGGGTGTGGTGGTGGGGGTTTGTTGTGTCTTCCCCATGGTGCCACAATAACTACTCAGTTCATTTAAATTACCAAGCAGTAATCTTTTTTGAACATGTTCTCTTTTACCATTGCTCTGCTTAACAGATATGTAATCTTCTAAGCCAGGCATAATTCGGCTTACATCATCTTTTTCATAAAATGTTTTCACTTAATTTACAGTTTCAGCTGAAAGTAGTTTGCCACTTTTATTAGCAGGTATTGAAAACATTCACTTTTAGCTACTAAATTTTTCGCTTCGCGAGCTTCCTGTTCAGTGCAAGCGAATTCTCGCATTAAGGGGGTGTCAAACTCAATTTTTACTGACTGAGCAAAAACCATCTTGTTTTTAGTAGAAAAAAAAATATATAACGAAATATGAAAAATAATGAGTGTATTGCCCTCCGTAATAACATTACTAATCGTTCTACAAAATCTCAAGTCAATATTCGGAAGCGTTTAAGAATGGCATTTGAACGAAAATTTCGTTCAAATGCCATTCTTAGATGCCTTAAAATATCAACGTGTAACTTTGAAGAATGGTAGGTAGTATGATTACGGAGGGCAATACATTCATGATTTTGCATAATATGTAAAAAAAAAAAAGTAGTTTTTGTTATCATGGTAAATATTGTAAAGTTGATTGCTTCCATTAGATGGCGGCATATAGGTAATTCTTAAACTGTATAAGCGAAAAATTTACTGTCCAAAAGGCTAAGTGACCATCTGTTACAGGTAACAGACATGTTACCGCGCAATGATTGTTCGTATATGTTTACATTTACATAACCTAAAAATTAACACATCACAGGCAATGTACTATCGGGCAGGGGTCGCGTCATATGCTATACGGAAGGAAAAGGAAAAAAGGAAGAGAGCGAATAACGGCTCGCCGGGAAGAATTCGACTTTGAGGCGACGATGGTGGAGAAGAAAATATCGGCGAATCTCGAGGCCGGCTGCATTATCGGACGGCCACTGCTGCGGTTCAGCGTCCGGACAGCGGTAGCTCGTTCTGCTTGCGCTCTGTTTGGCCCCTGCCACATAAGCACGTATGCATCCGTATGCACGCGTATGCATCCGTACGCACATGCACACATCTCGTGCGGGCGCGCGCGCTCGCTTCTCTCATTGGTTGGGAGCGAGCTCAAGCCCTCGACGACCAATGAGAGAAGCGACCGTGCGCGTCCGCACGAGATGTGTACACGTGCGTACGGATGCATACGCGTGCATACGGATGCATACGTGCTTATGTGGCAGGGGCCTTACGAGCTGGCGCGGCAAAGGCAGTGCGCGATTAGAACAGCGCGGGTATATATAGTGGCGGTGGGTATGGCATGAATCAGGGGAAGAATCATCGTGCGGCTGATTCTTTTTTATAAATTTTATAGAAACCGCATCATTGCTCATCTCGAACTTTGCGCCTTCCGTCACGCAAACATCAAGGAGGCGCACGGTTGTCTGTTCGACTTGATGATGACTGGAAAGGTCAACGAATTTCTAACGCAGAGTCTGTTACCTCAAAGACAGCACGAGCGAAGCAAGGATCAAGAGAAAATTGAGAAGCAGCGTCAAATGCCCCTCCACATGCACATCTATCTGGAACTTCTGGACTGCGTGTACCTCGTCTCGGATACGACGCTGAAGTTAGCTGCTCAGACTTGGCAGATGCTAGAAATAAACAAGTTTAGGGGCTCCCAAAACAAATTTTTCTTACTTTTTAGATGAATTTGGTTTATTAATATGTTAAAAATTACAAAAATTGAAAATATATGATTCGGGGTGCTCATATATGTCATATTTGTCCCTAGCAGCTGCTATGTCTGAGCTGCTAACTTCAGTATAGTCTTCTCGGCCATGCTCATTGAAATTCCCTACATGGCAGCTCATGAGTTCAATGCTAGGAGGAGAATGATCTCAAAGACCTTCTACAACAGGCAAGGACAAGATTGGGGACGTCAGAGGCGTGATCGGGAACGTAATCGCGATGACAACCGCGGGAACTATTGACTTTTATTATAACTATAAATCTAGATGAATAATGAAGTTGGTAGTGAATAAATCAATGTTTTTCTCCATGAAAATGTATTTATTTAATTACACGGAGAGAAAGAAATCAGTATAAATTACCAAGCTAACAAGTAACCCTGAGGCAGACTTGTAAATCCACAATTTTTACCAAACTTTTTGGCAATTTCTTCAGAACTATATCACGTATCTCGGCGAAGACGTCTGTTATCTGCACGGTACAGTAATCTCAGCAATCTTTAATATCTTCTTTTCCTTTTTATTAGGCATGCCCGCTTCTCAGGAGAGCCTTCTATTTTCGTCAGGGCGAAAATTGTAACACTTCAAAAACACAATTTACAATATAAAAACTAATTTCCATCCACAATGAGTTCATTTTAGGCGTTTTTGGAGGTGTATGTATGTGATCAAGTAACCCGATTATTTCAGCGAATTTTCGATGGATCCAAACGGGCTTTGGAGAATATACTCCACTAATTATACCTAATTGGTAGTTCTCAAATGAGAAAGGTCGACGAAAGATTTTTAAAATGCGAGCACAAAGAAATATCTCAAAAAATCGATTAAGCCTAATGTCTAGAAAAATTAATTTTAAGCTAATATGTACAGGCCTATCTGCTAAAACTAATTAAAAGACACCTATTTTATGCTGGAAATTTTTTGCTACAAGCAATATTTACCAACACAAATACGAAAAAACGGTAAAATATGTCAAAAATGGATGATTTTTGGCTATAACTCAACAGGGTTTTCATATTACACATAAATGTTGTAGATAATATTAAAACAAAACTTTTTCCCATTTAACATTATCATGTGAAATTAATTCCTGACCAGTTAAACACATAAAAACGATTTTTAACGCCTAAATATACATAAAATGGATGATTTTCGGCTATAGCTTGACAGGGTTTAACTTTACACAAATATGTGAAATGTAAAAGTTGTAGATTAGAATAAAACAAAACTTTTTCTCATTTAAAATTTTCATGTACAATCAATTCCTGACAAATTAGATATACAAAAACGATTTGTAATGTCTACACCTGAGATAGTCGATTTTCGCTTATTATTCAACAGTATTTCATTTTACACAGAAATATTAGATATCAGAGTTATAGATAACCCTAAAAAAACCTTTTTTTTTTTAAACATTTCCGTGTATAATCAATTTCTGCCTATCTAAACCTATAAAAACGATTTTTAAGGCGTAAATATACCTCATATAGTCCATTTTTGCTTATCAGTTCATAGGATTTGATTTAATACAGAAATATCGCATACAAAAGTTATAGATAACATTTAAATAAAACTTTTTCCCATTGAACATTTTCATGTACAATCAATTACTGATGATTTAAACCTATAAACACGATTTTTAACGACTCATATCTCAATACACTCAATATAGTCAATTTTCGCTTATTATTTAGCAGAATTCGATTTGGCACAAATATTTAATACAATAGCTATAAATAAGATCGGAAAAATCAATAAAACATTCAAAAAATCATATAATTATAAAAAAATATGATAATAAAATATAAAATGTAAATTGATGTTGAACTAAAAAAATCAAAATTACGTAATATTATATAAGTACGTATTAAAGTAATATTATATTTACCAAACAAAACTTGCGTAGTGTATGTGTTGTGAAATTGATGCCTTTTAACACATATGTTATACACAATTACTGATTTCACAGATTTTTCAAATATATTTTTTAACAGGTTCAGTACGGCATGAGTCAATATGACTCGTGAAATCTGCCATATACTTTAAATAGTTGTAAAACAAAAAACTTCATACGAGATATAATAATACACATCATTAGTATTAAATAAATCTGAAAATTTCTTTGATTCTTTTTTTTTACTCTTTGTAAACTTAATGTACTTTTTCTTATATATTATCCGTACTGAACCTATTTAAATACATAATTTCTCTAATATGAGAGCAGAGGTACATTCATCGAAGTGAATAGCTTGCACGCACAAATACATAAGTTGATTGAGAAATATAAAAAATCAAATACAGAAATCTGTAATTGAGTAGGACCTCCTCTTAATATTTAATATAGATATTATAAGATGACAAATTGCCATATACAAACAAAGTACCTACCGGACTACCCCAACTACAAACAACTACCTACCCGAATCGCACTTAACCACACATGATTTCTCCAGTTCCTAATTACCTATCCCTTCAAATTCTAAACCACTGACACTCGAAGATCACTAATAGAGCTACAGAAGCTACTAAGTAGCAGCCATCCGCTAGATCAGTAGCAATGCCATCTGGGAGAGAAGAACTGGCAGAGACCTTCACTCGTATCTCACTTTCAGGGACAACCTCAGCCTAGGGGCACAAGCGCAAGCAGCAGCTCAACCACTCTTGGAAGCCAAGTGAGGACAGTTGAGCACCTACAAACCACATGTGACTAATAAGTAGATGACACAAAAAAAAACATTACGATACGAAAGGAAAGTCTGCAGCAGATGTGTTTGAAACTCCGAACATTCATAATGAACGAAATATTAACTTAAAGTTTCTAATTCTGGTTAGAATTCCCCGGAGTGTGGTTTACTGATGACTGCAAGAGTGAGAAGTGAAGAAATACAGTTATTATCCGATTCTAAATGTATTAAGTAGCCAAATTCGGTTAAATTTGAAAATGGCAAAAATCTTTCGTTCACTATGAACGTTCGAAATTTCAAACACCTTGCAGCAGTGGTTGCTGTTCACTAAACTCGCTGCACCTTAAAGCACTGACACTTAAAGATCACTGATGAAACTGTAGAAGCAGCAAAGTTGGTCAGAGCGTCCGAGGCTGGCGCTACTCCATGGATGCCAGTCTGCTCAGGATCATCTAAATAGTAACTAGCAGCAATCCGCTAACTCAGTAACTACACCATCTGGGAGGAAAGATTGACGGAGACCTTCGCTCATGTTTCACTGTCAGGGACAGCATCAGCCTGGGGGTCGAACAAGGCATAAACATCAGATCAGCCACTACTCTGACAGCCAAGCGAGGAGAGTTGAGCATCTAAAAACAACATATAACTAATAAATAGATGACACAAAAAAACATTACCATACGAAAGGAGAGTCTGTAGCAGTGGTCGTTGTTCACTCTCCTCGCTGCATCAGCTACCTGCAAGAAAAGGAAAGTACCATCAGCCCACCCATCAGAGAGATTAGGAACGAGAAAGTGCTTACCAAATCTGCTTTTGCCGCCGACCTCGCTGCTTTGCTGTCTCCGAGTCCTCACCAGCAGATGGACACGACGAGAAGGACGACACCCATCAGGAAGCCGTACTACAGCAGTGAGCACTGAGCAGTCTGCTGTCATCGCTGATGGGAACGAACTGGAGTCGGACAGCCGGGCGACACGATACCACGTGAGCACCGTGATGCCGTGCACTCGTGCTGTGGCAATAGTACTTCGCGCGGCCGCTCTGCAAGTACGCGGTGCTAACGTGAAGGCGCAGAGGCCGAAAAGAAGATTCTTGGGCGTCTTGCCGAGACTGTCGAGCCTTTCCCTTCTTTATTCTTTTCCTGTCTCTTTAGCTTTAGCTGTGTTAGAGCGTGTGTGTGCGTATGCGTGTACGTGAGCGTGTGCTGATGTGTGTCAGTGTGTGTCACAGGTCAGGGTACGAACTACGACTACGACGCTACGACCTTGTATGTAACACGCACATACACACACGACACGCGCGTGCGCAGACACACACACACACACGCACAGACGCATACACACACGTATGCCCCGCGCAATTACAAAGGCTATAGTATTGCCGATTGTGCAGTTGCGCTACGCACACTCTTAAAAAGAACCGACAAGAATGGTTTTCATAACCATTTAATTAGTCAAAGATTCTTATTAAAAAGACGATCTTTTGTGTCAAATTGAACAAAAGACCGTCTTTCTTAAGCTATACAGGTGGTCAGAGTACATTTTTTAATTTTTTATTATATTTATGAATTTTTATTAAAATAAGAAAAAATATAAACCATGAATTTCTGAATAATTATTAATAGAGGTAATAAATTCATAATGGCATCATAATCATTTAATTAGTAGAATATTCTTATTAAAAATGACGATATTTTGTGACGAATTGAAAAAAAGACGGTCTTTTCACATTCTACACCTTTTTTCATTTTACACCTCTAGTTGCGACCTGCGAATCAGCTTAGCGCGGCGAGGCGTAAAAAAATTAGCTAGATTCCCCTAACAGGCAGTCGAGTGTCATTTGTTTTTGTTTTATATGCGGAACGCTGCTGCATGATCATTCTTGCGATCGGTTATTTGAGATTCGGATATATTTATTAGTGATTATTTAGTGCCGTGAAAGTGTTGTTCAAGGTATTGATTGCCACAAGCGTTTAATATATTCAATAATTTATTATATTTATTCAACTGATCAAGAAGTGTTGGATATCATGGGTACGAAGAAGAAAAACTTCAGTCGACTGAAATAAAAAAAATGGTCTCATCGGTAAATATTTAAAGCAAAGCAGTTATTTTGTAAACCCAACATTGTTGTAACGTACAAAATTTTCTCCATTTCTTTATACATAAAAATTATGATTAGTTTAGCAAAGTAAGCTTATCCCGGTTGAAAAGGTTTGATAAAATCAGATAAAAAGGATGCAGAAACCTAATAACCTATGCGGTTTTTGCACCCGAATATGCAAATTTTTATTAATTTTTACATAATTTTTTGGACCGCAAGTAAAATACATATGAATACGTAGTCATATACTTAAAGTAATTGCAATTTCTGACCATTTACAAAGTAAATCTTTTTGTAATAAATGCCAACTTATACATTTAGTTGATTTGCGTAAAATATTATAAACGTTTTACTCGTTAAATACTACATGTTTTGGCACACTGTGTGCGAAATTAGCATGAGCGAAAATTCTTGCACTTGTGCCAAAAAATAGTATGTGGCATTAGTGCACTTTAGTGATTATCAACTGACAACATTTCTATTCATTGAGAATCACCTACTTCACAAACTCGTATCGCTTATATTATTGCTTAACACAAGCACCATTTTTACCTATGAAGCGGGGCTACATAAAGTGACCATTCACAATGGCCGACAAAGATATTGTCAGCCGGCGTGTTTGGATTTTTATCGCTAAAAGATACCAGGAAATTTGTAGAACAATTTCGAAAAAGTACATCTTTTCGAGAAAGTACATCGTGTCGAAAAATCGGCGCATAATTACCTTACGAAAAAACCGCTGCCAATTCATTGGCACCTGGCTTCCTCAAAATTAATTTATTGATTCATTGAATTAATTTTTAAAACCAAATTTGAAAATTACTGCACCTACTTATGACATAATTCGAACTAAATTGATTTATCAATATTAAATATTTTTTTTAAATTGTATATAAAAATTAAAAATTACTAATACAAATATATAATTGTAAAAATAGTAACTTTTTTTTATTCGATAGTAGACCATGTCTCTCTATATATTATTTTAAACTTGTTCTCATCTATTAATTTTCTAAAATTTTAAATGAATGAATTTTGTGAATTTTAGTATATAACCCAGACAGCACAAATGTTCGCCATGTATTCATAAAGAATTCTCAAAAAGAATTCGAATAGAATTCTTTTGCCGTAATACATATAGAACTCTTAATGAATTAAAAGTATTTAAAATAAATTCTAAAAATATTCTATGGACAATTCAAAATGTATTCTTAAACAATTCTGAAAGTATTCCTAATGAATGGCGTTATGTCCGGTGATATTCAATCACTAGATACTCTAAAAGAATCCCTATATGACGAAAATGAATTCCTAATGAATTATTTTTTATTTAATTTAGAATAGAAAGTAAATATTCTTTTATAATAAAAAGAGAATACTTTTAATACTTTAAGTAGAAAAACAATTAATATAAAAAATATATAAAGTATTCGTGAAGAATTCTTATTAAAATAAATAATGCTTAAATATGAATTCTATTTTAATACTTTCATGAATTAATTTTGAATATTTTTTTAATGTATTTTTCATAATAATATAACAGGAAAGAACTCAGTAGGAATTTTTAGAGTTCATGCGTTCTTAATGAAATCATTACTACTCAAACGAGAAAACTTATTTTAGGAAATGATTTCATGAAGTTATAGCTATCATATGATGTTATTATTATTAAATTATTAAATAGTCATAATATGTTATTTCAAACGTTTTCATTAAGTTACTATAGGTCAAATTTATTATAGGTCATAATTTAAGTATTCAAAAAATGTTCATAAAGAATTAATATCTAATTTCTTATGTGAGTATGAAATAAATATTACAATAATTTATTTATATACAAATTTTTTCAAGTGTTCGAAAAGTGTTCATAAAGAATGAGTAACTAATTTCTTATATGAGTATTAATAATAAATATTACAATAATTTATTTACCGGGGAGAACGGTGGCTACCAGATTCAAATCAAAAATATTCTCTTAGAGTTGGTAAAGAGTTGATTCCAATTTTTAGCCTGCAAAAATTGACCTTCTTTTATGGCAAAATTTAAAAACAAATTTATTTATTTTACGCAGACATGTTATAACATTTTTAGTCCCCAATGTAAAAGGGATACCAAAAACAAGGCAAGCCTTGTAATTTCGGACTCTGCGTCAAGAGTCACTTCAACGACGGAATTACATGGCTAATATTATACTCTCGGCACTCCAGTCTATCCGCAGAAAACACCACCGGCGCGCCGCGTAGCGGATGAATAGCCGAAGCTTGTGTATCGAGAATAGCGTTTCACAAGAATTCTTTATGAGTACTTTTATGGAAAAAGCGTTCCTATAGTAATCTTAAAGAGTTCAACAAAAATTCTTTTAGATCATTGCATGAGTTTTTAGTGTATGAACTGTTTACAAGAGGTCCATGCATATAATGGTATTACGTAGACGTCCAATTCGAATCTTTAAATGATTTTGAAACCAAAGTAGCAGGGGGATGCGAGGTCAACGCATATAAGGGATCATCCATAAACTACGTAGCCATTTTATCCGGGGGGAGGGGTTATGAATAATACTACGCTAATCCACGAAGGGGGGGCGGATTTTAGTTATAGCTACGTAGCCGTATGAGCAGGTGTATATGCTCGACTCGAGAAAAGAAAAAAAGGAAGGGAGCACGCACACACGCGCTCGCGTGTAGACACAACAACTAACGCACGCCCTCTGTACCGTCACACAATAACAACGTCTAGTAGAATTAATTAAAATATGTCGATTCCTTCCAAATAGGGCTTCCACAAGACTCAAGATAAATATCGATATTGTATCATATCGTCTTGAAAATCAAGACAATATCAAGACAATATTCGAAGAAAAAAAACAAGACAACACCAAGACTTGAAAACCAAGAACATTTTCTTGACAAAATTTTTTATCAAGATCTTGCAAGATTATTGTTATTGATAAATTTGCAAGAATAAGTAACTTTTTGTTATCATTTATAAGTTTTTATTACATATTAACTTCACAAATTAACTCTTTAAGGTTACATTTCATCCAAGAATTATTACATATTAAAGATCTTATGGATTTATATTTTAACGAACATCGATCATTTATTAAAGGGAAAATAATTATTTATGTAATTCCTAACCCCAAGTAGACGGGGGATGCGAGTTCCACGCGTATACGGGAGCGCGTCCGACGTGTATACAAGACAAAATAATTATTTAAATAATTCCTACTCCCAAGTAGGCGGAGGATGCGAGTTCCTCACGTATACGGGAGTGCGTCAGATGTGTATACAAGGCAAAATAATTATTTATATAATTCCTAACCCCAAGAAGGCGGGATGCTAGTTCCACGCATATACGGGAGCGCGTCAGACGTGTATACAAGGCAAAATAATTATTTTTATAATTCTTGACCCCAAGTAGGCGGAGGATGCGAGTTCCACGGGGGGGGGGGGTCCAAAGTTTAGACGACTCACTTGAAAATTGAAGTCAACTATAGACGTGCTCGGTTTCGATATAAGCTACTGCAGATTGTGCATATTTTCGAATCTAACAATTCACCTACTGTCCAAAACATCGAATTTCATTAATAGAATTTTAATAGGGATACAATAAACGTATTTCGAAATAAATCATTAGAAACAAGTTTTATTTGTTTTGAAATCGTATTGATGAAATTCGATGTTTTGGACAGTAGGTGAATTGTTAGATTCGAAAATATGATTTTCGTAATTTAGAATTTCGGAGTTTTGCACAATCTGCAGTAGCTTATATCGAAACCGAGCACGTCTATAGTTGACTTCAATTTTCAAGTGAGTCGTCTAAACTTTGGACCCCCCCCCGTTCCACGCGTCTACGGAAGCGCGTCCGACGTGTATACAAGATAAAATAATTATTTATATAATTCCTAACACCAAGTAGGCGGGGGATGCAAGATTCACGCGTATACGGGAGCGCGATAGACGTGTATAGAAGGCAAAATAATTATTGATATAATTCCTAACCACAAGTAGGCGGGGGGTACGAGTTCCACGCGTATACGGGTGCGCGTTAGACGTGTATACATGGCAAAATAATAATTTAGATAATTCTTAACCCCAAGTAGGCGGGGGATGCGAGTTCGTCGCGTATACGGGAGCGCGAGACGTGTATACAAGGCAAAATAATTATTTATGTAATTCCTAACCCCAAGAAGGCGGGGGATGCAAGTTCCACGCGTATACGGGAGCGCGGCAGACGTGTATACAAGGCAAAATAATTATTTATATAATTCCTAACCCCAAGAAGGCGGGGGATGCGAGATTCTCGCGTATACGGGAGCGCGATAGACGTGTATAGAAGGCAAAATAATTATTGATATAATTCCTAACCACAAGTAGGCGGGGGATACGAGTTCCACGCGTATATGGGTGTGCGTTAGACGTGTATACATGGCAAAATAATAATTTAAATAATTGTTAACCCCAAGTAGGCGGGGGATGCAAGTTCCTCGCGTATACGGGAGCGCGTCAGACGTGTATACAAGGCAAAATAATTATTTATATAATTCCTAACCCCAAGAAGGCGGGGGACGCAAGTTCCACGCGTATACGGGAGCGCGTCAGACGTGTATACAAGGCAAAATAATTATATAATTCCTAACCCCAAGAAGGCGGAGGATGCGAGTTCCACGCGTCTACGGAAGCGCGTCCGACGTGTATACAAGATAAAATAATTATTTATATAATTCCTAACCCCAAGTAGGCGGGGGATGCGAGATTCACGCGTATACGGGAGCGCGATAGACGTGTATACTTATTTATTTATTTCAACCGGAATAGTAAATATTGTATTACATGTTATTGCTTACTTTAGGACATAGTTACATGTCTGAAGCAGCAAACATCCGATAGAGGTAGACATAAGTTATATAAGTTATTATGTAATATATTTTGTAAGAATATAACAATTCTACGCTAACTTAAATACTTTTTTCTTTTTTACCTATTTATAATTACTATTTATAATTTCGTTATTTCATTTTCGCACATGTATCCACACGCAACAATAATTATAATGTTTAAATTATATATAAAAACAAACCGTTTTCAAGAAATTGCAATTTCAAAAAAGGATTAAAAAAATTTTGAAAAATTTCAATCTTAAATATCCTTGAAAATAATCGATCAATCATGCTCAAATTCTGTACACATATTGCCTATCTTACATGCAAATTCTTTTATAAATTTCGGGCTAATCCAACGATCTGTTCTCGAGAAATTACGATTTCAAAAAAAAGTTTAAAAAAATTTAACTTAAAATATCTCTGAAATCTATCAACCAATCATTTTGCCCAAAGAACTCACTCGATTCGTTTACAAAATCTACCTCCTCGCGGAATTTCTAAGCAATTAAGTCAATTTTACTCTAGTTATGCAACGACAAAAAAATCACTTTTTATTAATTATTTTTCTTCTAAGAAAATTTAGGAAATTATTGTACTCAATATTCTTCTCAATCAAAAAAATATTTATGTCAATATTTTTTTTCAACTTCGAAATATAACCTATTTTCAAAAATTGACGTTTTTATCAATAACTTATGACAGAATATAGTTATCGACTTTTTTTTTTAATTGTAGAAAATTTTATCCTGCATAAAGTGAAATCATAATATATTAAGAATATTAGTTCTAAATATTTAAAAATACGAAAATAAAAATTTTCAAAATTGAAAAATGGCTATAAAAAAAAGAAAATCGACATTAACAAAAATAGACTATTGACCCCAGCTGCGGAAGCAAAATGTAAAAAAATGTTCCCTCTCTGGTTAAAATCGGTCGATTAGATCATGAGATATCCGCGCATACGGGCATACACACGCACACAGATCCATACGGCCATTTTCTAAAAATATCGTATTTCGATTCTAAATGTGCTAAACAACATTCCTAACACATTTTCTCCAAAATTTTTTTTTTACTATTACAAAGGTTCCTTTAGAAGGAAGCAAAAATCGCGCAATTAATCACGCGATTTTCTCAGTAGGAAGACTCCGCTTAATATGCCAAATAATGATATCCTGTGATGTCAGTGGTTGCCCTTGATGAGAGAAGAAAACGTTTACTCTAAATAACGTATATTTACAATTAACTTACGGGCTACATTTTGGTCAAAATATACGGAGAAATTTTAGTCAAATGTGATATGTTAATAGTTAATATACGTATGGTAACTATGAACATATCACATTTGACTCAAATTTCCCCATATAATTCGACCAAAATGTAGCCCGTAACTTAATAGTAAATATACGTTATTTGGAGAAAACGTTTTCTTCTCTCAGTGTACACAATATTGTCGGCTTAGTGGAAAAAGCGGACACGTCGATTTTTCGTTGGAAAAGCGGACACGTTGATTTTTCGTCGAAAAAGCGGACACGTCGATTTTTCCTATACAAAAAAGATATGGGCTTGAGATTGTCATCTCCAATGATTAGCCGATTTGAAATATACATGTAAAATTTGATTGGCCCACAATACGACGCGCGAGGCGCGCATTCACACTACTAGTGATTAAAAAAGTGAGCACGTCGATTTTGCATTGAAAAAGTGGACACTTGGCACCTGCATTTTTTTTCTCTTTATTATAAAAGATTAACTTGATAAATGTACAATTGAAGCCTCGATACCATAGAATACATAAATAAAGTATAAAGCGAGCCAGATGATTTTCCAGTGTCAGTTGATCTCAATAATAATTTAAATAGTAATAAACTCCGGCCCGAAATGTTCACCTTTTCAACTAAAAATCGACGTGTTCACTTTTTCAACTAAAAATCGACGTATTCGCTTTTTCAACTAAATATCAACATGTTCGCTTTTTCAACTAAAAATAGACGTTTCCGCTTTTTAAATCGATGTGTTCAAAGTTCTGAACCTTCATCGTGAACAAAATATCGAAAATTTCCAAATTCAGTTTTTTTGATATTATCTCTTAGAGATGTGCATAAAACATGTACAAACTGCAAAATAAGTTATTTCCAAAGTGATTATCTCCCCCAAATCATCCCTAAAATCACCACGGCTAGACCATACATGAAAAAAAAAAAAATTCATAACAGAGGTTATTAATTTAAGACAAATTTTATGGTTGATATTTCTTCCGGATATTGCCATAGCCTTGTAAAAAAATTGGCGATATGTAAATCGATCAGAAACCTTTTGCTTCAGTGGTGTTAAGGGGCTGAAATAGCGAAAAAAAATACACGAAAGATACCGAAAAAAATCAGCTCTGGGGAGTTTAGTAATTCGAGACAAAGTTTATGGCTGAAAATAATTTATTATGTTGCTATGAACTTGTAAAAAAATTGTAGACATGAAAATTGATCCAGAACCTTTGGGGTGTGCAAAGGGGTTAAAATAGAGAAAAATACACAAAAAATACCGAAAAAAATCAGTTCTCGAGAGTTTATTAACTCGAGACAAATTTTATAGATGAAAATAATTCATTAGCTATGAAATTTTACTATTACAAAGCTTCCTCTAGGAGGAAGCATTTTGTTGGTTAGAAATTTAACTTGAATCAGAACAGTATTCATAGACCTTCATTGTTAACAACAGATAAACTTTTAATACTTTTTTGTTATACAAAACCAAATTTCAAGTGATTAATACTATTTATACTTATATTTTTAGTTGAAATATTTCATTATTCCAAACTTTATGGGTTTTATTCTGCCCAATCAGTCAAGATCGTTGGCGAAAATCTGAAGTCACCATCGACCAATCAGGAGCTCCTTTTAAATGGATTTGGCCAATCGGAAAGGTTTTATTTTGGCTTCACATTTTCTTCATCATTCTTTTAAGAGAGGAATATATTCGTAATAATAGACTAATATAAAATATAACTGGGAAAAATGATTTTTTTTACTTTAGTATGCCAAAACTTATTCCATCGCCATAATACTTTATTTGTCATAAATTAATTAACAAACAAAAATGGTTTTGGTTTTTCTATTTTTTCATACCTCCATTACGTCTTCGAAAATGTTCTTCAGAAAACTGTAAGGAAAATTAGTTTTTGATATACGTGTCCGTAATATTCGATTCTACTGATCCTTTTGCCGACGTAAAATAAGATTTCACGTTCCCGATTTTCAAAATCGAATGACGGGCAAGCATATCCAAATAGCATATTGTGAGCTGAAAACTCCTCATCTGAGTATGAAATACCTTTACTTTCCGTGTTAAGTACACAATTTTTTATTAACGAATCCATGAGAGGTTCTTTTTGTATGCATAAAAGTTGTGTAGGCATAGGGGATCGCGCATTTCGAGTCATGTACTATGCAGTTACCAATCATTGCATTTTCTGTGTTTATTTGCATAGCTTATTACAAATATATCCGCCTTTTTTATATTTATTATTAATCGAAACGTAATTTTTTTCAATTGTTTGTATAAGTGGTAATAACTCTTGTTATTTTACCATTGAAACTTTAAAAATTATCTTATATCATTCTAAACAAGCCAAGAAAGTATAGAATATATAAATTTTACACTAAGAGAACAATTTTACAAAATTAAGTTGTAGGTACTTAGCGGGGAAATAATTTTTTCTCGCTGAGTTTTCAAAAAATGGATTTTTTTCATCTTTTCTCAACTTATGCTCGGAATGCGCGATTTTCTCTGCGACTTTTAGTCCTGAAAAAAGGCGTGTTTCAAGCAACTGTCAAAAAAACATACTATTTTGCCGCGAACAAGTATAAGACCATGGTACCATGTAAAGTAACACCAATCCTTCTGTTAGGTGCGCCTAATGTAACTTTTTCTCATTTAATTAAAGTTTAGAAAATATAGTTTCTTCTTATATTAATAGTATATTTCAATACAAGTGCGAAAGTGTTGATTCTAGCACGAGTGTGGTTTGTCGCCCGAGCGAAGCGAAGGTGACAAGCACACGAGTGTAGAACAATCTTTCGTACGTGTATCGAACGATATATCTATACAGGGGGCGTAAACGCGATTTGAAAAATTTATCTATATGTAAAATCGTATTTTAGGCATACTGAATCGAAAAAATATGATTATATATGTACTGATATCATCCATTACATCTATGACCTACGAGATGCATTTCGCATACGTTACGAAATTTAGCGTACGTTACTCAAGCAGAGAAAATTACTTGCATTGGCAAAAAATTTTCCTGTTAGTTTTTCTAAAAAAAAAATGCTCGTGCATCCGATAAAAATCGGAATTTCGTGTCAATGACTGGAGATTTTTCGAAAAATACAATATTATAGAAACGAAAAATTACAATTGAAAATCAGATTTGACAATATAACGATGTCATTCTTAATAATGTATGCAACAGCAGAAACAATAAGTTCTGTCTGGTTTAAATTTCTTTGAAATCCTGAAATCTACTCATCACATACTAATGATTTTACAGTCGCTTTTATTTTACATAATATGAAAACTCAATTGTTGCCAACTCTTAATGCGATTTTACACACGTATATCGTATATATAATATCACCACGGAAAATTGTGATTTGAAAAAAAACAATGGAACAATTCACATCTGAAATATATTTGGGATTTATGAACCAATCTTTGCAGCGAACAAACTAGTGTGATAAATGTGTAAACTCTCCTTAATAAAATTGATATTAAATTTGAATCTCATATTTACTCCACCTATCCATACAAAAAGAAATTTTATTAGTATTAAAAATGGGTTTTCTCTCTGAGATAAATTAAGATCAACAGTATTTAACAACTTTTAAACCTTTCATGATATACATAAAAAATATTTCAAAATCATACATCTATTTCTATTTTTTAGATTAATCTATTACATAAAATCACGTTTTAGTCAATACTATATTATAACTATTAACGCTACTTTTCTCACATTATAAAGAATTTCACTTGGCTTTAAGTACGTTAATTATTTAACGTATAACTAACATTAGTTTTAATGTACAAAAAAAGAAATAAACAGAATTAGAAAAATTACTCTTAAATGAAAAAACAAATTTTTACTATTAAATTGAAGCGAAGTAGGAAAATCGGAAAGAGATTGCGCCCGGCTGGCGTTGGCGTTGGCTCGCGCCGCTCGCGCGACTCCGCTACGCTCGAACATATAATATTACTTGAATAATCAAAGAGCGCGGGAGCGCTCCGAAGGCAAGTATACAAGAGCCTTAGGAGTGACCGCGCGATGATATACATTGAAATGGATGTACGAGAAAATCAATTACATAATACTTGAGTCGAGACGGAGTGGGGGAAGCGGTAGAAGGTGGTTCGGCTGACGCAGCTCACGGAGTCGGCGGCGCTCGAACAAAACTGTATACAGCGCGCGATCAGTTCCTGGAATCGCTGCAGAGTGGGGGAAACGGAGAGAGTCGGCACGGCTGTCCCGCTGACTCGCGTGAGTCCCCTGCGCTCGAACCTCGAACATGTGAGAGCGTCCGCCGCAGAAGCGGGCCAGCAGGCGCGCGCGGCGCATTTTTGGTTGTAAAATACGCTCTGTTTAATTCGCTTATAATCGTATGCGGAGTCTCTCAGAAAAAAACAAAAGAAATATATCGATAGATTGTTTCCTGCTCTTTCCAATGGTGCTATGTTTCTGCGTTGCCAACCTATTTTTTTGAGATAAAAATTATTGAAATTAGTCATTTTTAGACGACAGTTAATAGGAATCATATCAATTGTTATGAAAAGTAATAAAGTTTGTTACTTTAAAAGTTGCTTTTAAAAAATAAAAAGTATGTTATTAAATAAAAAATTCTGCACTTTCTGATAAGTACAAAAAGAAAAATGCATCACGCCGACCTTTTTAAAACGGTATTTATTGTTGAGAATAGAAAAGCTGTTTTCCTAACCTATTTTGTGCTAGTACGGGAATAACACGTTTGTGCAATTAGAAATTATTTATTTTCTACTATATGTTCAAATTATCCCTTTACTTAAAAAATCATATAAGTTCATAAATAATTTTTTCACACATGATTTGACTAATTAAAATGTTAAATAATACTTATTGTTTCGTGATCGCTGCATTGACTAGCGAGTCCTTACCTTACCTATAAACTAGAAATGCCTCCATTTGATTAACATGCTAACCAAGAGAGTTGTTCTATTCAAAATAGTTTAATTTTATTACGATATCTCTTTATATTTTTCAAACGTGAACTATTGACAGCAAATCACTTATTAATCAATAATCGCTAAGGACAAATTATAGCTATCAAAATTATTTTGTTTTTTTATTAAATAGTGAAAAACTTAATACTACTTGAAGTTCATTAATAATACATAAATAATATGAGTTTCAATAGTATATAAAATGGAAAAATAATGTATTAAAAATCGAAAAGTCGATTTTTGAGATACAAACTGTTTACGGAAAAAAAGATTTCAGCAATAACTCAAAATTGACTAAGAAAAGAAGCAGTACTGGGAAAAAGCACATTTTCAGACCAGTACTGGGACAGCAATACAAAATCTACAATAAACACTTAAGACGATAATATCATTAATTTATTAGCATTATTTATGGTGTTTACTATGTAGTCACATCGTTATTTTGTTGATTTACCCCTGATCAAATTAGTGCATAACATGGTACCAATTTTTCGAGGCTAATTTTCCGAATGCGTATAGCAAAATCCTTGTCCAACTTTAGGTACCTCTTGATTTCCATATCACAGTAGTGGGACAGTCAGAAACACGTTAAGAAGTATAGTCCCACTATTGCATCCGAACAGACGTCCCACTACTACTCCCAAGTAAATTAGCGTGACCCACTACATCAGAGAATAGTTATTTTCTTTAAATGCGATTATTTTAAAAACCAACAACGAAAAAAACTTGTTTTCTTAAATAAATCTCGAAACACGAGCTATCTGCTGAGGTGACGAGTTTTCATGTATTATGCTATCTTTTGGTACTAGAAAAGATTATAAAAAAGTATGATCAAAACTGTCCCACTACTGCATACTTTACCTTATATCAATAAGTCATATTTTGAAAATATTATTTGGCTTTTATAGCATTAATAAAACCGAAGCAAAAAGACAAAATAATATAATAATCCAACAATTAATGAGGTACAATATACAATATTTCCTATGAATTATAAAGATCCAGATGAAACCGTTCTTGAGTAATTGCGGATTGAACAAACTATGAAAAAATGTACATTTCTAATATCTTTGTACTCATCTGCTCCTCCAGAAAAAAACATTTTTTTGGCGCTATTTTAGCCCCTTTGCACCCCCCGATCAAATTTCATATCGCCAATTTTTTTACAAGGCTATGGCAACATCTGGAAGAAATATCTGCCATAAAATTTGTCTTAAATTAATAAACTCTAATGGTATCAATTTTTTTTGCCATGTATGGTCTAGTCGGGGTGGTTTTAGGGATGATTTGGGGGGGATAATCACTTTTGAAATAACTTATTTTGCAGTTTGTACATGTTTTATGCATATCTATAAGAGATAATATAAAAAAAAATTAATTTGGTAATTTTCAATATTTCGTTCACGATGAACGTTCAGAACTTCAAACACATAAATCGACGCACTCGCTTTTCCAATCAAAAATCGACTTGTTCGCTTTTCCAACCAAAAGTCGATGTGTCTGCTTTTTCCACTAAGCCGATGATATGCTAAAGTAATTCTTGGTACTCGCGCATCATTGTCGGTCTGGGAAAAGGATATTAGCTGACTGGATACTTATAATTATCTTCATTGCAATCGTTGACTAAAATATAATTGGATTTTTTATGGGTTTGTCGGAACACCCATTTGTCTTAAAAATATTACTTAAAAAGATTAATTATATGGTTATATTATAGTACTACCCCCTGACTTATAGTTTTGTACGATTACAACAATGTTCGGTTTTAATAACAAAGTACCTACAAATACGTATAATAAATATTATTGTAGGCTCAAGCAGAATAAAAGCAAGATGGATGCTCAAAGTAAGTATAACAATATTGTTAATATTGCAGGCAATAGTGAAGGTGACATTTGCAACAATCCTTCAACAATTGATGTCGAACGCAACGACATTGAAAAATCCACTATAAGTGCATCGCAAGAAGACCAATGTCTTTCTTTAAATGTTCTACCTACATCACAATCAATAGGAAGAGACATGGAATCACTTACATTTCAGGGTGGTGGATGTAATTCTCTCTCACAAGAAGCTTCCACACATCAGCCACATGTCACTGAAAATTACTCAATTACATCTCAGGAACATGAAAGACGGCATGAAAACTTCGATGGTCGGAGAATTACTGATCCTGTGTATTATCATGATGAATTGCGTGGAATGTATGTAGAACATGGATTCCGTGAACAATGCAGTTTTCATGACCTTTATTATGAAAATTGTGCGAATAAAGGATTATGTTCTAAATTGAAATTTGTCTGTAATCATTGCCATTACTTTAAGTGGGTTAATCTTATTGATAATAATGGTCCACTTATGCCTCTGAACGATGGTGCAGTATCTGGGACGATAGCAGCAGGAACAGGATATTCTCAGTTGAAACAGGAGCTGGCTTGTATGAACTTACAATGTATGTCCAATGTTTCATACAGACAACATAGACAAGATTTAATAGCAAGCTTTGAAAAAACTGCCGAAGAAACAATGAACGAGGCAGCTGCCATGGAAAGAGAACTGGCGATAATGAAAGGCGATATAATTGAAGGGATTCCATATATAACTGTTCAAGTGGATGGATCTTGGTTGAAAAGAACCTATAAAAGTGGAAAATTCGATTCTTTATCTGGATGTGCAGCCATTATAGGATGTAGAACGAAAAAAGTTTTGTATGTTGGAGTCCGCAATAAACTATGCCATATTTGCGATCTTGCTGAAAGAAAAAATTGCGCTCCCAAAAAGCACAAATGCTATAAAAATTGGAGCCGTGAACAAAGCTCAAGTTCTATGGAAAAAGATATCATTGTACAAGGATTTTCAGAAAGTGTAGAAAAACATAAATTGATTTACAAAACTGTTATAGGAGATGGTGATAGCAGCGTTTACAAAGCCATATTAGATAGTAATCCTTATCGGCAATATGGAGTAAAGGTTCAAAAAATTGAATGCACAAATCATTTACTTAGGAATATGTGCAATAAGATTGTTGATGCTTCTAAGGGAAGATTAGCGCACACTTTGGCAAGAGGAAATGTAACGTCTTTTCGAGATTATGTTAAAAAATGTTCATTCAAAATTAGGCAACACATAATGACGTTAATAAAAATGAAAATAAATCAAAGAGATGCCGATTCTGAAGTAAAAAGTTTGCAACACCAAATCATGAATTCCGTTCACCATATTTTCGGAGATCATGCTCAATGTCGCAAATTTCAAGTACCTTGTGAAAAAACAACAGGTAAAAATTGGATTCCGACATTGAAATCGACAGGAATGTATATAGCTATACGACAAGCCGTGTCTGATCTAAGCTGCCATGCTCGGAGTTTATTAAAATCTGAAACTAGTAATTATGTAGAATCTTTTAACGCTATTGTTGCTAAAATGGTTGGATCAAAGCGTATTAATTACGGTCAAAGGGATTCGTATTATGTAAGAGTACACGCTGCAGTTGTTCAATTCAACACGCAATCCCTTTTAACAAGATTGAACGAAAATTGTGGATATGAGTCTTCAAATATTATGACATTAATGGAAGAAAAAGCCAAGAAAAAGATTGAACAAAAGAAAACTTTAAGAATGCTTCAAGGAAGGAGACGAAGAAGATGTGTTGGAAATGGAAAAGAAGATTATGGAGAAGGTGCTAATCATCCAGATATCAGCCCAGAAGCGTATGAAATTTTAGTTGAACAACACTTAGAGAAACTTAGAAAGGATCAAACTAATCGAGCCGAAATTGAACGTGCGACAGTAAAACAAAGCGAATGCGATTTATGGTATCAGAAAAGAAGTGAATTGTTGACAGATTCCAATTTCGGTAAAATATGTCGAAAGAAGAACAGTACTTCCTGTGCTGTAATGGTTAAAAGCATCCTTTATCCACCTGTTTTGAATCTTCCAGCATTTACATATGGACACGAAAATGAAGCTAGTTCACGGATTATGTTGTCCAGAAAATTAAAACAGAATATAGAAATTGCTGGCTTGCTTATTGACGCAAATGAGGAATATTTAGGAGCATCTGTAGATGGTTTAATAGGCAACGATGTTATTGTCGAATTGAAGAATCCCATTTGTGCAGCCAATTTGACAATACCGCAGGCTCTAAAACGCAAACCGCATATAAGAAGAATTTTCAGTAAAGAAAATATTAATAAATTGAACCCACGTCATGAATATTATTATCAAGTTCAAGGTCAATTACATATAACTAATAGAGAGTATTGCATATTTGCTATCTGTACCAAAATTAACATTAAATACATTAGAGTTGAACGTGATGATGATTTTTGGAAGGCCAAGATGGCTGAACCATTAAGAAGATTTTATTTTGATTGCTTACTCCCAGAATTATTAGATAGTCGCTACAATCGTAACATGGCCCTGCGGCAGCCAGAATACGTTTTGGAAGCACAAAGAGAACAACAACATAAAGCTGCTGAAAAGGCGTCCAAAGTAAAAAAAACAAGTGTACATTTACTCAACACTCCGACAGAGAACAGGAAGAGAAAGAGAACAACAGCAACAGTAAAAAGGAAAAGAACGTCCCAAACTAAGAAGAAGCAAAAACTTATCAAGCCATTCATAAGTACAGCTGAAGATCTTAATTATAGCAGCCCAAACATGGAATCTTTGCAAGGAACCGTTGAAAATCACAGAGACATGTGTACAACTGAAAGTAATTGCGAGTCAATCGAAGCTCGAAGAGATGTTTTGGCGGCACTGTATGTAAATATTAATATGGATTACGTATGTAAGAATATCTTAGATGTTGGAAGTTTTCTTTGGGATGACAGTATAGAATCCTTTTTGCAATTAGCGCAAAAAGAAGCGCCGCAGTATGAAATTCACCCGACCATTTACTTTAAACATTATGATCTTCTACCAGAACAATATTTAGGATACCATGGAAAAATTATATTACAAATAATAGGTGGCCATCCAGAATTTGAAAACTGGATTTACATACTATACGATGGTAAATATTTAAAAATTTTTGACAGTCTTAATCGAACAAGTGCTTCACAACTGCATCCTGTTGAAAAACGTTACTTCCATCATCGTTATCCTCAATTACAATGGGAAAATATTCGTTTTGCACCGGTAACAAAACAACCAGATGCGACAAGTTGCGGAGTATACTGTTTTGCTTTCATGACTGACATAATTTTGAAAAAAAATATTATCAAAATTAAATATTCTCAAAACGCAACAGTAATGAGAAATCATGCTGTGACCGTACTTCGACGACAAGAACTACTAAGCTTTCCATATCGCAGATAAATATGATTCCCTTTTAGTAAAGTTTATTTAATTTTGTTCATACACTGCATATAGATGAAAAAAGCATAACTATTTCTTTCTATGTATAGGCGAAATACGCATTATTTTTAATATATATTCTGCATGTAGCTAAAATACGTGAAAATTTTGTTTCCTGTGTATACTTGACATACACATAAAAGCTTCGCTTTTACGTATAGGCGAAATACGGACAGGTTTTGTTTCATGCGCCAATGCGCATCATTTTTTGTAGAATCTGCGTACAGGCGAAATACACATGCTGTATAATATATATTCTGCATAAGTATATAGCTAAAATACGCGAAAATTGTGTTTCCTGCATATACGCGACATATACATAAATAAAAGCTTTTCTTTCACGTATAGACGAAATACAGAAAGATTTTGTTTCAAGTCTATAGGCCAATCGTGCATCATTTTTTATAGAATCAGCGTACAGACGAAATACGCATCATTTTTTATATAATGTGTGTATAGGCGAAATACGCCAACATTTTTTCCTGTGTATAGGCGAAATACGCATCGTTTTTATATAAGCTGCATATAAGCGAAATATGCTACCGGCAAGAAATGAAGTCAGCGCATAATAGGTAAACGAAATACGCATGATAAGAACTCGATAGATTTTATGTATAGACGAAATACGCACCGTTTTACAAATACAATCGGCGTATAGGCAAAATACGCCAACATTTTTTCCTGTGTATAGGCGAAATACGCATCGTTTTTATATAAGCTGCATATAAGCGAAATATGCTACAGGCCAGAAATGAAGTCAGCGCATAATAGGTAAACGAAATACGCATGATAAGAACTCGATAGATTTTGTGTATAGACGAAATACGCATCGTTTTACAAATACAATCGGCGTATAGGCGAAATACGTCAACATTTTTTCCTGTGTATAGGCGAAATACGCATCGTTTTTATATAAGCAGCATATAAGCGAAATATACTACAGGCTACAAATAAAGTCAGCGTATAATAGTTAAACGAAATGCGCCTGATAAGAACTCGATAGATTTTGTGTATAGACGAAATACGCACCGTTTTACAAATATAATCAGCGTATAGGCGAAATACGCATCATTTTTTATATAATCTGTGTATAGGCGAAATACGCCAACATTTTTTCCTGTGTATAGGCGAAATACGCATCGTTTTTATATAAGCTGCATATAAGCGAAATATGCTACCGGTCAGAAATGAAGTCAGCGCATAATAGGTAAACGAAATACGCATGATAAGAACTCGATAGATTTTATGTATAGACGAAATACGCACCGTTTTACAAATACAATCGGCGTATAGGCGAAATACGCCAACATTTTTTCCTGTGTATAGGCGAAATACGCATCGTTTTTATATAAGCTGCATATAAGCGAAATATGCTACAGGCCAGAAATGAAGTCAGCGCATAATAGGTAAACGAAATACGCATGATAAGAACTCGATAGATGTTGTGTATAGACGAAATACGCACCGTTTTACAAATACAATCGGCGTATAGGCGAAATACGTCAACATTTTTTCCTGTGTATAGGCGAAATACGCCAACATTTTTTCCTGTGTATTGGCGAAATACGCATCGTTTTTATATAAGCTGCATATAAGCGAAATATGCTACAGGCTAGAAATGAAGTCAGCGCATAATAGGTAAACGAAATACGCATGATAAGAACTCGATAGATTTTGTGTATAGACGAAATACGCACCGTTTTACAAATACAATCGGCGTATAGGCGAAATACGACAACATTTTTTCTTGTGTATAGGCGAAATACGCATCGTTTTTATATAAGCAGCATATAAGCGACATATGCTACAGGCTACAAATAAAGTCAGCGTATAATAGTTAAATGAAATGCGCTTGATAAGAACTCGATAGATTTTGTGTATAGACGAAATACGCACCGTTTTACAAATATAATCTGGGTATATAGGCGAAATACGCCAACATTTTTCCTGTGTATAGGCGAAATACGCATCTATTTATATAAACAGTATGTAAGCGAAATATGCTACAGGTTACAAATAAAGCCAACGTCTAATAGATAAACGAAATGCGATTGATAAGAACTCGATAGACTTTGTGTATAGACGAAATACGCACTGTTTTAAAAATATAATCGGCGTATAGGCGAAATATGCATCTTTTTTATATAAGCTGCATATAGGGGAAATATGCTACAAGCTACAAATAAACTAAGCGTATAATAGGTAGGCGAAATGCGCTTGATTAGAAATACATATATTTTGCGTATAGGCGAAATACGCACCGTTCTAAAAATATTATAATCGGCATATAGGCGAAATATGCCAATATTTTTCCTTGCGTGTAGGAGAAATATGCAGTGTTATTATATAAGCTGTATAAAGGCCAAATATGTATCGTATTTCAAATATTACGATATATATTTGCGGAATTAAATTAAAATTGTTTACTAATTTATACAAAATAATACGTGTACAATATACACGAAAAATGTAATGTATGATTTTTATAAAATATAATCTATTTATATATAGTAACAGCGTTAATAGTAGTAAAGTAATAGCGCTAGTAGTAAAATTGAAATAGCAAAAATCGGTACATATTTGCCGCATCTAAGCTAGTCATCGGGTTGTTTGTTTTCGGTGCAAGTTTTAAATTTTTCTCCGGAAATATGCTTTTAAAAAAATTAATAGTTTTTGTTTCTTTGTAATATCATTTATTAACGCTCTAGAAAAATATCCTCTTAACCGCGGACCTACCAAAATACATGGTATTTGATAATTTTGATGGTAGTGAAGTCGCATGTAAGTTTTTAATATTAGAAAATTATAATTTATAAAATGATAATTAGTAATTAACAACAATAGTAATAAAATATATACATTAAAAAATAAATTGTATTTTTAAAAATTTATAAATATTTATGAAAGAAAACAAATTATATTAATAGATAGAGTAGATAGAACCATGGCCACCTGTCTATAGAATCATGTATATATGAGATATCGATCGTTCATCGTCCCGCGTAAAAATTGAAACTATTGCATTCCTACTGAAAAGTCTCACGTGAGATCTCAGGTGGAATCTCATATTTCAAATTTCTCACGTGAGATCTCACGTGAGAACTCACGTGTAAAATTTCTAAAAATGTAAAAAATGGCTAAATCGCTTCAAAACATAGATATTTTGAACTTATCTGGGGGGTCGCGTAACCTAATAGGGTAGATGTCCGTATTAGTGTGGGTTTAAGAAACTTATTAGTTTTGTTGCATAATAATATCTATTTAAGCTGTATCAGAGGTTTATATAAATAATAAAAGTAATAATCTACACAAAACAATTTTTTTTATAGAAAAATATTAATATTTACGAAAGTTACAAGCAATATAAAAAAAAAAATTGGTACGCATTTGTGTGCCCTAGCAGACAACAAAGTACATTTTTGTGTGCCCTGTATTAATGTGGGTGTACACGTTTGTGTGCCCCACATTAGTGTTCCTTGATAATATTATCATTGCCAACAAAATTATTTTGTTAACTGTAGTGCATTTATAATCAATTTCTAACCCTTATTTACATTGAATGTTAATTAATTCCAATACGGTAAAAACTGCTGAAGGTCGTCAATGCGATATGAAACAACGTTTGTGCGCAGATAACCTAACCTAACTTTTCTGTTCAAGCGCCGATACGAGCATGCTCGTATTGTATTTGTGCACACACAAATCTGGACAAGTCATTTTTCACTGCCCTATTAGTAGACACCATTAATTAAATATTAAAATCAATTGAAAACCTTTATATTAAGGTTTATTATATAACATAATATTATTTTATGTTATAATCAATTGTATCTCACATTAAAATCCTTCCGAAACATTATTTAATGTCACTTTTAAAAATGTCATTTCTTAGCAAGTTTGGACAAGGAAACACCGTGACACACCGCAAACCGTGAAACATATTTTTGAAAGTTCTTTTTTAATGTTATAGTAAATGAAAACAAATTAAGTAATTAATTCTATTTAAACTTAATTAACTATACATTATGAAAAAAAATATTTTAATGCTACGTTTTTACTCGTTCATTTCTAGGATATGTTTTAATAATAGGGCACACAAATATGGACAGGCACACTAATTCGGACCACTACCCTAGGCGACTCCTAATTCCCAGAAACTGATTTTGTATCATTAAAGGAATTTTAGCAGCTCGCGGATCAGAATTTCAGATGAGATTTTTCAGTAGGGAACAGCATTGCTACTGTATTGGAAATTAATATCACTGATGTATTGGCAATATAGATGTACAACAATTGCAACGCTATTGGCGCTATTTGCCTTGGGTGCTATTTCCAATGTATTGCCAATATCTTAAGATTTAAGTTTCTAAAAAAAAAAAAAAAAATCTTGGGTGGATTCTAACTAGGAATCTTCAGGCTACTAGATTGGCTCGCTACCCACCGAGCTAATTCGTTGTTTCTGTCAATGAACGAAATAGAGGTGAAATCTACGTCAAAACAAATGATCACTTGTTTAAACTTTTAACCTCCATTTCGTTCATTAAAAGAAACAACGAAATAGCTCGGTGGGTAGCGAGCAAGTCTAGTAATCCGAAGATTCCTAGTTCGAATAGACCCAAGAATTTTTTTTTTTTTTTAGAAAGTTAAATCTTAAGATATTGGCAATACATTGGCAATAACGCCAATAGCCTTGCAATTGTTGTACTTATATATTGCCAATACATCAGCGATATTAATTTCCAATATAGTAGCAATGTTGTTGCAATAGCTTAAATTTTTACACGGGGTCAACGAAAAATAGAAAATTGAGATTTTCGTTCAAAACGGAATTCTCGGCCTTATATAGGTATAAGAGCGATAATAACGCGTAGAAAAGGTACATAGAACCGCATGAACCACCCCCAAAAACCACCCCCTAAAAGTACGATAAAACTAGAAAAATGAAAATTATGAGCACATGAGTGGAGAAAAATTTCATTTTTGCTTTCACATTAGGACATCACCAAACATATAGACAAAAATTCTGCACTCAAAATTCCATCCGGAACACTTTCATCGGGATTTGGAAGTCATGTGATCGGAATATTGCAGAAATTTAGAAAAATCGGAACCTTTTGTTCATAAGAGAGCAATGCGTTAGCGGAAATGCGGGAATGCGACAAATTCAAAAAATCAAGTCTACGGCGCATTTAATTTCAGGAAAAATTTTATTATTTCGTTCACTTTAAGGATGTCAAACGTAATTGAAGTTGAAGTTGACCGTTTTGAGGTGAAAAACACGAAAATTACATAAATAAAGTAGCTCAAGGAGTAGGATCCAGCTTGCCAACGCCTTTTTCGCCTTAAAATACTTAACTTCAAACAATCATAACTTTTGAAGGAGTCAACCTTTTTTAAATGGTAAAACGGCAAACAAAAGCTCATTTTCTCTAGTTTTAGTTTTTTTCTTTAAAAATTGAGTTGAGTATCCTTGAAATAAATGACGGGAGTTTAAAAAAGGCTTTCTGATATTTTCTTTAAAAATTCTTATTTTCAAACGACCATAACTTTTGAAGGAATCAACTTATTCAAATTCTAAAAAAAGCAAATGAAAGCTTGTTTTATCTAGTTCTTATTTTCATGTTTAAAAAAGTTACCTAGGAGGTTTGTAAGGTAAATGACTGAAATTTAAAAAATAGCATTTTTTCGCGAAAAATTACGTATTTTAACGTATTTATGATGATTTTGTGGCAAAAAAGCTTGCCATTCATTTGGTCAGGGCCTCCATTTTTTCCATTTTTTATGGTATAAGGAAAAAAAGGTGCGTCATAGGTGTGCCCCCAACAAAATTTTAATTTCTTATTTACCCTCAGTTGTTAAGATTTTTTAGATAATCGCTCATATACGACAAATTAAAAAAATTGTATGTATCTCACTTTCAAATACGAGAAGAATTTTATAATTGCATTTACTTCAGGACATCAGGAGTACTTAGTGTAAAAAAAATGTCCACTTCCTCCATTAAACACTGCTCCAATTTGTCGCTCTATAAGAGCAGCCGCGGCCGAGTCTCACGGACCATCTATAATTCTCGGAAATCGCTTCAATCCACGCCGAAGGTGTGCTAAGAGCACGCGCTTGCGCAGAAGCGTTCCGCGTGGATTGGCTGCCCGAACTGCGCGCGCGCTTAAACAAACAGCGATTGAGAACGTAACTCGAAACGATTTCTAAATAATGATTTATTATTAAAAATGATATATTAAATTATAATATCTAATATTATCACATAAAAGTAATAGAAACCATGTAAACCCAATATTAACACCCAAACCAAATATCTAAACCTAAACCCCAAAGGGGCAAAGATGATCACAAGCGATCTCTCACGTTACGTGTAGACCGTGTCGTTGATGACGGTGCGGTTAAGTCGCGCGCCTGTTGATTTTTTGCTTAGGGTTCAAATCCCGGGCATGTTTTTTTTTCTTAAGAATTTGCATAAGGGAAATTGTTTAACTATGCTTTTTTTGTTTCTGTTTTACAATATTCTTACCATTATTTGTATGTATTACTACAATTAATGGTATTAACGATGTATTTCTATAAATATAAACCAATATTAATGGTATTAATGATGTATTTCTATAAATAACCAATATTAATTTCTAATACGAAATAATTATGGTCATTTAAATAAAGCTATAATAATTTTTAAAAGATAAAAATTACTTTCGCGTGAATAGAAAAATAACTTTATGATTTAGTAGGAAATTTTAATGTTTATATCAGGGCCGTCTTTCAATACCATGCGAGTTCCACGCATATAACGTAGTTACGTAGACGTGCGATGTAAGAACAAAATATTCGTATTTTATTTACTTACTAATTTTATTTTTAATGAAAGAGCTTTAAAGTGCATTGAACGGCTTACCAAAATATAAACAAATAACATTAACTAATAAATCATTTGTTGTACTCGTTCTATGGAAAATTCAACAAAATTTATATTTCTCCATCTGATTCTGTCTCTCTCTACTAGAAATTTCCAGACTAGAAAAACTGATCAGATTTAATACCTTTAAAATAGTCAAAAACAAGCTTGTACTTGTCTTCGAAAAACTCATTCTATTTTTCAATCTATTAAATGGACAAATAATGGGAGAAAAAACGTTTCATCGCGAGCTAGATACTAGACAAGAGAAATTCCCATTTTATAGACAACTCTAAAATAAACAGTCAGTTATTAGTTATAAAATGTTTTGGATTTCCACCAGGGCCACATGACTCCCTTATATGCGTGGATCCTCATATTCGCCGCCTACTTGGGTTGCAAAATTGTTTAAATAATTGTCTTGCTTATTGTTGCACGTCTACGTAATTCCCTAATATGCCATATTTTTATCTTTATCTTTAGTTTTTTATCAATCTTACAATACCGCATGCACTTGACTGATCGTTTGAAAAAGATTAAAGTCAGAGTCACTTTCTCAATCCTTTTACATTCTTCACTCTTTAATTCTAAGGAATTTGCGGTTTCTACATACTCATTTTTACACATTTTGCATGAATGAGTGTTATCAATTTTATGATTAATTTTTATTACTTTTTCATTCAATTTGCTGTCTTTCTTAATTTCTCATCTGTTTTCAATTTCTTCTAAATTTATTTCAGTCATTCTCCATTTATTTTCCATTTCTTCATCAATCATAGACTCATTTAGTAGTCACTGATCTCACCATCTTCTAAGTCCCCTAACAAATGTTCTATTTTATCTATTTTCATTTGATTTTTGTTTAAATTACATGTTCCCCTTCTATACATATTAATATGATCATATATTGGTTTCTATCGATTTTCTTCTTTAATTCTTCTCAATATACTAAGAAGTTACACTCTATATATTATATAAACTTAATAAAAAATTTATACAGTAGCGGAAGCTCAATCAGCAGCTCAGGTTACCCGTTAGTGGCTCAAATACAATACGAAGAAAGATCAAGGATTTCCAAGCACTGTAGAAGCAAATGCAGCGACAACTTGTAACTTTTCTAGTAGAACAACGGCATAGAAATGTAGCGAGTCAAAGCTTCACAGCACTGCCACCAGAGTTCGTGCAAGATTCTGACTCCCGCAAGTGGCCGAATCCTGACTCGGTTGGTATATAAGGAGCGTTAAGCTATGACATCCTCCCGAGTCTAAGGCAAGGTTACCATCAGCCTTACTGATGAGCCCACGAAGGTAATCTGGGATGAAACGAAACCTTCCGTACCGACACCTCTCTCTCTTCCTGCCCTGTCCGCTAGATGCCCTCGCAGCGCTGGACACCCGGCGTTGCGAGGTAGCACAGAAATACGGCTAGTATTTTCTAGTAGTAGGACTGTTTGTAGTTAAATGCGATACGGGTAGGTAGGTAGTTGTCCCTGGTAGTAGTATTTATTATTAGCTCGTCTAGTTAATTTCTAAGTTTTTAGGCACGACCGCTTCTCGGGAGAGCCTTATATTTTCGTCAGGGCGAAAATTGTAACACTTCAAATTCTGAAAATTTACAACATAAAAACTATTTTCCACCCAAAAGAAGTACATTTTAAGCGTTTTCAGAGATGTGTGTATGTCTGTACGTATGTATGTGATCAAGTAACCCGATTATCTCAGCGAAATTTCGACGGATTCAAACGGGCTTTGGGGAATATACTCATCTAATTATAAGTAACTGACAGTTCTCTACCGAGCCAAATCGATCGACAAATAAAAAAACGCCGGAGCAAATAAAAATTTGAAAAAATCGATTTTTGAGCATACGGTGAACAAAATTAAATTTAAGTCAAAAACAACAAATGCATCTGCTAAAACTAATTAAAAGACGTCTTTTTTACATTGAACATTTTTTTCTATGAACAATATTTAACAATGTAATAACGAAAAAATCGCTAAAATCATCAAAAATAGTCGTTTTTTTGCTATTACTTTACAGGATTTGAATTTACACAAAAATGTTAAATACAAAAGTTATAGATAATATTGAAACAAAACTTTTTCCTATTCGACATTTTTTTGTACGATCAATTCCTGATGAGTTAAATCCAAAAAAACGGTTTTTAACGCCTAAATGTACATAAAATGGCTGATTTTCGTTTATAACTGAGCAGAATTTGACTTTACACAAAAATTTTAAATGTAAAAGTTATAGATAATATTAAAACAAAACTTTTTTATATTGAACATTTTTGCTACGACCAATTCCTGACGAGTTAAATCCAAAGAAACGATTTTTAACGCCTAGATATACCTATAATCGCCGATTTTCGTTTATAACGTAGCAGGATTTGATTTTATACAAACAAAAGTTATAGTTAATATTTGTCCCATTTAACATTTTCATGTACAATCAGACCCAGACGAACTAAACTTATAAAAACGATTTTTTAGGCACGACCGCTTCTCGGGAGAGCCTTATATTTTCACTAGAGCGAAAATTGTAACACTTCAAAAACGAACCATTTGTTGCATAAAAACTATTTTTCACCCAGAATTAGTTCATTTTAGGCGTTTTTTATGGTGTATGTGTGTATGTCCGTTCGTATGTAGTCAAATTTATGGAATATCTCGAATTTCCAATAGATCTTAACGAATTTTGGCCCAGATACTCGTCTACTTATAAGTAAGCTCCAGTCTTATACCGAGCCGAATCGAGCAACAAATAAAAAAACGCCAGGACAAATAAAAATTTGAAAAAATCGATTTTTGAACATAATGTGAACAAAATTAATTTTACGTCAAAAAACAACAAATGCATCTGCTAAAACTAATTAAAACACGTCTTTTTTACATGCAAAATTGTTTTCTATGAACAATATTTAACAATGTAATAGCGAAAAAACCGCTAAAATCATCAAAAATAGTCGTTTTTTTGCTATTTCTTTACAGGATTTGATTTTACACAATAATGTTAAATATAAAAGTTATAGATAATATTAAAACAAAACTTTTTTCTGTTAAACATTTTTTTGTACAATCAATTCCTGACGAGTTGAACTCATAAAAACGATCTTTAACGCCTAAATATACATAAAATGGACGATTTTCGGCTATAACTTGACAGGATTTGATTTTACACAACAATGTTGAATGTAAAAGTTATAGATAATTAAAACAAAACTTTTTCCTATTAAACATTTTTGTGTACAATCAATTCCCGACGAGTTAAATCCAAACAAACAATTTTTAACGCCAAAACATACATAAAATGGATGATTTTCGCTTATTTCAACGATTGGACTTTACACAAAAATATTAAATGCAAAAGATATAAGTATGGATAACATCTAAACAAAACTTTTCCCGAATTAATATTTCAATGTACAATCAATCCTGATTATCTAAACCTATAAATACGACACTTTACATATTCAATTTTCGCTTATTTAACATGATTCGATTTGACAAAAAATTATTCAATGCAATAGCTTTAAATAATATCGCAAAAATCAATATAACATTCGAAAGATCATATAATTATAAAAATATAATCATAAGATATAAAATTACATTTAATTACAATGTTAAAATAGTACATTACGATACTGCCACTGAAGTCACATGTATCGTACGATATTTTTTAGCACGTTTACCTAAGTCCGCTGTCACGCCTATCCGTACCTTAATCAGTCCACTCGCTACGCTCGCGCGCTAACCTCACGGTGCAATAATCGACTACTTAAGTCACGGGTAGGCGTGACTTAAGTGCGGACTTAGGTCACACTGTGCTATAAAATGAGATAAACACATTGAAAACATAATTTAAAAAAAAGAAATATCTATTGTTTACAAACTTCCAAATATTATGTAAACTAAAACACTATTAAAAATATATAATAAGAAATATTAAAAGATTAAATCCCTAAATGTTTTTTTCCTTAAAATTATTCTTAGTTGGCCCAAGAAACAAATTATTTTTTTCTAAAACTTGGTCGTAGACAGGCAGCTAATATTGTATATAATCTAATCTTCTATTAACAATGTGATTAATAGAAGTTCTTCAAGTTTAAACCTTAAAAATAAAATTAATAAACAAAGATTAAATTTTTGATTAAATATAAAATTGAGCCAAAGAATAAGCAAATATAATATTCCATCCTCACGACTCGTAACCATATTCAACAATATGGTATCTCACACATTAAATGATATTCGATGACGAATGAATCTACGAAATCATTTTGTGACCATGAATGAAAATCCTTGATGATATCGTTATTATGTTGAAATGTCCCATCTAAATAAAACAAAATAAAATAAACAATAACGTTTGTTGTTGGTAGGTAATGAGGTATGGCGGGTTTGACGTGGGGCGCAGGGCGGGGTCCAGGGACAGAGCCCCTGGTGGGGGTGTAGGGGGCGAAGCCCCCCCACCTGAAATAAAATTACTGATATATTAAAAGAAAAAGAAAATATATATATTTATATATATATATATATATATAAATATATATATATATATATATATATATATATATATATATATATCAACAGCGATATATATAAACTTCTTTCTGAAATACGACCTTACTAAAGAAGTTAATTATTTTATTTTAATTTATTTACACTTTATTTAATCCAACTAAAAAAAAAGAAATTTTACTTTAATAAAATTGTAGCTTTAAAATAGATAGAAAAAAAAATCGAGGTATCAGTCTTGGTACAGAAATTGATAATTTGTTGGTATGGCCTTCCTTAATATATATAATTTTACAACAATTATTATAATAAGAAAGGTTTGACCCTGCTTGCTACTAAAGTAGACAATTCGAATTCAAAAACGAATCCATAGATTTCATTTATTTCTCAATTAAACATTTTGCTTCCTCCTAGAGGAAGCTTTGTAACATTAAATATTTGAGTTGTTGTAAAAACATGTTATAATTGTGTTGCGAGATGTTAGGAATTAAAATATATGGTTTTTGAAAAATGTGTGTGTGTGTGTGTGTGTTTGTGTGTGTGTGTGTGTGTGTGTGTGTGTGTGTGTGTGTGTGTGTGTATGTATGTGTGTGTGTGTGTGTGTATGTGTGTGTGTGTGTGTGTGTGTGTGTGTGTGTGTCTAGATCTCAATTTCTACTCAGTCAATTTTGACCGGGCAGGTCTCATTTTCCGGTCAAAATCCATTTTTTTTTATTGGGGCGATGTGTTTTTGTTTTTTTTTTTCAAATTTTCGATTTTTCTCAAAACTGCTTTTGGATTTTTTTTTAATGATAGGATCGAGTTATTCGAATCGGATGGGTAGCGTTCGAAAGAGAATTAAAATACCTATATTTTCTAAAAAAATTATTAACAATAACGTGTTTTTTTTTGAGATGCTTATAACTCCCAAACTAAACGGTCAATTTTTTTTGAGTAAAATCATGATAATGGATAATATAAATAAATATAATCTGTATTGTTTTAATTCGTTTTGTTGGTTAGTTTTTTAGAAAACAATTGAAAAATGAAAATTGATTTTTGTACATCCAACGATTACAGGAGTAACAATGACTTAATCGCTTCAAAATTCTTTGTTGTCGTAGATTTATAAATTGCGTTATTAAATATTAATTACAAGAATCAACATATTAAGGTTGAGGAAACTACGGGCCAATGAATTGAAAGAGGTTTTTTTAATTAATGAATAAATATCGATAAAAAATTTATCGTACTAATACATTACGATACAAGTGCGATAAGTGGCCCATTAATTCATGGCGTAAAGTTAAGGCCCGAGCGTAGCGAGGATCCTTTCACGGCTTGTAATGTGTTACTTAACGCATTAGTAACGTACAATTTTTTATAACACTGTCTGCCGTAAGTCCGCTGTCACGTCTATCCGTGCGCTAAGCAGTTTATTATCGCACCGTGAGGTTAGCGTACGAGCGTAGCAAGTGCGACAAATACGGTGAAATAATGGACTACATATCGCACGGATATTTTTTTTTATTAAATTATACCTACTTCTAGAAAGATGAAATTTGCTCAAAAAAACATACGATGCCTGAAATACATTATAGAAGCAGAGTTCTATTATTTTTATACTTAAGCACATTTACGCCAACACTGAATGATGAGTACACCTGCTAAATCTGACTAGTGGCTTTTATAATATTACAGGAGCAGGATGAATTTATCTTTTCATGTTGTAAATTTCAGCCTAATTAATTAAATAGGTTTTCTCTTATGAAATCTGAAGGGCCATGTAGTGTGAGCCTGTCCGAAAGATTTATAGAGTATGCTTAAATAAATATTCTGGAAACCTGACAGAATTATGTAAAGTTGACTATAACCTCTAAAAGTCAATTAATACTGGTAGTTAATGGATAAGCTCATTGTTCATTAACTACTACAATTCGACTGAATTTTACAGATTAAAATAACTTTTTTCACAATTTTTACACGTATTCAGATTTATTGTTATGGTCGGACAAGCTATAGATGTATAGAAGTTTCAGACACACTCACACTACACTACACTACAGTATACGGAACAAAATTAAAAACTTAATAAGAAAATTCATCCGGCTCCTACAATATAAAAGCCACTTGTCAGATTTAGCAGGTGTATTGAGCATTCAATGTTATCGATATTTACTTTGAGGTGATGTGTCCGTACTTAATCCAAAAGACTAAGAATGATAGAAACCGGCTTCAGTAATGCATCTCAGACATTCCATGTATTTTTGAATTGACTCTATCTTTTTGAAAGTACATGTAATTTAATAAAAAAAAAATAAAAATACAGTTCTATAAAAAATACACAAGCAGTGCCTGAATTAAATCTGAGAAATTGCATGACTTATTTTTTCTTTTTATTAAATTATACCTACAAAAAATAGATAAAATCAGCTTAAAATACATAAGATGCCTGAAATGCATTATAAAAGCAGATTTCTATCATTCCTATGTTCTTCTAAATGAAGTTTGAAAAGACATCCTCAAAGTAAATATCAACCACATCAATGAATGACGAATAGATCTGTTAAATTTGACCGGCCGCCTCTTATAGTTGCTGCTTTTTCTGAAAGGATAATAAAAAACCTGAAACAAAAAATGAAGCTATAGTAATGGTTGAAAGCAGTAGATTACTGAAATAATAATTATTCAAAGAAGAGACCACAAAGTGGTCACAGCGAATTAAAATAAATAGAGACTAGATCAACTTCCATTGATAATCTATAGAAAGATGAAGCTACCAAGATGTGTGCATCAGGAAGCCCTTTACTCAAGGTTACCCACTGTAATGCCATTCTTGAGTTTCTCAAAGTTGCCGTTCCCAATTTGGTCCTATTTTTTTGAAATTCTCCTGCTTTATGATGGTCATATAATGACGCTCTCGAGGAAAGAACAATTATATGAAGACGTGTTGTCTTCTGCAGCAGCTCTTCGCCCTAGGCCAAAAACATAATTACAACAAGAATAACTTAGCAACGGAGGGAGTACAGAGAAGCCACACTCCTGTCAAAGGGGTAGGAAATTATTGCAGGATAGATACTAGCTGAAAAGTATAAGCCAATAAACTTTCTTACCGTAAGCTACTCACCAGATAATTTTTTCAACGAGTTCAGAGGTTGTCAATGTCCACATAAAATATGTCAATCAATCCAACATATAGTCCCAATAAAAAACGCTAGCTGCAGGTGTTTAGGACGCCGTGATGTCGTCTGCACGAGCTCTTCGCCCTAGGCCGAAAACATAATTACAACAAGAATAACTTGGCAACGGAAGGAGTACAGAGAAGCTACACTCCTGTCAAAGGGGTAGAAAATTATTGCAGGATAGATGCTAGCTGTAAAGTAAACGAGAAAACATTCTCACAGCAAACTACTCACAATATAGTGTTAGCGTGTCGATAAGATCATTCATAGCACTATATATTTACCAAGATATGTTGAGAGAATTGAAAGGGATCTTTGCACTCAAAAGTCGAGAAAGCACATGTGTATTCTCAACTAAGACCTCCTCACCCTCACTTAAAGTTTACCAGAATATTCACACACAATACAATACATACATTGGGATTGTGTACGCAATTTCAGATCGACTCAATCAGCCGGTATGGAGAAAATGACATTTTTCTCAAAAATTTCTTGAAAAAGACACAGAAATTGCAATATCTCCAGACTTGCTGATTATGCATATCTAAATCTTGATATACTGTCCCTCAGTATGTATTCCATCATGTATAGAAAGTTGAAGATACTTGTAGGGAATGGAAAGGGATCTTTGCACTCAAAAGTCGAGAAAGCGCATGTGTATTCTCAACTAAGACCTCCTCACCCCCACTTAAAGTTTACCAGAATGTTCACACACAATATAATACATACAGAGGGATTGTGTATGCAATTTCAGATCGACTCAATCAGCCGGTACAGAGAAAATGACATTTTTCTCAAAAATTTCTTGAAAAAGACACAGAAATTGCAATATCTCCATACTTGCTGATTATGCATATCTAAATCTTGATATACTGTCCCTCAGCATGTATTCCATCATGTATAGAAAGTTGAAGATACTTGTAGGGAATGGAAAGGGATCTTTGCACTCAAAAGTCGAGAAACCGCATGTGTATTCTCAACTAAAACCTCCTCACCCTTTCTCAAGGTTTACAAGAATGCTCATACACAATGCAATGCATGCTGAGGCATTGTACATTAAGTTTCAGATATACTCAATCAGCCAAATTGGAGGAAATTTCTTTTCTTTCTTAATAATTTCCTCAAAAAGCACACAGAAAATGCTGTAACTCCACACTTGCTGATTATTTAGATCTGAAACATGGTATATAATCCCTCAGCATGCATGATATGGTGCCGTGTGTAAAGCTGAAGATATTTTCAGAGAAAGGAAAGGTATTTGTATACTTGAAAGTCGAAAAAGCTCATGTGCACTTCCAACTAAGACTACCTTGATCCTTGCTAAAAAGTTTAACAAAATGTCCTTGTGAAGAAAAGATGAAAACCCTGCAAGATTAGAAAGGAGCTAGTATTATTGAAATAATACTTACTCAAGGATAAGATCACAACTCAATTAGCACAGAACTCGACCAACATCAATATCGATCCATACAGCAATTTAGGAAACACAGTGACTGCAGATATAAACATCGATGACTGCCGTCTGCCGGACTGCCGTGCGCACATGGTTGACATGGTGCGGGTGAGAGCCAGAGAGGAAGCGAAGCACTGTAGTGATAATACGTACGCAGTAGGCAGCTTTCTTGTGTTCACTCCGCACTGAAACTTTTTCACTAGATGTTCGGCCCGGCCTTTTTCGCATCATCCGCGGCGCCGTGTCGCTTACACAAAGAAGCTACGAGCTATCAGCTGACGAGTGAAAGGAACTAGCGTTCCTTGGAATATAAAATGGATGCAAACCGACCATTAAGCCCCTTTTTGCAATGGGAGCAATCGATCGGACCCTTTTACACTACTCATTCATGCGTATTGCTAACATGAGAATAAACCTTATGATTCGTGGAAATGATTGGAAATAATAATAATAAGTTAAAAATTATAACAAATACGGAGATTATTATTAATGCTATTAAAATCTTACGAATAATTGATGTTCTGATAATCATTTAAATAACAGAAGCAACGCTGTCATAATTTCAGGTTAAGAAACAACCGTACAATAATAATTAACAAATCATGAGCATCACCGTCGCTGATAATTAACTGTTAAAATATAAAACTTATAATTATCTAAGAATGCGCGGTATTGTATAGCAAAAGTTGCGCAGCGTATAATCGGAGGATAATAACGTTGTGCAACGTTGCGTAAATAAATAGATATAATAAAAAAAGGGTTGATTAACAACAATCATGTTGACCAACTAAAGATATTAATAACATTAATAACAATGATTTGTCAGTGGCGGTTAGATATAAACAATAAAACGCAATACGCCTTATTATAATTAATTAACAACAAACTTAAAAACAATCTCTAGATATTCGGATAATTAGCTATTTTGGGGATACTGGCGCGTAATAACAATAACAATTGTTTATAATTAAATAGTTTTCCGGGACAATAGTAATCAAACGTTGCTCAACGTTAATTGAAGGTTAATGATATCATGCAGCTTTATAAGGTTAACAAACTACGGCCAATTCGGGGATAATAAATATCAATTGCAATAAATAAATAAAGGCTCTGTTATAAAAGTTGTCAATGACTAGCAAGAAAGTTAGGAGTTGCGTAATAAAACATAATTGAACATATAATTAATTAATAACTTTATGACTATAGGAATGTTAATAGTAAATGCATCAAGGATGTTTAATAATTGCCATATAAGTAAGGATAAACAATTGTTGAGAATCCACGTGATTTGATAACAAATTTAGCAACAAATTCCAATATATTTTTATAGATAACTATTAATTTAAGGCATTGATGAATAATATTGAAAATAATTGCAATTTAATGCAATGTATAGTTAATAATGATAGCGTATAAATCTAACTCGAGAGGTTAATTAAGATTAATTAAAACAATTAAACTGGGTAATTAATAAAGTTACTATCATTTTTATGTTAAGATAATGACAAAGTTAAGATCATTTTGATTAATAAAGAAGAGACCGGGGTAAATAAACAAAGTAACAATAAATTGTTGATGATTCAAGTTGCATAAATTGTTGATTAATATTGTTATTAATAATACGTCATTAAACGTAATAACATACATAATAATCTGTTGCAGAGTATTTTAACGGATATTTTATTCCTAGAACCTCTAGGTAGTAAACAATTCCACGAAATTACGTAGTAGGTAACCGACCAAACGAGGGAACCAATGAGAGAAGCAGAATCTCCCACCACAGAAGGAGGGGCGGAGCCTCCTTTCAGATTTTGTGGATCCTACAGCCTTTCCACAAGCTATGGATATGTTTCAAGTTCTCGCCACCAGAGGGAGAAGGATCATCCTCAATGGCTTTCAGGTCCGCGCTCACCATATAAAAGGGGGGCCCAGCACACCGACAGTCAGTCTCGCTTAGAGAAATAATCCAATCTTGTACCTATCAGTACCCACGTATCTTCAAGAATTACGCTGAATATATATATAGTTATATCAAGATCAACGCATTTTCAACGATTTTATATCAAGTTTCAACGGTTTTCATCAAGTATTAACTGTTAACAAGTATTAACAAGTTTCAACAATCTTCAACGAGTTTCAATAAGTTTGAACGAGCTTTAACCAGTTTCAACGAGTTTGGACGAGTTTCGAGAAGTTTCAACGAGTTTTCAACAAGTTTCAATTACTTCGACGATCTTTCGACGAGTCAACTACATTCAACAACAACAAGTTAACAACAACGAAAGGATCAACAACCTCACCAATCAGAGGAGGGAGAGCTGTCCTGCCCAAGGTTTTTGGGGCTGTGGTTTTCCTTGGGACTTCAGGGTGAATACCAGGATAACGGGTGATTGAAGTTGGGTCCACGGCCGTTCATATCGAAGGAAGAGCCCCAATCAACACCGAATCCAACGGATAAATCAGATAACATATACACATATATATATATATATATATATATATATATATATATATATATATATATATATATATATATATATATATATATATATATATATATATTTGCAAATCGTCTCGTCTTTAAAGTCGATTAAGAGATTCGAGTCATAATAGCGAATTTAAGGATAGATAATTTACAACTTAATACACTCTTTATATTTAACTCTGTGTTTTAAAGAATAACGAATTAGATAAGATTTTAAGAAGTTAAGATTATTAAGATTATTAAGTCATTTAATATAAATTAGACTTTATTTTTAAATATTTCAAACCATAATAACTAAATTCAAGGATAAATAATTTACGATTTAAAGTATAAATCAATTAACTGTTCATAATTAATTCTGTATTTTAATAGCATAATAAGGTAGATAAGTCTTTAAGAATTTAAGATATAAGATTAGTCAGATTACTTAATATAAATACGTAATAAATTCTCTTTATTAATTTCAATTAAGGATTTTGAATCGCAATAACAACTTCAATTCATTCAATTAACTTTTATATTAATTTTCGTACTTTTTACATAGCATCTAGTAAAACATAGATAAGTTAACCAGTTAATTATTAATAATTTTATGTAATAACTAATACCATCCACGAATGTAACATCAATTATATCTTTGATTAATTTTATTTAAATTTATATTTGTGTATAAGACGATAGCGTAGTCTTTAAATCAAAATTCAAACTATAAAATAACAATTTATGTCACTTAATTTTTAATTTGAGAAAGTATAATAAATTTATTTCTTGTGCTATTTGTACTTTTGTACTTAATTGGACGACGATCCCACTACCTATATAAAATCCTGGGGCCATTCTAGAATTTCATTTGTCAAATATTACATTCGCTTGCCGCTCTATATTAAGGACTTTAGTTTATGTCCACTGGGATCGTAACATTTTGGTGACAGCGGTGGGATTGTCCAAAATAGCTTCGGAAATAATAAATATTAATTGAAGTAGATATAGTAGTAGGAAGTTAACGACAATAAGCCGGTATATTTTTCGTACAATAGTCTTAAGGTTTGATCGATTGCGTTCATAGGTTTAAGATTAGATTTGCGATTTAGTTGTAGAAATGTCTGAGAGTAGCGGTAATATTAATTCAACTGTGGCTACTGGTCCAGGACCAAGTACTCAACCTTCGCACATTGATAATAACAACCCCTCGGTCCCTGACGGAATTGAACCAAGTACTCAACCTCCACATATTAATGATAACAATCTTTTAGACGCAGGTAGAATTGAACCAAGTATCGAACAACAAAACCTAGAACCCGCAATGTATTTAACTCAAAAGGGTCCCACCGATCGTTCGGTCCTACCGGTGCAATATAGGCCCGCTTTCTCAGGTCGCACTTCGGGGTCTCTGCCTTCTCAAGATCAATTCAACTATTGCGAAGTAAATTCTAATAATAACAATAATAATAATAATAGTTTAAACAGTTATAAAAAGACTTCAGAGGTAGTAAAAGTAATTCCTGAATTTAATGGTCGAAATATTTCAGTAAATCAGTTTATCAGGGAATGCAGAGACGCCGAACGTTTTGTAAATCCGAATGATAGAGAATTTTTTGTAAAATTAGTGAAGTCTAGAGTAACCTCAAGACCTTTTCTAACCTAGAGGAACTATTGGAAGAATTAAAGAGGACATTTACACCTGCTCAAAATTTATCTCAGATACAGACCGAATTATCTCGACTGGTACAGAAATCTGGCGAAAAGGTCTCTGAATATGGTTTGCGAGCAACAAAGCTCTTCCAGCAGGCTGTGGAACGAATAAATGAGGACTTTGAGGCTGATATCATCCCAGGAATGACCCAAGGCACCATTGCCACGGCGATTACTAATTTTCAACTAGGACTACAGAAGGACATCAATCATCGGATGATAGGAATTTCGCCTGCACCCACAACCCTCGAAGCGGCTATCAGCAAGGCTATCGAGGCGGAACGAGAGGTTAACCTATGGAGGGAAATACATAAGGAACAAGGGAACCAGGTACGATGCTGAATAGTGGATAGAAGCTCCAGTGAAGGCCAACCACCGAACAAGAAACAGTCAACGAGCTACTATCAATGTGGAGAACCTGGGCATTTCGCTCGAGAATGTCAAAGGAGGAGAGAACAAAAGAATAAAAAAGGTGAACAATGTACTTCCTGTGGCATACCTGGACATACATGGGATGAGTGCCGAAAAAGGGGGAAGCAACACCCTAACTGCAACTTTTGCAAGATATCAGGGCACACTTGGGAGGAATGTCGTAAGAGGAAAAATCAGAATAAACATTGTTCTTTCTGTAATACGCCTGGACACACACAGGAAACATGCTGGAAGAAGAATCAGTCTCGGAGTTGCAATTTTTGTAAGAAAACAGGGCATACCTGGAACCACTGCAGAAATAGACAGGTACAGCAAGGCAATCGATCAACAAATAACAATAGCGATAACATGTCTTTAAACTCCAACCATGTCCGCCGTGTGGGCACGACGGTGGGCAATCAGAACAATCAAGTGCCCAAAACAGAATCTTTGTCGCCCTTGGAAAAGAAGGAAAATTAAAATCTCCAACTGTATCATTATATACTACCGAATTAATAAAAGAATATCCGCAATTTTTGATAGATACTGGATCCGAATTAAATATACTAAAACAAGGGCTGTTGAAAAATTCAAAGGAAGTAAGAACAAATAAATTGTATCAATTAACAGGTATCAGCGAAGGAATAATACGCACTTTGGGCAGTATTAACATAAACTTAAGTGATTTAAATTGTAAAATGGAAGTAGTACCCGATGATTTTCCTATAGAGTATGATGGAATTTTGGGTTGTGAATTTTTAAGAACGCAAAATGCTATCTTATCATTCCCGGATAATCAACTCACTTTGACTCGTGATCCACCCACAAACATACCATTCATATCTCACGAAACTTATTTTGTCCCTGCTAGGACTAGATTACTCATAAAAGCAAAAATAAGGAACAATAGAAAATCAGGATATATTCCTAGGATCGAAGCCGGACCAGGACTTTATGCCGGCGGATGTTTAGTTAGAAACCAGGATGGAAGAGCCCATATGTTTATAATAAATACCACTACTGAAAATTTGAATATCACTATACCACCTCTCATACTAGAAAGCTATGACTACACTGTTATACCTGTTCGAACCATGCAGGCAAGTAGTAATGAGGAAGCAAAAATTGAAAAGGAACACAGAGTGGCCAGAATAATACAATGTTTAAATCTAAATGAACTAAACATGGAAGAAAAGAATAGTATAATTAATCTTATAGAACAGTTTCCAAATCAGTTTCATCTTCCTGGGGATAAATTAAGTAAAACATCGGCGATTGCTCATAAGAAACCAACAACTGATGAAATTCCAATCAATGTGAGACAATACCGACACCTCCGAATCTAAGAGAAGAGTCACAAAAACAAATTCAAGAAATGATGGACAACGATATCATCGAGGAATGTGAATCTCCTTACAATTCTCCTGTCCTGATAGTCCCTAAGAAACCAGATGCCCAAGGGAATAGACGCTGGTGCTTCGTTATAGACTTCTGGGCTTTAAACGAGAAAACGATCGCTTCCGCTTACCCCCTTCCTAATATAACGGACATATTACATCAATTAGGAAGCTCAAAATACTTTTCAACTTTAGATTTAGCATCAGGGTTTCATCAGATTCCAATAGATCCTAAAGACGCCCCGAAAACAGCTTTTTCCTCAACATACGGACATGACCAATATAAACGAATGCCTATGGGATTAAAAGGAGCTCTGAGCACCTTCCAATCCCTAATGAACAAAATTTTAAGCGGGTTGCATGGAATAGAATTATTTGTATATATGGACGATATAGTAATCTATGCGGTTTCAATAGAAGAACATACAATAAAAATGAAAAATTTATTCGGTCGATTAAAAACTGCCGGGTTAACTTTACAACCCGAGAAATGTCTTTTTCTAAGGAAAGAAGTAACTTACTTAGGGCACATAATCTCAGAGGAGGGAGTTAGACCTGATCCCATGAAAATCAAGGCCGTTATGGAATTTCCTAGACTTAAATGTGCAAAAAATGTTAAACAATTTTTGGGGTTAGTAGGTTATTATAGACGTTTGATTCCAGATTTCTCAAAAATTGCTAAACCATTGACGAATCTATTAAAAAAGGGAATACCCTTTATTTGGGATGATAATCAAGAAAATGCGTTTAAAAAATTAAAACAAATTCTATGTACAGAACCCTTGTTGCGATACCCTGATTTCAATGAGCCGTTTATATTAACAACTGATGCTTCAGATTTTGCCTTAGGGGTTATTCTTAGCCAAGGGAAAATAGGAAATGACCCACCAATTGCCTATGCTTTGAGAACTTTAAACGATGCGGAAACAAAATACACAACCACTGAAAAGGAGTTATTGGCTGTAGTATTCGCTATTTATCACTTTAGACCTTATTTATTTGGAAGGAAGTTTACTTTAGTAACTGATCACCGCGCCTTGGTTTGGCTTCACAAATTAAAAGACCCAATTGCACGAATTGGGCGATGGGAATTCAAATTAAGGGATTACGATTTTGACGCTGAACATAGACCCGGGAGAGTAAACGCAAACGCAGACGCATTATCACGAAATCCTGTTTTAACTTTGATAACTGATGAATTAAATTCAAATTGCAATGAATTGACAGACTCAGAACATATAATATCAGAGACATTTATAGAAAAGGTATTCTTGATTACTGATAAAAAGGAAAACTGTTTGGATCGAGATCTGATGGAACCGGCTCGCGGCCCTCAGGTACCGGAGGGCAGCGTGTATCGGCCTGCGGATGTCGAGCCATCAGGATCCTATAAACTAACACGTATGAATGATGAGTTGCATGGTATATTTGAGCAAGAAATTAATGAAAATAACAAATCCAGCTCGCATGATGCCGTCGTGGGGGAGTTTTCTACCCACCCATGATTTACTCTGGGAGGCACAATAGCGAGGACTGATGAAAGAAAGAAAGAGAGAAACAATGAAAATAACAAATCCAGCTCGCATGATGCTGTCGTCGGGGAGTTTTCTACCCACCCAGGATTTACTCTGGCAGACACAACAGCGAGGACTGATGACGAGCCAGAGCCTCTGACGGTTCCCTCACGGGATAGCATTGAGCTTCCCACCGGGGTATCCCGGGAGTTGTGTCAGAGGTATCTGAAGAGGCGAAGTACTCTTGCCAGCAGGGGTGAGAACGATCACCTCGAGGTAAGCCGCCTACAGGGCGCCGGTCTCATGGGACAGGGTTTTAGTGTCCACCAGGACTATCACATCCTGGGAGGCCCGACGAGGGAGTCGTCCGTCGGCCAGCGCCTTCAGTGGACTCAAGAAACCCCGGCGGACGTATTAGTTGAAGCTGGCAAGGGGCCTAATAAACAAATGATAAAAGCAAAACAAAATAAGAAAGAGAAAAATGAGAAAGAAACTGAAAAGCAAAATGAGAAAAGGAAAACTGATAACGATGCAAATGCGTCGAGTAACTCGGAAATCAAGAAAATTATGGATAATGATTTAATAATTATGGAAATTGATAATGAATTTGATGAATTTAGTGGTGATTTGACAAACAAAGTAATGAATCATGAGCCTGACAATTCAAATAACAATAATTTTGAAGTAAAAAATGATAATGTTAGTCTGACAGAAATTATTATTGATGATGATATATGTAACGATGAATTAACAAGCAATAATGATTTTAAAGATGACCAAATGAACGATAAAATTGATAATGATGATGAAACCGATAATGCGTCTGACGAAAGCGACTGAGAACTCGATGAAATTAAAATAATAAATATGATAATTTGTAATATTATTATTATACCGGTAGAATCAAATTTAACAATTGAAGAAAGATGTTATTTATTTACAATAGATCACCTTTTATTTTCGAGAGATCAATTAACTATGAGAAAAGATAATATAGCACATTTTATATCACTTGATTGCAAAATTTGTTCAGAAGTATGCCGACAATTAGTGGACGAAGGTTACATAAATTTAGAACTTATAAAAAACGAAAATTTAGAAATGGGATATGTAGTGCAAACTGGTTTATCTAATGGGAAATTGGTATATTCGATAATAGCAAAAGAACGATATGACGAATTACTAAAAATAGAAAATGTAATAAATGGATTAGTCATTACGAAATAGTATGATAGGAGAAAATACAAAATCGGTTAGTATTGCTAAAAACGGGAACGGTTTAGAAAGGTTACATTGGTTACCCATCGAACATAACATACGAGCTCATTGAGATGAGGGAGACCAACAAATCACAATTTGTACCGGAGAAGTCATTGAACCCCCAATTGAGGACCGTTCAAAAATTTTATCTGAAGCCCATGACTCCGCCGTAGGAGGGCATAAGGGTATTTACAAAACTTATAAGCGAATTCGCGATCAATATTTCTGGCCGGGAATGAAAGAGGATATTATTAATTACGTAAAAACCTGCGAAAATTGTCAGAGGAAAAAGCTAGTAAGAATAAAAACAAAGCAGCCTATGAAAATTACAACTCCTTTGGAGGCTTTTGAGGTAGTAGAAATGGATATTGTAGGTCCTTTGCCGGTGACAAATAACGGTAACAAATATTTACTTACAATGCAATGTAATTTAACAAAATACTCGGACGCAATTCTCCTATCAGATATAACCTCCGAAACGGTTGCAGTAGCTTTTGCTCGCGAATTTATTTGTAGATTCGGTTGCCCCCAAATTATAAAGACGGATCAAGGAAGTAACTTTCAAAGTAAGTTGTTTCAATATTTCGCGAAAATCTTCAAAATAAAACAATACAAATCAACCGCTTTTAGGCCCGAAACTATGGGATCATTGGAAAGGAGCCACGCATCGCTAGTAGAATATTTAAAAATGTATCAAGATAAGTTTGATTGGGATGAATGGGTGAAATGCGCCATATTTTCATATAATACTTCGACACACGCAGCTCATGAATTTACCCCCCATGAATTAGTTTTCGGTAGGAAGGCTAGGCTTCCGTCGGAATTCGAAAATAAAAACCCGGAAAAAACATACGCGACGTACTTAGATGAATTAATTTCAAAATTAACCAAAACGCAGACAGAAGCTAAGGATCGGTTGATGTTAGCTAAGGAAAAGTCTAAACGATTATATGACCAAAAATTAAATTCTCAGACATTTCATGAGGGAGATGAGGTGTATTTGTTAAAAGAACCCCGACATGATAAAATGGATGAACAATACACAGGGCGGTACAAGATAATTGAATTATATAACGACGTAAATGCTAAAATAGATTTGGGTCACGGGCGAACTAAAAATGTGCATGTAAATAAATTAAGGCGTGCGTTTCTGAGATAAAACATGTAAAATATTGTGCAAACATTTTTAAATAAAATAAAAAAATAAATAAATAAAAAGGGCACCAAGGAGAGATAAAAGAGTTGGAGGCATTCACGGCAATAAGAACTTTAAAAGCAATTGATTTCTGTAGAATGTCCCAGCGAAATTTTTACGGTCGTATCTCACTGTACGGAGCGAAGGCAGGGGCTCCATACACCCTTAATTAAAAAATATTTAATTTTATGAAATAATTAATTTTGTTAAAACAATAAATTTTATAAGATATACCCTTAATTGAAAATAATCAATTTTACGAAATATTTAATTTTGTTAGAATAATAAATACACCCTTAAATAAAATAAATAGTTAAATAAGTTCAGTATGCTTTTCCGTTTAGGCAAAATAAATTAGCTTTCTAAAAGTCTGTAAATACAATAAATTAATTGATTGAAAGAATTATTAATTTTATAAAAATGCACCTTTAATTAAAACAAATAACTCTAAAAGGAATTTTATACAACAACTAATACACCCCTAAATAAATTAATTAATTTAATAAATACATCGGAATTAAAATAAAAATTTCACAAAATACACCCATAAGGGGAACATAATATAATAATAAATATTTATCATGCCATAAATAAATTATAAAATACACTTTTGAATAATATACAAAGCAAATTATTTCTTTTAAAGGTAAATTTAATAAACTTTTAGTTCCCAAGATACACCCTTAATCTAGACAAAAAAATACTCGAACTCAAGGAATAAACTTTACGTGGAGTCTGAACGAGCCGCCTTAACTAATTATTTCGCACCTCTCATTAATTGGCAATTTGGTGTTATAAATCTTTACGATTACCCAGTCAGCCGTAGCTACTTGGAATCAACATGGTTAGCGGCTATTGATTGTTGATTTGTTGTGTGTTCCGTTTTGTAACGCATCCCCCTTAACAGTTAGATTGTTGACGAAAAGGTTTGCTGGTGAATTCATATTGTTGTTGATTCCTGATTACTCGTTGACAATTTGATTCCATTAATTGGATCCTGGTTCAGGATTGTTGTTTCTTTGGATGATTGAATTTGTTCCCCGGCGCCCGCAAATTGTTGTAGAGAGACCCTGAATGCCGCGACACTCATCCACGAGGACGCAGGTCGTAACTCGCCACACCGAAGAAAACGCGGCAAGACCTACCGTCTCACTTCCGGCTATTTCATCACTTGCCATAAAAGAATCAGGGAGCAGAGAGACAATAAAATTAATAGAAAATAGAAGTACTGCACAATAAAGGAAAAGGAGATGGCTAGGATCGACCCACACGTGATCGACGTAGAAGAAGAAGAGAACGCGGTTGTGTATTTGGTCAGACCTCAGCGCGTTGAAGGGGATATCGGGATGATGGCACCCGACAACCCAAACCGGGTAGTATTGCAGAAACTGGGGCCCGTTCAGGTACAGGCAGTCGACGTACCCATACCCCCCGATTATCCAAGGGCACCAGTACCTGGAGCTGTACCCTGGAGGTCACCGCCGGAGGCCAGGGACAACGCAACACTAAACATCCTTGAAAAGGCTTTAAGGGGGCGACTCCCCGCCCGATACAAAAACAGGATAAAATGCTACCGGGCAGCATACTATAGAGCTCCGGACGGCATACGATGGAGATGCACTGATTGCCACGCTCATCATGGGGGTGATGAGGGATACCGGTTCGTCATGGTGCACAATGTGGTAAAACCTGAGAACTGCTTCAAGGTACGATGCCACCTATGTCGAGATTTCGTGGATCGTTTAACCATCATCAAAGGATGCTGGACGTGTGCTATTGTGGCCTTGAGCCACGAACAGGAACTGCTGGACGGCCAGTGCATGCAGTCCAACCCTGCATAGGAGGTTTAATTTTTTTTTTCTTTTTTTCACCCCAGAGGACGCAGTTTAACATTGAGATATTCTAGTATTAAGAAGAGATTATTTTTTTTGGGAGGCCCATTTACTACTCCGCTAAAACTGAAGGAAGGAAGAAGAATTGATTTTTTTTTAATTTTTATTATTTTTTTTTCTATGGCATATGATCGTACAATTGAGAGTTTTATTTTTGTAATAAGATTTGCCAAACTATGGCATGTGATTATAGAGTTAAGAGTTCCTTTTTGTAACAAGATTTGCCAAAACTATGGCATGTGATTGTAGAATTAAGAGTTTCTTTTTCTGTAATGCGATTTGTCCAAACTATGGCATACGATCAAGACATATGATAATAAAAGGTGAGTTTGATAGTTAGTATTTTTCTCTTGTAAAATTGAAACATATGTTAGAATCATGATATGACCAATTTTTTGCTATGACACAGCGCACGTATTGTTAAAACCAATTTGATTTAATTTACTGGCCATGATTTGGACATTGTTTACGAGCACAGTTAAGTTCCTTTATTATTGAAGACTAGATCTCAGAAAATGCTCAAATTTTTATTTTTTTTTCCAAAGGAGCAGTAATACTCTTATCAAAACTAAGATAATATTTAAGTTTAAAAGGCAAATGACTAGATAAAAGATTTAAAAACTAGAAGTGACGACTAGAATAGGTGACTAGAATAGATGTTAAGAAAATATTGATTAGAAGTTATAACAAAAATAATGACTATACGCTCATACGCTCTGTAATACTTTGTGAACCTTTTGTGAATAAAATTACATAATACACATACACTCGTTATTTCTTGTTGAACAAAATAAATCCATCTCTGGTCCTTATGCCAGCAAGTTTTTCCATGGAAGGTTGCGTTAACAATTTATGACTGATAGGAGTATATAGTTTTACCTATAGACCCCTGGTTGCTTTTGGGTTATGACCATAAAATCAATTTATAATGGGGGTATTATTTTAACAATGGTTATTGATGGATCCAAGGGAATTGATTATTCACTTTTGTAAGAAAGAAAATTTTATTAATGTTCCAGGTTACAAATGAGTTTTCAGTTGGCACAAGTCGATAGGCATTCATGGAGGTTATTATCAGGTTGCTTTTGAGACGACCCAATGAAACTTATGGGGGGGGGGTGACTGTTATTAGCTATTTATAACCCTTATAAAAGTCTCGCATCCTGACTTTATAATCTGCCAGTATCAGTCGTGAGTCCTTTCATATGATCACTCTTGTCTGAACGCCAATTGTATGCCACAAACCTCTCCATAAAAGGTTGATCCTGTGGTTTTCCTACTACTCATCTTGCAAAATACCCCTGGATTATTTCAGTTGACCTCTGATAACAATGCTATGCTTCATTTAAAGCAACCCTTGCAATAAAATTTCTTTTCCTGTAAACAGTTATGCACAAGGAAATGCGTTCAGGAAGGAAGAAAGACAATTATAATTGGTAATACTTATCTAAGGGGACCTACTGCCGCATCTTTATATTAAAGCAATTGGAACGCAGGATCATTATTCAGATTTGCTGCAATTCCAAGGACATGGGTTATTGGCTGTTAAGGCATATTATTTGGCTGTTGAGGAACATTCTCTAATTCAATATCCAAGGTCCGTTAGGATTTTTTTTCTCTGTGTACCCTCAACATTTTTGTTGGATTGGCTCCTGAAGTTTTTGCCGGGGGCCTCTGGAAAAGTAGAGGGAACATACACACAAAGCATCTATCCTGTAAGGAGAGAAAATAATAATACTAATAATAAAAGAAAAGGGATTACACTAACCAAGGGGACATTGAAACGATTCTCTAAGAACAAATTCCTTCGTCTCTTGAACAAGCAGCAACAAAAGTATTTGTCTGCACCAACTGCATAACTTTTATGCAAACCGCGAGCCGTATTAGCCCCTCAAACTGTCTAAACAAGCAGACAGAGTAGCCGACGTCGGAGCTCTTCGGTCCGTGGCGCCATCACTCGGTCATGTCAGGCAGTTCCGTGCGGCTGGCAAGCCGTACAAAAGAAGCGTGAAATTTAAAAACGCGAACCATGCGGGACCACGTTTTCATTAAGGGGGGGACTGTAAGGAACTAGCGTTCCTTGGAATACAAAATGGATGCAAACCGACCTTTAAGCCCCTTTTGCAATGGAAGCAATACGTACGCAGTAGGCAGCTTTCTTGTGTTCACTCCGCACTGAAACTTTTTCACTAGATGTTCGGCCCGGCCTTTTTCGCATCATCCGCGGCGCCGTGTCGCTTACACAAAGAAGCTACGAGCTATCAGCTGACGAGTGAAAGGAACTAGCGTTCCTTGGAATACAAAATGGATGCAAACCGACCTTTAAGCCCCTTTTTGCAATGGGAGCAATCGATCGAACCCTTTTACACTACTCATTCATGCGTATTGCTAACATGAGAATAAACCTTATGATTCGTGGAAATGATTGGAAATAATAATAATAGGTTAAAAATTATAACAAATACGGAGATTATTATTAATGCTATTAAAATCTTAGGAATAATTGATATTCTGATAATCATTTAAATAACAAAAGCAACGCTGTCATAATTTCAGGTTAAGAAACAACCGTATAATAATAATTAACAAATCATGAGCATCACCGTCGCTGATAATTAACTGTTAAAATATAAAGCTTATAATTATTTAAGAATGCGCGGTATTGTATAGCAAACGTTGCGCAGCGTATAATCGGAGGATAATAACGTTGTGCAACGTTGCGTAAATAAATAGATACAATAACAAAAGGGTTGATTAACAACAATCATGTTGACCAACTAAAGATATTAATAACATTAATAACAATGATTTGTCAGTGGCGGCTAGAAATAAACAATAAAACGCAATACGCCTTATTATAATTAATTAACAACAAACTTAAAAACAATCTCTAGTTATTCGGATAATTAGCTATTTTGGGGATACTGGCGCGTAATAACAATAACAATTGTTTATAATTAAATAGTTTTCCGGGACAATAGTAATCAAACGTTGCTCAACGTTAATTGAAAGTTAATGATATCATGCAGCTTTATAAGGTTAACGAACTACAGCCAATTCGGGGATAATTAATATCAATTGCAATAAATAAATAAAGGCTCTGTTATAAAAGTTGTCAATGACTAGCAAGAAAGTTAGGAGTTGCGTAATAAAACATAATTGAGCATATAATTAATTAATAACATTATGACTATAGGAATGTTAATAGTAAATGCATCAAGAATGTTTAATAATTGCCATATAAGTAAGGATAAACAATTGTTGAGAATCCACTTGATTTGATAACAAATTTAGCAACAAATTCCAATATATTTTTATAGATAACTATTAATTTAAGGCATTGATGAATAATATTGAAAATAATTGCAATTTAATGCAATGTATAGTTAATAATGATAGCATATAAATCTAACTCGAGAGGTTAATTAAGATTAATTAAAACAATTAAACTGGGTAATTAATAAAGTTACTAGCGATAGTTTGTCGGTTGATTAACAATTTATTGTTTTAAGGACCTTTTATTATTAAATTAAGATCATTTTGATTAATAGAGAAGAGACCGGGGTAAATAAACAAAGTAACAACAAATTGTTGATGATTCAAGTTGCATAAATTGTTGATTAATATTGTTATTAATAATACGCCATTAAACGTAATAACATACATAATAATCTGTTGCAGAGTATTTTAACGGATATTTTATTCCTAGAACCTCTAGGTAGTAAACAATTCCACGAAATTACGTAGTAGGTAACCGACCAAACGAGGGAACCAATGAGAGAAGCAGAATCTCCCACCACAGAAGGAGGGGACGGAGCCTCCTTTCAGATTTTGTGGATCCTACAGCCTTTCCACAAGCTATGGATATGTTTCAAGTTCTCGCCACCAGAGGGAGAAGGATCATCCTCAACGGCTTTCAGGTCCGCGCTCACCATATAAAAGGGGGGCCCAGCACACCGACAGTCAGTCTCGCTTAGAGAAATAATCCAATCTTGTACCTATCAGCACCCACGTATCTTCAAGAATTACGCTGAATATATATATATAGTTATATCAATATCAACGCATTTTCAACGATTTTATATCAAGTTTCAACGGTTTTCATCAAGTGTTAACTGTTAACAAGTATTAACAAGTTTCAACAATCTTCAACGAGTTTCAACAAGTTTGAACGAGCTTTAACCAGTTTCAACGAGTTTGGACGAGTTTCGAGAAGTTTCAACGAGTTTTCAACAAGTTTCAATTACTTCGACGATCTTTCGACGAGTCAACTACATTCAACAACAACAAGTTAACAACAACGAAAGGATCAACAACCTCACCAATCAGAGGAGGGAGAGCTGTCCTGCCCAAGGTTTTTGGGGCTGTGGTTTTCCTTGGGACTTCAGGGTGAATACCAGGACAACGGGATGATTGAAGTTGGGTCCACGGCCGTTCATATCGAAGGAAGAGCCCCAATCAACACCGAATCCGACGGATAAATCAGATAACATATACATATATATATATATATATTTGCAAATCGTCTCGTCTTTAAAGTCGATTAAGAGATTCGAGTCATAATAGCGAATTTAAGGATAGATAATTTACAACTTAATACACTCTTTATATTTAACTCTGTGTTTTAAAGAATAACGAATTAGATAAGATTTTAAGAAGTTTAGATTTTAAGATTATTAAGATTATTAAGATCATTTAATATAAATTAGACTTTATTTTTAAATATTTCAAATCATAATAACTAAATTCAAGGATAAATAATTTACGATTTAAAGTATAAATCAATTAACTGTTCATAATTAATTCTGTATTTTAATAGCATAATAAGGTAGATAAGTCTTTAAGAATTTAAGATATAAGATTAGTAAGATTACTTAATATAAATACGTAATAAATTCTCTTTATTAATTTCAATTAAGGATTTTGAATCGCAATAACAACTTCAATTCAATTAACTTTTATATTAATTTTCGTACTTTTTACATAGCATCTAGTAAAAGATAGATAAGTTAACCAGTTAATTATTAATAATTTTATGTAATAACTAATACCATCCACGAATGTAACATCAATTATATCTTTGATTAATTTTATTTAAATTTATATTTGTGTATAAGACGATAGCGTAGTCTTTAAATCAAAATTCAAACTATAAAATAACAATTTATGTCACTTAATTTTTAATTTGAGAAAGTATAATAAATTTATTTCTTGTGCTATTTGTACTTTTGTACTCAATTGGACGACGATCCCACTACCTATATAAAACCCTGGCGTCATTCTAGAATTTCATTTGTCAAATATTACATTCGCTTGCCGCTCTATATGAAGGACTTTAGTTTATGGCCACTGGGATCGTAACACGAGCCAGAGGAGACGAGCAGGTGAGCTGCAGCGCATGCGCATGCGCGCACACTCACATGGGTAAAGCCAATTAGCCAACAAGCCAGCAGTGTCACCGCCATCACGTGATTGGCGATGCTATACACGTTACCCATGTGAATATATGATGTTGTAATTTTTATATCGTTTATTGCAATTATTGCGAATTGCGTAAAATCAAGCTCGCATTGTCATCACTTTGCATAAACATCTATATATTGTACGTAATACGTTATACAATAACAATATGACATGACTTGATAACCATTGCGCGATAACATATCTATAAGAGACGGTCACTAATGTTTTTTAGACCGTAAATTTTTCGCTTATTAGCTTTAGGGTGCGCTCCCATGCGTTACGGAAAAACTTACGGAATGGTAAAATCGTAATGGCGGTGATGCGAAATTTAAAATGTGTTAACTACATGATTAAATAATACGTAGTAAATGTGGGTCTGATTAATTATATTATCATATTAATAAATAAAAACAATAATAGTCTTAATCACAATACAATAATTAATTCCATAAAAGTTACTCGCAATTATATTAATAACATTACATATTTATAATTTTTTAATATTCACTTTGTGCACAATCTAATTGATATTTATCTTCTTTTTCTTATTATTAAAAACATTGTTCATGAACAATAAACAATGTTGTTTAAGAGTATGTACATGGTAATAATTCATAATGAGTGGGCCTATTCCGTACGAAAATTTCAACACCCTAGTCCCATGGAGTACTTTTTTTTTAGCGGAATGGTTTTCTAACCTCACTTTCGGTTAAAACTTATCAAAATTTGTTGATGTAATGCTAAAATTGCATTAGAATAAATTAAAAAACAACAATTTAATAAATACTGAACAAAAGAAAATTATATTTCTTTAAAATTATTATCAAATTAATTTCTTGAATCAGTACAGTCCTCATTCCGGCGTTTTTTCTCACTCTCATGGGAATAGGGCTTTGTAAAAACGTAACGGAAATCCGCGCGCCATTATACGAATTGCAAGTTCACTCCGATTTTGTCGTTCCGTTTAATTTTACGGAACGCATGGGATCGCACCCTTACTGTTTGCCATATGGTAACAAAAACTATTTTTTTTTTTTAATAGTATGCAAAATCATGAGTGCATTGCCCTTCGTAATGACATTATTAATCAATTTTCGCTTTTATAAAAATACAAGGTTCTCCTGAGTATTGCCGTCGTGCCTATTATGTAAAAACGAAGTTTTTACATAGGGTGGGGGTGGGCGACGAGCGAAGCGAGGAGCAGATGTGTGTGGGGGCGGGGGGGGGGGGGCGGCATGGCGTGCCGAAGGCATGCTGGGGGGCGTAGCCCCCCTAGTTAGTTAGGGTAAGAACTCGCCTCGGGGTATCTGTTGTATTCAAATACATCATTATGTATTTCACAAACTTATTCTACCCCGCGAGACTTGCCTAATTTTGTATCTTATTATTATGTTTTTGTAATTATATTATTATCTTTAAAATGTTATATCGATTTTTCCGATCTTATATAGCTATTGTATCGAATAATTCTGTGTCAAATCTAATTCTGTTAAATAATAAGCAAAAATTTACTATACAAGGTGTATTTGCGCATTAAGAATCGTGTTTATAAGTTTAGATGATTCAGAAGTGATTGTACCTACATAAAAATATTAATACGGAATAAGTTTTGTTTAAACGTTACCCGTGTGAAAATATAATATGAGATCTTATGTAAAATCTCGTATGAGATCTCATATTATATTTTCATGCGGGTATCTATATGCTTTGTATTGAACAGTTTTATTAAAAGTCGAATCCTTGTATGATAAGCGAAAATCGACTATTTCAGCTGTATTTAGGCATTGAGAATCGTTTTTATATAGGTCTAACAGATCAGAAATCCATTTTATATGAAAATGTTAAATGAGGAAAAGGTTTGTAAATATTATCTACAACTTTATCTACAACGTAGATATTAGCTTAAAATAAAATTTTTCAGCATACCATGGCCGAAAGTACCACTTTCGCTCCTGGCTCCGAAACGCGAATGTGGTATTTTCGGCCCGGGTATGATGAAAAATCGTATACGCAACATGGGGGTAAAGAGGGCCACCCCAGAGCATATGTAAATTGCCACCCGAGCCGAAGGCGAGGTAACTCTCTACCGCCCTTGTTGTGTAATATACTATTCTAGATATTACGCTTAAAAATCGATTTTTCGAAATGTTTCTTTGTGCTCGCATTTTTTAAGTTTTCTGTCGATCTCTCTCATAAGAGAACTAGCACTTAGGTATAATTAGAGGAGTATTTTCCCGGAATCTCGATAGAATCGGTGGAAAATTCATTGAGATAATCTCAAACTTGCGTACAGACACACATACATCACGTCAGGAAACGCTTAAAACGCCCTCATTTTGGATGGAAAAGACTTTTCTTGTATCAAATTGTTAGTTTTTCAAGTCGAACCATTTTCACTCTGGTGAAATTATAAGGCTCTTCCGAGCCGCGGTCGTGCCTAACGAAGGACAAAAGCTACCACCACAGGAGATGATCTTTTAATCTTTTTTTTAACGATTTTTGTAGTAGTTAAAAACGCATTGAATTTCTCGTACATCCATTTCAATATATATCATCACGCGATCATCCTAAGGCTTAGCTTCGGAGCGCTCCCGCGCTCCTTAATATTGGTAATTTTCTTTGAGAAAGCACTCTGCTAATTTAGTTAGCAGCGGTTTTTAATTTCAGATTTTGGAATTTGTCATAGATTTAGAGCATACTTTTACACGTCCAATTTAATAAATTTGAAATCTCCGATTTTAAACAGTGTTTGAGCATTTGCTGTAATTATTCAGATGTAATCTTTCTAAAAAAATTTTTATGTGAAATAAATGAAATAAAATATTTTATTTCGGTGTTTATACTATTTCTACCAAGTGCATTGATAACATTTTTTTCTAGTCATGTAATTTAAATTAAAAAATTATATTCTTTATTTTGGTGATATACATATACATAGAAACCCACTCAACAAATTTTTATTTAAGTGGGATTCGTCAATCCGACGATCTTTAGGTTAAGAGTCAAACGTCCTACTGAGTGTGCCACTGAAGCTAAATTAAACACAAAATGTTAATAAGAAAAGTAATAATAAAAACTTGTAAATGTAATTTCAATTTTTTGTGAACCGCGCTGCTTCTCTGCTTTCAGCTGCTCTCTGGTTATTTAATATTCTTGTCGATAGTCATAATAACTCTACTGAGGGTACTGCTGCAATAAATATATAATATATATATACACACACATATGTAAATTAAGATTAAGGTATTTCACCCGGTCGAAACAGCAGTTTTAGTTTTTGTATTTTTTAAATAATGTTTTATTAAGTTGATAATCCAAGAGAAACTACATGTAACAAATATATACTAGAAGGAACATAAGACAATTTTTTTCAGACAAATTCAGGCAATAATCACTATGCTATTGTTACAATTAAAGACAAAAATTTCAATAAGTTTCTCTCATTTTTTTATTTTTTATCCGATTTTAGCGAAATAAACCTTATTTTGTTCGTTAAGAAATTTCAGGAGGAGTATCGGTGGGAAAATTTATGATACGAGTTACCAGTACGGCGCAATATAAATTTGTTTCAGAAAAGCAAGTCAAGTTTTAGAGTGTTTAAGATGAACAAATTGATGTTGCGCTGTACTGGTAACTCGTATCATAAATTTTCCCACCGATATTCCCCTTGAAATTTCTTAACGAACAAAATAAGGTTTATTTCACTAAGATCGGATAAAAAATAAAAAAATTAGAGAAACTAATTGAAGTTTTTGTCTTTAATTGTAACAATAGCATAGTGATTATTGCCTGAATTTGTCTGAAAAAAATTGTCTTATGTTCCTTCTAGTATATATTTGTTACACGTACTTACTCTTGGATTATCAACTTCATAAAACATTATTTAAAAAATACAAAAACTAAACCTGCTAAAAACTAAAACTGCTGTTACGACCGGGTGAACTACCTTAAATTGTTTGTAAATAATAATATATACTAATCGTCTACGCTCGTTCTCCTCGAGCTCTGTAATCCTTTCCTTGGCCATATCCAATTTCTTTTTCAAGTCCAGGTTGTTGTTGTGGTAGATACGGATTCTCTATAAATTCAAATTTTATTTGTAAAATTATATGAATTAAATTTTCAACATTAAATTATATAGCATAGCAGAAGTGTTAATAACCGTATCAGTTAAGGAAGTTGTCTCGATTTTGAATAAGAAAGCAGATTTTAATAAAATGTTGAGGACTGGTTCATATAAGTCTTAAAATAACTCAGTTAAATTCTTGGAACCAAAAGGTACTTAGGAAGCAAGATATGGATGTTTTCGTTTAAAGTAATTTAACATGGAGTCTTACGGGGATTCGCACAAATTTTCGTATTTTGTTTCACAGAAAGAGTAGTTTGTGATAATAACATTTTCAGCTAAAGATAAGCATATAACGAACGATTATTGCTCTTAAAAAGTATCATTGGGTACCTTTATGTATAAAAAAAAAATTTACTCAAGTCAAAAATTATACATTTAATCTAAAAAAATGAGTCAAATAAGCTTACGAAACTTGTTATTGATAATTCAGACGAATAGAATTGTTTTGTTTGAATGTATAATTATTATTTAGTTTACCGATATTTTTAAGGCTTTCTTCAACAACATTTACTTTGTAAATTAACAAATACATAAACAGCCCTCATTTTGACTAGTTGTGTATTGAGAGAACTCCCTTAACCAGTTATAATGATGATAATATTTTGCAAATAATTTACCTCTTTTAACTTTGCAATTGCTTCATCTGCGTTTCTGTTACAAAAGTCTACTGATGCAGTTAATGCAGATGAAGTAGGTATAGTCGGTGGAACCAATGGTGGAGTTATATGATGATACTGCTGCTGATCATGAAGCATGCGCTTTAAGTTATGAACTTCCGCTGCTAATCTGGCTACCTCATCTGACTGTTGGTGTCGTTCATACCGATGCTGGTAGCCGTACGAGTTATACCTAGGTTGTTGCTGTTTGCGGCGTTCATCTTCTTCTTGCCCTCTTCTCTTTCTCTCCTCCCTCTCCTTATCCCCCTTTCTTTTTCTTTCTTTTCTCTCTTCCTTCCTTTTTTCATCAGCCTTTAGTTTTTCCTCCTCCTTTCTTTTTAACTCTTTCCTCCCCTCTTCCTTTCTTTTTTCTTCCGCCATAAGTCTTTCGTCTTCTTTTCTTTTTTCATCTGCCTTTCGCTTTTCCTCCTCCTTCCTTCTTTCTTGCGCCTTTAGCCTCTCCTCCTTTTTCTTCTCTTCATTTAGCTTTTCAATTTCTTTTTTTAGTTTTTCATTTTCTTCTATTTGTTTAAATTTCTTGCCATTTCCTTTTACTCCATGTTTTTTCGTTCCTGAAAAGATAGCAAGTTGAAAATCACCTTACGCACTAATTTCGAACGGTGTTTTATCCCACGAGAGCCGAATAATCATATTAAAATTATGATTTTGAGCTTACAGTGGTATAAAGCTATATATATATATATATATATATATATATATATATATATATATATATATATATATATATATATATATATATATATATATATATATATATATATATATATATATATATATATATATATATATATATATATATATATATATATATATATATATATATATATATATATATATATATATATATATATATATATATATATATATATATATATATATATATATATATATATATATATATATATATATATATATATATATATATATATATATATATATATATATATATATATATATATATATATATATATATATATATATATATATATATATATATATATATATATATATATATATATATATATATATATATATATATATATATATATATATATATATATATATATACATACATACATACAAACATGCATGAACATATACTTAGAATTCACTCCCGCTTGCCGCATAACCTCTCAAAAAAAACATGCATATAAACACCGATTAATAAAACGAATGCACAAACGCGAAAAAATATTTATTTTTGCTTACCCCTATTTGCCGTAGCTACCGTCTTCTTTACTCTCATCGACCTCATAATTCTTTGATGAGATATCTCGATATCTCTTTGTTGCAAGCGGGGACAACCACGGCCAGGCACGGGCTGGTTCTTTGCTTATGGGAACATGTAACATAAGCGCTGTGCTGTGCGATGCCGTGCGATGCCGTGCGATGCCGTACGATGCCGTACGATGCCGCGCGGTGCCGCACGATTATAAGTGCTGCGTCCGATCAAAATATTCAGTAGTTTTTGCGTAAAGTTTGAACGAAATATCGAGGTGGTGGCGAGCGCGGTGTCAGAATTTTGTTCAAGATTTATGCGAAAACTAATTGATATTTTGACTTAAAACTTTGCAGAAAGGTAGAGTATTATAAAGCCTAGAAGGGTAAACTCATCATTTTACTTAATTTGCAAAAAAAAAATAGATTTTGTTATCGTAAGTCGATTGTGTAGTACAGGGTTACCAGAAGATGGCGTTACAAGCGTGCCGTCTGCGGCTGGGCGGGCCTGCCGGGCCGCCGAGGGCGCCGAGACGCCGACCGGCCGATCACCGCGTCGAGTCCGTCTTGTCGTGATTAGTCTCGTTTTTTTTTTGCTCTCTCACGCACCGCCGCCAAGTTGTAAGCTCGAGTTTTGCAGTTTGCGTTTTCAAATTGACGAAAGACTGACCGAACGTTGAGATTTTCATAGTATTTGATAGCGAGGATTTTCGGTAAGGTGCTTTTCACGAAGAACGAGGATTATCAAAGTGTTTGACTTTAACTTAACCTCAACCTCTGGAATATTTGGCTGATAAAAGATAAGAAGACTTGTGACAAAATGGGTTGTGCAGCAAGTACGAATGGTGAAATAGCTGTAGCTGAAAGGTCTAAGAAGATTGACAAAGGCCTTTGAGCTGATGGAGAAAGAATTGCAAGTGAAGTTAAATTACTTCTTCTTGGAGCTGGAGAATCTGGTAAATCTACAATTGTGAAGCAAATGAAAATCATCCATGAAACAGGCTATAGTCAAGAAGAATGTGAGAAATTCAAACCTGTTGTCTACAGCAATACTATACAAAGTTTAATGACAATAATTCGGGCAATGGGAGATTTGAAAATAGACTTTGCTGATCCTAGCAAAGTAAATGTTGCAAGACAATTTCTCACAATAGCATCATCTACAGAAGAGGGAGAACTGAATAACGAACTCGTACATTTGATGAAAAGTCTATGGAATGATACTGGTATTCAACGTTGCCTTACTCGTAGTCGAGAATATCAATTAAATGATTCTGCAGCTTATTACCTAAATGCTTTGAATCGTATCACACAACCAAATTACATTCCAACTCAACAAGATGTTTTAAAAACCAGAATAAAACCTACTGGAATTGTTGAAACACGTTTTCCATTTAAAGGACTGAATTTCAAAATGTTTGATGTTGGTGGTCAACGCTCAGAGAGGAAAAAATGGATTCATTGTTTTGAAGATGTTACTGCCATTATATTTTGTGTTGCTTTAAGCGAGTATGACTTGGTTCTTGCTGAAGATGAAGAAATGAATCGTATGGTTGAGTCTATGAAATTATTTGATTCTATTTGTAATAGTAAATGGTTTGTAGATATAAATATTGGATTCTCAGAAAGCTAACTTATTACGGTTTTGGCTTTGACATTACGTAAGTGTCAGTGTTGTTGAGGTTTACTTTGAGGTGCTGTATTTTAGTACTTAATTTGAAAAAGTATGAGAATGATAGAAATCCGCTTCTCTAATACATTTTAGGCATCGCATGTATTTTCAAACTGTTTTCATCTTCTGTAAGTAGATATAATTTAATGAAAAAAAAACATTAAGTTATGCAATTTTTCAGATTTAGTTGAGGCACTGCTTGTGTATTTCTTAGAACTGTCAAACTGAAAAATGATATATTTTGATTTTTTTTATTAAATTATATGTATTTTCAGAAACATAAAGTCAACTCAAAAATACATGAGATGTCTGAGATGCATTACTGAAGCGGGTTTTTATCATTCTTACAGTCTTTTCGATTAAGTACGGACACATAATCTCAAAGTAAATATCGATTACATTGAATTGCCAATATACCTGCTAAATATAACAGGTGGCTTTTATATTGTAGGAGCAGGATGAACTTCCTTTCCAAGTTTTTAATTTTGACTCATATAGTGTAGTGTAGTGTAGTGAGTGTGAGTGTGTCTAAAAGATCTATAGGTCTATAGTTTAACAGCAATGTTCACAAAATGCAAGGCATTCAATGTTCAATTTCAGACTGCATGGTTGAGCAATAAATCAGAATATGTAAAAATTGTGAAAAAGTTATTTTAACCTGTGAAATTCAGTTTGATTGTAGTAGTTAATGAATAATGAGTTGGCTTATTCGTTAACTACCAACATTAATTGACTTTTAGAGGTTATAATCAACTTTTCATAATTCTGACAGGTTTCCAAATTTATTATTCAATTGCACTCGTTCAAAGTAAATATTAAATACCATATATTAAAAGCAGGCCTACAGATTTATAGATCTTTCGGACAGTCACACACTACACGAAAGTTCAGATTTCATAAGAGAAAACACATTTAATCCTTTCAGTCACAGAAGCCTATATATAGGCACCTAAAATTTGTTTACATTTCTCGTCATTTTTGTTGTATTTAATGCATTTCCCTCATTTTTTTTGCATTTTCTGTTAGATAAATACTTGAGAAATATAATGATACTTTTTGGATTTATAATTGTTTATAATTGTTATAAATAAATTTATTCCAAAAAATCGTATTTTTGTGAATTTAATTTGTCACTGAAAGGGTTAATTAAATAGGCTGAAATTTACAACTTAAAAAGCCAAATTAATTCTGCTCTTATAATATAAAAGCTACCTGTCAGATTTAACAGGTGTACTCATTATTCAGTGTTGTTGATGTTTATTTTGAGGTGTTTTGTTTTAGTACTTAATTTAAAAAAGTATGAGAATGATAGAAATCCGCTTCTCTAATGCATTTCAGGCATCGCATGTATTTTTAAGCTGATTTCATCTTTCTGTAAGTATAGATTTAATTTAATGAAAAAAAAAATTAAGTTATGCAATTTTTCAGATTTAGTTGAGGCACTGCTTATGTATTTCGTAGAACTGTCAAACTGAAAAATGACATTTTCATTTTTTTTTATTAAATTATATGTATTTTCAGAAACATACTTAAAGTCAACTCAAAAATACACGAAAAATTTTTGTTCAAATGCCATTGCTAAACGTTGTTGAATAACGACTTGAAACTTTACAGAATGGTAGATGACTTTATTTAAGAAGGCAATGATGTGTGTTTTGCATGATTTACAAAAAAAAATATAGATTTATTATCATTTATGGCCTGTTATAATCATAAGAAATGAACTATTAATAAAAACGGTATTTATGACCATAACGTTCGAGAATCGTGACGGTCATTTCTGTGTTACGCCCGTTACACGCAAAAAAATACAAGGAACAGATACAGAAATAACATGGGTTAGTATATCTATATATATGAGGAACAGCGCTTATTCCTCGCTGTTCCTCGTATATATAGATATACTAGCCATGTTAATTTCTTATATCTGTCACTGTTCTTTTTTGCGTGTAACGGGCCTTACGGCACTGTGTTAACACAACTGGAATGCCGGCGCATGCGGCACGCGACGACCCGAGCGGGTCAGCGGACTAGGTTGCATGTGGCCCCGCGTCGTCTGCCAGCGCTCTCCGCGCCTATGCGGCAGCTGTCTCTCTCCGCTGGTCCCGCGTCGCTGGAATGTCTGCGGCTGTGCGAAGGTAAACAATACTTATTCTTGTTGTAATTATGTTTTTTTGCCTAGGGCGAAGAGTTCCTGCAGACGACATCGCGGCGTCGTAAACTCCTGCAGCTTTTTATTGAGACGAGATGTTGGACTGACATTTTATGTGGACCTTCATAACCTCTGAACTCGTTAAAAAAATTATCTGGTGAGTAGCTTACTGACAGCAAGTTTATTGATTTATACTTTTCAGCTAGCACGTATCCTGCAATAATTTCCTACCCTTTTGACAGGAGTATGGCTTCTCTGTACTCCCTTCTCAGCCAACTTATTCTTGTTGTAATTATGTTTTTTGGCCTAGGGCGAAGAGCTCCTGCAGACGACATCGCGGCGTCGTAAAATCCTGCAGCTTTTTATTGGGACGAGATGTTGAACTGACATTTTATGTGGACCTTCATAATCGCTGCACTCGTTAAAAAAATTATCTGGTGAGTAGCTTACTGGACGCAAGTTCATTGGTTTATACTTTTTAGCTAGCACGTATCCTACAATAATTTTCTACCCTTTTGACAGGTGTATGGCTCCTCTGTACTCCCTCCGCAGCCAACTTATTATTGTTGTAATTATGTTTTTTTGCCTAGGGCGAAGAGCTCCAGCAGACGACATCGCGGCGTCGTAAACTCCTGCAGCTTTTTATTGAGACGAGATGTTGGACTGACATTTTATGTGGACCTTCATAACCTCTGAACTCGTTAAAAGAATTATCTGGTGAGTAGCTTACTGTAAGCAAGTTTATTGGTTTATACCTTTCAGCTAGTACGTATCCTGCAATAAATTCCTACCATTTTGACAGGAGTATGGCTTCTCTGTACTCCCTCCGCAGCCAACTTATTCTTGTTGTAATTATGTTTTTTTGCCTAGGGCGAAGAGCTCCAGCAGACGACATCGCGGCATCGTAAAATCGTGCAGCTTTTTATTGGGATGAGAAGTTGAAGTGACATTTTATGTGGACCTTCATAACCTCTGCACTCGTTAAAAAAATTATCTGGCGAGTAGCTTACTGACAGCAAGTTTATTGGTTTATACTTTTCAGCTAGCACGTATCCTGCAATAATTTCCTACCCTTTTGACAGGAGTATGGCTTCTCTGTACTCCCTTCGCAGCCAACTTATTCTTGTTGTAATTATGTTTTTTGGCCAAGGGCGATGAGCTCCTGCAGACGACATCGCGGCGTCGTAAAATCCTGCAGCTTTTTATTGGGACGAGATCTTGAACTGACATTTTATGTGGACCTTCATAATCTCTGCTCTCGTTAAAAAAATTATCTGGTGAGTAGCTTACTGGACGCAAGTTCATTGGTTTATACTTTTTAGCTAGCACGTATCCTGCAATATTGTCCTACCCTTTTGACAGGAGTATGGCTCCACTGTACTCCCTCCGCAGCCAACTTATTCTTGTTGTAATTATGTTTTTTTGCCTAGGGCGAAGAGCTCCAGCAAACGACATCGCGGCACCGTAAAATCCTGCAGCTTTTTATTGGGACGAGATGTTGAACTGACATTTTATGTGGACCTTCATAACCTCTGCACTCGTTCAAAAAATTATCTGGTGAGTAGCTTACTGACAACAAGTTTATTGATTTATACTTTTCAGCTAGCACGTATCCTGCAATAACTTCCTACCCTTTTGACAGGAGTATGGCTTCTCTGTACTCCCTTCGCAGCCAACTTATTCTTGTTGTAATTATGTTTTTTTGCCTAGGGCGAAGAGCTCCTGCAGACGACATCGCGGTGTCGTAGACTCTTGCAGCTTTTTATTGAGACGAGATGTTGGACTGACATTTTATGTGGACCTTCATAGCCTCTGAATTCGTTAAAAGAATTATCTGGTGAGTAGCTTACTGTAAGGAAGTTTATTGGTTTATACCTTTCAGCTAGTACGTATCCTGCAATAAATTCCTACCATTTTGACAGGAGTATGGCTTCTCTGTACTCCCTCCGCAGCCAACTTATTCTTGTTGTAATTATGTTTTTTTGCCTAGGGCGAAGAGCTCCAGCAGACGACATCGCGGCATCGTAAAATCGTGCAGCTTTTTATTGGGTTGAGATGTTGAACTGACATTTTATGTGGACCTTCATAACCTCTGCACTCGTTAAAAACATTATCTGGCGAGTAGCTTACTGACAGCAAGTTTATTTGATTATACTTTTTAGCTAGCACGTATCCTGCAATAATTTCCTACCCTTTTGACAGGAGTATGGCTTCTCTGAACTCCCTTCGCAGCCAACTTATTCTTGTTGTAATTATGTTTTTTTGCCTAGGGCGAAGAGCTCATGCAGACAACATCGCGGCGTCGTAAAATCCTGCAGCTTTTTATTGGGGCGAGATGTTGAACTGACATATTATGTGGACCTTCATAATCTCTGTACTCGTTAAAAAAATTATCTGGTGAGTAGCTTACTAGAAGCAAGTTCATTGGTTTATACTTTTCAGCTAGCACGGATCCTGCAATAATTTCCTACCCTTTTGACAGAAGTATGGCTCCTCTGTACTCCCAACGCAGGGGGGGAGGTGTTTTATCAAAATGCTAAATTTTAGATGGCTGTTTTCTCAGAAAGGTAAAAAAACAAATTAGAATATCTTACGATAGAAGGGTAAATTTTCCGAATGTTTAAAAATGTATTATATATAAAAATTCGAAAAAATTTGGCAAGAAGGCCATAATATTTTCATTAAATTATTTTTATATGATATGTCATGTCAATTTTTCGAATGCCATTTCTACCTAACGATTAAATTGTAGAAAATGCAGTGATTCAGAAAAGCTAAAATGTCAACAAATGAGCTGAAAATCGTATAGGAATGAACGTTTGAGATTTTTCGGAATTTTATTTTTCTAGTAAAAAGTATTTTTATAATTTCATGCAATCTGTTTTCAATTTTTAAAGACGCAAATTTTTCTGATATTTTCTTTTCGAAAAAAAATCCTTGTATGTTCTGAATAACTCCTGTTCGGAATCAACAGTATCGGATTCGAAAAATAATTTAAACTATAGTATATTTTCTGAAAAAATACCCATCTAACATTTTACCATTCTGATAAAATACCTCTCCCCCCAACGCAGCCAACTTATTCTTGTTGTAATTATGTTTTTTTGCCTCGGGCGAAGAGCTCCTGCAGACGACATCGCGGTGTCGTAAACTCTTGCAGCTTTTTATTGAGACGAGATGTTGGACTGACATTTTATGTGGACCTTCATAACCTCTGAACTCGTTAAAAAAATTATCTGGTGAGCAGCTTACTGGAAGCAAGTTTATTGGTTTATACTTTTCAAATAGTACGTATCCTGCAATAATTTATTACCCTTTTGACAGGAGTATGGCTTCTCTGTACTCCCTCCGCAGCCAACTTATTCTTGTTGTAATTATGTTTTTTTGCCTAGTGCGAAGAGCTCCAGCAGACGACATCGCGGCATCGTAAAATCGTGCAGCTTTTTATTGGGATGAGATGTTGAACTGACATTTTATGTGGACCTTCATAACCTCTGCACTCGTTAAAAAAATTATCTGGCGAGTAGCTTACTGACAGCAAGTTTATTTGATTATACTTTTCAGCTAGCACGTATCCTGCAATAACTTCCTACCCTTTTGACAGGAGTATGGCTTCTCTGTACTCCCTTCGCAGCCAACTTATTCTTGTTGTAATTATGTTTTTTTGCCTAGGGCGAAGAGCTCATGCAGACAACATCGCGGCGTCGTAAAATCCTGCAGCTTTTTATTGGGACGAGATGTTGAACTGACATATTATGTGGACCTTCATAATCTCTGTACTCGTTAAAAAAATTATCTGGTGAGTAGCTTACTAGAAGCAAGTTCATTGGTTTATACTTTTCAGCTAGCACGTATCCTACAATAATTTCCTACCCTTTTGACAGGAGTATGGCTCCTCTGTACTCCCAACGCAGCCAACTTATTCTTGTTGTAATTATGTTTTTTTGCCTCGGGCGAAGAGCTCCTGCAGACGACATCGCGGTGTCGTAAACTCTTGCAGCTTTTTATTGAGACGAGATGTTGGACTGACATTTTATGTGGACCTTCATAACTTCTGAACTCGTTAAAAAAATTATCTGGTGAGCAGCTTACTGGAAGCAAGTTTATTGGTTTATACTTTTCAAATAGTACGTATCCTGCAATAATTTCTTACCCTTTTGACAGGAGTATGGCTTCTCTGTACTCCCTCCGCAGCCAACTTATTCTTGTTGTAATTATGTTTTTTTGCCTAGGGCGAAGAGCTCCAGCAGACGACATCGCGGCATCGTAAAATCGTGCAGCTTTTTATTGGGATGAGATGTTGAACTGACATTTTATGTGGACTTTCATAACCTCTGCACTCGTTAAAAAAATTATCTGGTGAGCAGCTTACTGAAAGCAAGTTTACTGCTTTATACTTTTCAGGTAGCACGTATCCTCCACTTATTTCCTACCCTTTTGACAGGAGTATGGCTTCCCTGTACTCCCTCCGCAGCCAACTTATTCTTGTTGCAATTATGTTATTTTGCCTAGGGCGAAGAGCTCCTGCAGACGACATCGCGGCGTCGTAAAATCCTGCAGCTTTTTATTGGGATGAGATGTTGAATTGACATTTTATGTGGACCTTCATAATCTCTGTACTCGTTAAAAAAATTATCTGGTAAGTAGCTTACTGAAAGCAAGTTTATTGGTTTATACTTTTCAGCTAGAACGTATCCTTCAATAATTTCCTACCCATTTCACAGGAGTATGGCTTCTCTGTAGTCCTTCCACAGCCAACTTATTCTTGTTGTAATTATGTTTTTTTGCCTAGGGCGAAGAGCTCCTGCAGACGACATCGCGGTGTCGTAAACTCTTGCAGCTTTTTATTGAGACGAGATGTTGGACTGACATTTTATGTGTACCTTCATAACTTCTGAACTCGTTAAAAAAATTATCTGGTGAGTAGCTTACTGGAAGCAAGTTTATTGGTTTATACTTTTCAGCTAGTACGTATCCTGCAATAATTTCCTACCCTTTTGACAGGAGTATGGCTTCTCTGTACTCCCGCCGCAGCCAACTTATTCTTATTGTAATTATGTTTTTTGGCATAGGGCGAAGAGCTCCTGCAGACGACATCACGGCGTCCTAAACACCTGCAGTTATTGTTTTTGTTTGGGATCAGATGACGGAGACGTGTATTTTATATGGGCTAAAACTCCTGGGGATGTGATCATCTTAAGTTGCTGCTTTAACAGTTTCACTACATCACCAGCCGCGATCAGTTACTGGTCTTTATGGTAAGAAGCTATGGTTTTGTAAAGTGTAAAGCTCGTTCTTTAATTAAATTTTTAATCTTTCGTAGTTTTAATTCTTGTTTGTAATATCTGCTTTTGGCAGTGCCTTTGTAATCACTCGAGGCTATATCCTGAATTTAGACAATTACTGAGGTCAGAAGAAATTGGCTAACCTGCATCTATAATTTTTTTTTTATTTGTAGTCCTCATTTTTTTTACATAAATAGAATATTGTGTTATAAGTAAAAATAAATAATACAAAATAAAATGTAGGTTACGTAGGAGTAAAAAAATATTTCCTACACACACATAAATTTATCGTTTCGAATGGAAATTTTTCAAAATATTGTTAAAGTAAACTATGAAAGATCAATAGTTTCTTATATCATCATCAAAACATTATGTGATAAAAATTCCAATTAAGGTAAAGGAGACCGCTGCATCAGGGTTGACAGATTTGACGATTTCTCGTCAAATTGTCGATTTTCTCCTATCAATGGCGACTGAGTTTATCAGTTATTTTACTTTTTTTAAATATTTATTATTACTTATATTGCTGCAGTGCATGTGAGCTTTCTATAAAAAGTTAACCTTTTCTCCGCAAGAAAATAGATTTTTTATCTTTATTATTTTGAATCTTTTTTGGTATAATTTTTAATTTTAATCAATATCGCACACTTCTCCAAGGTGTAGATCAACTCGTGATCTATTCGTACCGCTGCTGCTTAAGGGAGTCGAACAGATTCTGCCCAACACTGCTCTTTAACCTTCCTTATGCAGTCCTCAATGTGAAGCTGATTCAGATCAGAGCACATTTGGAACTTTTCTGGCTCGAAAGGTTCGCAATTCTCTGATAGCAGAGAGCTCACGTCACCCACCGCATTAACCTCTCTCTCTAGCAGCTCGATTTTTTCGAAAACATCATTATAGCGCTCCATACCGCTGGTCTGTCACAACAGCCGCTTGGGGATGAAGCACGGAAACTCTTCGGCTGCACCTGCCCTAGTTCCCTGCGACCTTGCCCCAGCTCAGCCTTAAGAATAGCTATAGTTTTCTCGATCAGCGCGTCTAACTGCTTCTGGCGGTTTGTCACTAAGAACTTAATCTTTCGACCTTGTTACGTAGTCGTGCCTGCAATACACCGCATGCCTTCATCACCATGCTCATTCAGACAGATCTTCAGCAGCTGTTGTCATGCAAACAGCTTCAGTTTTTCGCTCGCTGCAACTTTGGCTTTGCGCTGCTGAGGATACCTTTTACGGGAAATAGCAGAAAATTAGGTTTCTAATTAGTTTATACTTTTGCAGTTCGTAGCTTACTTATTTTGATATTTTTTTCTGCAGTATTCTTTAATATCTTATTATAATTTACTTTCAGCCGAGAACTATGTGCTTAACGGGGTGCCACAGTCGTACCATTACCTGAAGTTTTCTATATAAAATTCTAACACACACACACAACGGAATACACACACAACGTGAATATATAAGCGGCACCCCTCACGAGAAGACACACGCACACGAGCAGCAGCCTGTCTCGAGAGGAGAAAAACTTGTTGTAGTAGTAGCATAGCAGCAGCAGCAGTAGCAGCCGCCCGAAGAAGCGGAGATGCCTCGCCCGCGGACGACGCGAGCAATCATCATCACCGTCGTCGTCGTGGAAGGCGTGTGCGCAGCAGGGAGAATGGGACAACAAACCCACAGGATCTATGGTATCAGAGGCAAGCAGCAGTTGGCCACCCCCGTGTGTACACACCCTCGGAAGTGTGCTACGACGCCGATGACGACGACGGCCGCTCCACAGTACGCGCAGTTTATTGTCCTCGCCCTTTTGAAACACGGAGTGCCCGTTGCTCCTTAGAAAGTATAGTGTTTTCGTAGTAACACTAATAGTAATAATAATAATAAACATCGTCATCGCCAGCATCGCACGAGAGTCACTCATGTATATACATATATCCGTACACGAGAAAGTGACAAGGTTCAAGTCAGTGCGGATGCGTCGTCTCTGATCCTCTAGTAAAGACAGCAGTAGCATTATTGCCGTCGTAACCGCTGTACTCGGCCGCTCTCCGAGGTAACCAAGATGCGCGCAGCTTAAGTGTGTGTAAGTAGTGTGAGTGTAACTCTGTCGCCGTCCTTGCACACTACATCACCACCGGTGAGGAAGAGAGAAAGTCGTCGGCGATAGCGTCGACTGTGTGGTGTGCACCGCTGTGCCGTGGACGAGCCAGGGCGCCCGCTACCCCTCGTGTCGCCCCCGTCACCATGGCGTGCTGTCTGTCGAAAGAGGCCAAGGAGCAGAAGAGGATCAACCAGGAGATCGAGCGCCAGCTCAGGCGGGACAAGCGCGATGCACGTCGCAAGCTCAAACTCCTGCTGCTGGGTACTGGTGAATCCGACAAGTCCACATTCATCAAACAGATGAGAATTATCCATGGCTCCGGCTACTCGGACGAGGATAAGCGGGGGTTTATCAAGCTGGTGTACCAAAATATCTTCATGGCGATGCAGTCCGTGATACAGGTGATGGATCTCCTGAAGATTCAATACGCGTCATCTTCAAACATAGAGAAAGCCGAAATCGTGCGGGCCATCGATTTCGAAACGGTAACAGCATTCGAGGAGCCCCACGTGCAAGCGATAAAGGATCTGTGGGCAGATGCCGGTATACAGGAATGCTATGATCGTAGATGAGACTACCAGCTGACGAATTCTACCAAATATTACCTGATAGAGATAGACCGAGTTGCAGCGCCAAACTACCTCCAAACAGAACAGGACATTCTTTGTGTAAGAGTGCCCACTACCGGTAAAATTACATTAAAAATCAATGTTTTTATCATACTTTTTTGTGAGATGGTTGACTTTACAGGAAATCTTTATTCGTGTGCTTGCATATGATATAGAGTTAGTCAAGAACACGAATAAAGGTTTCTTTTCTGCAAAGCCAGTCATCTCACATAAAAGTACGAAAAACATTGACTTTTACTGTAAGTTAGTTTTTCCTCGAAGGCAATGTGATTTTGAATCTGATTAGTAGGCCATATGGGTTTCAAAGCCTGAGTGTGTCAATGTATTTTTCATACTTTCATATGAGATGGTTGGCTTTACAGGAAAGCTTTATTTGTGTACTTGCATAAGACATACATCTAGTCAAGTACACGAATAAAGATTTCTTTCCTGTGAATTCAAACATTTTACATGGAAGTGCATAAAACAAATTGATACACTGTGGATCACAATCCCGAATAGTATAAAAATCAGAAATGCGCAAGTGTTTTTCTAATAAAAAGTGCGTACATGCGAAATACGCACAATTTTTTATAATGTAAAAATGCGTATAGGCGAAATACGCATAATTTTTTATAATGAAAAAATGCGTATAGGCGAAATACGCATAATTTTTTATAATGTAAAAATACGCATAAGCGAAATACGCAGAATTATCGAAAATGCGTATAGGCGAAATATGCACAAAATTGAAAATGTATAGGCGAAATACACACTTCTAGTTTGCAACAACAAGCCATCTTCGGATAATTACTAGATCTTTCTTATAAGTATTTGGCATCTGGCATCATCTATATATAAAAATGCGTATACGCGAAATACGCATGATTTTTTATAATGTAAAAATGCGTAGACCTCGCATCCGACCTGTACCAACACCTGGACGTAAAAACCTACGGAGCGCATCACCCGGACTCCATCATCGGCCATCTAGAACACCTAGACCTCGTATCCGATCTCTCCCTTCACCTGGACACAAAAACCTACGGAGCGCACTACCCGGACTCCGTCATCGGCCATCTGGAACACCTAGACTTGCATTCGATTTGTTTTGGCCTCTGGACACAAAAACCTACGGAGCGCATCACGTAAACTCCATCATCGGCCACCTGGAACGCCTAGACCTCGCATCCGATCTGTCCCGACACCTGGACACAAAAATCTTCGGAGCGCATCACCTACACTCTATTATCGGCCGTCTGGAACAGCTAAACCTTTCACCTGGACACAAAAACCGGGTATCCATTTTTAGGATTGCAGTTGCAATCATACGAGGCGACGTCCTGAATTTTGAAATGTAAATAATAACTGAGACTATAGTAAAGTGACTAACCTGCATCTCATTATAATAAGAAATGTGTATAGGCGAAATACGCATATTTGTTTATAATAGAACATGTGTATAGGCGAAATATACAAAATTATTTATAATAAAATTCGTATAGGCGAAATGCGCACGATTATTAACACTGAAAAGTGCGTATAAGCGAAATACACATAATTATTTATAAAAGAAAATGCGTATAGACGAAATAAACACAATAATTTGTAAAAGACAATGCTTATAGGCGAAATATGCACAATTATTTGTAATAAAAATGCGTATATGTGAAATACGCACTATTATTAACAATAAAAAATGCGTATACGCAAAATGCGCATAATTATTTATAAAAGGAAATACGTATACGTGAAATACGCATAATTATTTATAAAAGGAAATACGTATACGTGAAATACGTACAATTGTTTATAATAAAAAATGCGTATAGACAAAATACGCACACTCATTTGGAATATAGAATGCGTATAGACGAAATACGCATATCTCTTTACAATAAAAAATGCGTATAGGCGAAATACGTAAATTTTGATTTTAACAATAGAAAATACAGATGTTTATTATTATAGTATAATAATACTAAAGATCTTTAATATTTTTGAAATATGTAGCGCCATCTATGTTGAAATCAATTGGGATTTTCCAGAGATGGCGCTTGTGTAATATTTCATTAATATTATGTACTTCCTACTTTGCCGACCTATGGGTCGGTCAAATCGCAGAATTGAGTTTGACACCCCCTTAAGTCCCTACGAGACCAAAACTCAGGCGCAAGAGTTAATAACTGAATTCTCTCTTGCTTATTTGTTGATTCTGAAATTTTTTTTTTTATTTGTTCAAGAACTGCAACACCAGCTTTATGATACTCATCGTTACACACTATTTTAGTTTTTTTAGCATCAGCTGGAGGTGAACTTGATTTATGTTTGTAAATTTGGCGTTGACAGAACAAATTTTTGCTTTTTCTGGTACTAAGAGATGTGCGCTTCTTAAAGATGTTAGAAAGTCGATACAAATCTTTTATTTTATATGAAGGGTGATTATTTTTATTTAAATGATTTATGCATTTTAATTTCCAAGTTGAATCCACTTTAGTTGCTACAATAAACGAAAGAAATAACGAAACAAAGAGTTACCGATGATTTAATCATCAAATACACGAAAGACACTATGAAATCCAAGTTTGATTGTATTGACAGAAATTCGAAAAAATTTCGAAGGGGAATAAGATGAAAACTCATTGCAATTATATGCTTTCGACGTGACGATTCACATACTGATAGAAAATTCCGATATGAAAGCCACCTATCGAAAGCAAAATGAATCATGCCGTGCCGCGCGACGTCCCGCGCGCAGGAGAGCCGTTGCGCTACTCTTTCGCGTTCTATTTCTCGAAGAAAACATCCTGAGCAAATTATGAAAAAAATCATTTCCTATGTAAAACACCTAGCTTCCTCCAAATTAATGTATCTTTCCTATGTGTATAGTATATATTTTAAATATAAAATATGTTTATTCATTATACTTTTTTTTCAATGATTTAATAATTCATTAATATTTAATATTTGCATATTTTTTCTTATTATTGAAATTAGTTGTTATTTGACACTTATTTTATTTAAAAAAAAAGTAATATTTTAAGATATACGAGGGTCATTTGACAAGTACCTAGCCTCATCGCCAGATGGTGCCACTATCGCACCAGAAATACACTACAGTGCAGTATCTTCCTGTAAACGGTTACAGACGAAATTTCAGCCGGATCGGAGTTGTAGTTTATTTTTGAGAGCGTGTGAAAGCAAATGTGTCCGTTGATTTTTGAAAAAATGGAGAAAGAACAATATCGGACGGTGATTCGATTCTTGTTTTTGGAAGGGAAATCGCGCAGTGAAATTAAAGAACGCTTGGATGCAGTGTATGGGGATGCTTCTCCTTCGATGGCGACCGTTAAATTTTGGTATAACGAGTTTCAACGTGGTCGTACGTCGGTTTTTGATGATCCACGCCCAGGTGCTCCGAAAACAGCCACTACGGAGGAGAACGTGACAAAAATACACGATATCGTTTTGTCAGACCGCCGATTAAAGGTGCACGAGATAGCTGCGATAGTAGGCATCTCAGAAGAACGCGTGTAGCATATTCTACATGAGATTTTAGGCATGAGGAAGCTGTCAGCAAGGTGGGTGCCGCGTTTGCTGACTGCAGACAACAAGCGCATCCGTGTGACCAGTTCAGAGCAGTGTTTGGAGCTGTTTAATCGCAATCCAAAAGAGTTTTTGCGTCGTTACGTGACCGTCGATGAAACATGGATTCACTACTACACTCCAGAGACCAAGGAGCAGTCAAAACAGTGGACCTTACCCGGTGAACCTACTCCGAAGAAGGCGAAGACGGTCCCGTCGGCCGGAAAGGTGATGGCCACTGTTTTCTGGGATTCTCAAGGTGTGATTTTTATTGACTATCTGGAGAAGGGCAAAACGGTCACAGGACAGTACTACGCCGAACTATTGAGCCGATTTGACGCCGTGTTAGAAGAAAAACGGCCTCATTTGTCTAAAAAGAAAGTGCTTTTCCACCACGATAATGCACCGGCTCACACTTCTGCACTCGCCACGGCTAAATTGGTCGAATTACGCTACGAACTGCTGCCCCATCCACCGTATTCTCCAGATTTGGCTCCGTGCGACTTTTTTTTGTTTCCGAACCTAAAAAATTCGCTCGCCGGGAAGAGATTCCACTCCAATAACGAAATAATCGCCGCCACGGAGGCCTATTTTGCAAACCAAGAGAAAACATTTTTTTCAACGGGGTTAAAAAAATTGGAACACCACTGGACCAAGTGTATTCAACTAAAAGGAGACTACATTGAAAAATAAATTTTATTTTTTGTAAAATTTTGGTGTTTTCATTTGTAGGCTAGGTACTTATCAAATGACCCTCGTAAAATTAAAAAACTGCTTTCTACCCTCAGAACAACATACTCACATTTTCAAAATCATATATAATAATTCCATTTTTCACATTATAAATATATTATTATTCATTAATTTTGTATCTTTACTATAAATAATTGTGTAAATATTATAAAAATTGAAATTATACTTCTAATTTTTATTTTTTTAATGATCCGTTATAATTTTCATCATCCACTTTTTTATTTTCAATAAAATATGGTTGACAGTTGATTTTATCATTTCTTACACCATCTTAATAAAAAAAATACCAAAGCTCCGATTATGTTGACTTTTATTTGCGTTACATTTCCGCATCATCTGCAGATTTTCGCGAAATCTATTAGCAGATTTTCCTTTTTATGGAATACTTTCAAGTAAGTGTAATATATTAATCTAATAATAATATTTTCAAACTCAAAAATAAGTTCATGCTAATTACGAAACTCTATTACAATTATGTATCTCATATTTTTATAAAAAATTCAGTAATTATAAACAAATGATGTCAAAAATGTATATTGTGAAACAATGGTAAGAGAATTGTTGATTTACTGATATATTATAAACTTTTGAAAAGGCTATTCTGACACAGTAGGCTCAAATGATTGGGCATATTTGTAAATGCATTACTTTTGTATATCTATATGTTAGAGTTTATCATGCCAATATAAATATGGCCTAACATCAGAATAACCCGTAGAAGTTTAAACTTTAAAATTTTTATCTCGAAATTGCGTAGAAGAAAATATTCACTTTTTAGATAGCAATTATTCAAAAAAATCAGTTTAAATACAAAAATAATTCAATTTCATTATTTCTTACGTTGCAAGAAACTAGATCGTACGCTCGTATCCTTTGAAAACGATATTAAAAAAACATCAACATTGCAACATCTACGAGCAAACGAATGTGACAAACAACTGACGGTATACGAATGAAGAGCAGAACGGCATAGAGCATCTGTAGTTAATATCTGCAAGCAGCTGTAGTTGATATGAAGTTATTGATACAAAAAGTAAAAACGGAAAAACGATTAGATAAAATGTACACTCTCAAATGTATATGTCACGCCTATTACAGGCTTTGTTTAAATAAAACAATCTAGTCTTTAATAGAATGTATATGAGGCGTTTCACGTCAGCTCTCCAGGCGCGGCGCGCGAGCGCGCAATCATGCTGTTTTCAGCTTGTGTTTGAAGGGCTAAGATGTATCTAAAAAAAATAATCCCCAAGTGATTACGATGTATTTTTTCCTCAGCTTTCCGATGGTACTATTAGTTTCTCAAAATTGTTCAATTCTAACCTCAAAAAAACATAAAACGTGTTATATCTCAAAAACTATATTTTTAATATTTTTTTTGACCTGCTAGATCGAAAGAGGAGGAAATTTTACATGGATATAGCCTTTTCCTACATAGGGGTTTTTTGATTTTTTCGAGATATTATTAAAAAAATACTTAGAATTGAAAAATTTTGAGAAACTAATAGCACCATCGGAAAGCTGAGGAAAAAATACATCGAAATCACTTGGGGATTATTTTTTTTAGATACATCTTAGCCCTTCAAACACAAGCTGAAAACAGCATGATTGCGCGCTCGCGCGCCGCGCCTGGAGAGCTGACGTGAAACGCCTCATATAGTTACAATTTGTCTTCTGCGTCTGAAACAATTTACAATTACACAGGTTTTACCGCCAATTTGTTCCATTAGGAATAAAGTATTTCAAAATTGAAAACAAAAATATACACGTCTGATTAATTTGTATAACGCGGACCATTGTTAAATTTTAAACATCATTCTACCATCGGAACACGAAAATAGCAGAAGGTTTCGCGCTTGACAGCGATAATAAATTGTTTTATAAGTGGAAAAATGAAATTTATAAAAAAAATTTGTGTGTGGAATAAACAATATATTTCTGAAATTTTATTAAGAAATATTATCTATTAATTCTACAAAATATCACAGTAAAATAATTTGGAGGTAATATTAATTATGAAAAGGGTTTTTATATATTGTGAATTGAATGTGTATTAGTTGCGTTCCAAGTAGGTTGGGTATTTTGTATTATTTATATCTTAACATAAATACTTTTGTGTTGACACATTATTAATTGCATCTAATAAATGATTTAAAGAAGCGATTAAGTCAATTTTACTTCGAAAATCGCTAGACATACAAAGCTCAATTTTTTTCATTTATTAATTTTACTAAAAATATTTTTACCTGAAATATCTGAAATTTATGGACCAATCATTTTTCCCCAAGAAATCGACATAAAAATCTAAAAAATACACCTCTACAAGAAATTTTGAAGCGAATAAGTCAATTTTATTCCAGCAATCGTTGCACATACAAAACTCATTTTTTTTCATTTTTCTATGTTTACGTTTTTATTAATAACAAAAGAACCGTGACAGGTAGAAAAATAATTTTCTTTAGAAAATATAGGTATGTTACGTCCATGACGTATCCCTATAAATTACATTTGCTATTCGTATTCTCATCAGTAATTTCTTGATCCACAAAATTATGTGATTGCAAATTTATTGACACCCACGTATCAACTAGCATAGAGAAAAAAATTGCAATACAGGAAAATTGTAAACATTCTTGTACGAAATGAACCACAATTTTAAACGAACCATATTGAAATTATTTCAAAATTTCTCAAAACATTTTATGAAAGACGTTGTTGTATTTATAGTTAACTTTTCATCTTATAATTGTAATTTGAAATTATTGTAACAGAATATTACTGATGACTAACTATTATTATACGTGTTGAATCTCTACGATATTCAACAATCTAAGGGGGGAAGTGTTACGTCTGTAACGTATCTTTAAAATCAAATTAACAATGCATATTTATCGCCAGTAATTTTCTGACATACAAATGTCGTATATGCGAATTTTGACAACGTTACATTCCAATGCAAGCGGCATCGCGATGGGGCAAGACAAATTATAAACTGATATGTCTGTGACGTTATTAAATCTCAATATTCATTTCTTTGACCCACAAAACGATGCGAGTGCGAATTTTAACAGTACAGCAGTTTCGGCTACGCAACAGCCAGCGTGACGTGGCGAGCCACTGACCTTGTGAAACCAACCGCTCATCGCAACTTTGTTTAGAATCAGCACTTTTAAATGTGAAATCGAAATGATGATATTTAAATGTTTACTAAATTTGTTTAAAAAGATGATTTTGACTCAGGGTCAAAATCATCTTTTACCCAAATTAACCGCTTAATAAATACGGCGACTCTCAACACACAAATTGTGCAAAAGTCGCGAGCTCCGTACCACTCCAGCCGACAAGCGGAGAAGCGATTATTATACAGGCCAATTCGAGCCTATAACAGACTACGAGAAAATACTTATATCTATAAAATCAATAATCTATCGGTATTAATTATCCGCGCAAGCAACGCATATATTACACATATTAATCGAACCGATCGTTGTAAACAAAGTTGCGAGGAGCGGTTGGTTTCACAAGGTCAGTGGCTCGCTACGTCATGCTGGCTGTTGCATAGCCGAAATTGCTGTACTGTTAAAATTCGCACTCGCATCGTGGGTCAAAGAAATGAATATTGAGATTTAATAACGTCACAGACATATCAGTTTATAATTTGTCTTGCCCCATCGCGATGCCGCTTGCATTGGAATGCAACGTTGTCAAAATTCGCATATACGACATTTGTATGTCAGAAAATTACTGGCGATAAATATGCATTGTTAATTTGATTTTAGAGATACGTCACAGACGTAACAGGTATTTAAATTCGCTTTCGAATGCCACCCATCCGATTCAGGTACATAGAGCCGTTTTCGAGAAATTTCGATTTGAAAAAAAGGTTAAAAAAATTTTAACCTCAAATATCTCAGAAATTTATGGACCGATCATGTAGCCCAAGGAACTTAGCCGAGATCTATCCAGAATCTACCTCTATAAGAAATTACAAAGCGATTAATCCAGGTTTACTCCATAAAACCTGCGACATAGAGAACACATTTTTTCCATTTTTTAATTTTTTTCTCAAAAACTAACCAACAGGATGGATTAAAATTTTCACAGATTATAGCAATTTATATTCTGCATTATCGTGAATTTTCTCCAAAAAATTGGCCGTTTAGTTTAGGAGTTATTAGCTTTAAAAGAAAAAAACACGTTTTTATTAATAACAAGAGAACCGTGATAGCTAGATAATTTTTTTTTAAATTATAGGTTTTTACGCTCTTTCGAATGCTACCCATCCGATTCAAAAATTTAAATCTGATCATTAAAGAAGATCAAAAATAAATTTTTCGAAAATCAAAAATTTGAAATAAAACAAAAACGAATCAGTAAATCATCAAAAATTATTTTCTTCTCGAATTCGGAATAAAAAAACAAAAAAAAATGAGAACCTGATGGTTAAAATCGACCGCGTAGATCCGGAGATAAAGCGGTATACATACATACATACACACACACACACATCCATACATACATTTTCTAAAATCATATGAAACAAACTTCTAACACCTCTAATGATGTTTATAGAGAGTTTTAACGAAGTTGAAAATTTTACTATTACAAAGCTTCCTCTAGGAGGAAGCAATTATTAAATATGGAAAGATTAAAATAATAAGTACACATATTAGATTAAATGATAATACTAGTAGTATGGAATTTTCTGCTGTGTACAGATCTCATGATATACATAAGACTAAGTTGATTTATTATAGTCTGATAATATTAGCCAAGAATTTCTCTGCAACTTCCTTGACAAAGGTTATTTTCCTGGTTTCGTGGGCCTTACAAGACCACCAATAGGAAACTGTAAAGGATCTTGTATTAATAATATTTTCATTAAAACTAGTAGCCCTAATATAGCAACATATAAATTAAAGCATTCATTAACAGAACATTATTGTATTTTTATTGCTATAAATTAATTGAAAACAGAATGTAATGAACTCACTATCATATTAGATTATAGAAAATTAAGAAAAATAGCTAAGACAATAGACTGGAATGAAACTATATCAATACATGATCCTAATATAGCCACAGAAAAACTATTAAGAAAAATCAAGCCATGCGTTGAATTGGCAAAAATAAAAAAGGGAAAAGAAACTAAGAAACGAATGAAAAGCGGGATTACAGATGGTATAATAAAATCGTGTAAAACAAAAGAATTTCTGTATAATGTATGGCAAATGGACCGCCAAAATGATCAACTCAAAATCCAGTATCAACCCGGATAGCACAAGACGTTTTTTAAACGTCATTATGACATCAAATTTTAAACCTCGCGACGTCAGAAATATAAGTTGCTCAAACGTCATAATAACATCAGTAAGACGTTGATAATGTCCGCAGTATTTTTCTACCGATATTTCTTTTCATTTTTTCGACGTCATAAAAAGGTTAAGAATCTGTTAGAAGGACGTTAGAAAAATGTTGGAAGAACATACAATAAACGTTATAGAAACGTCATAGAAACGTCATATAAAACGTGATAAAACGTCATAAAAAACGTCATAAAAACGTCATTTATACATTACCTCTTTATACATATGTCTAAGAAGGTGTATAATACTTATGTATGAAGAAGCCCACCCCCACCCTCTCTTTCAATACTTGCTCTTACAGACTGAACCTCATTTTTCTACTTTGAGATTGTTCGACGCCACCTAGCGAGAAAAAAGATTTCGAAAAATATATGAGTATAATGCCTTTATGACGTATTTATTCCGGTTTTATGACGTTTTTATGACGTTTTTATGACGGTTTTGTGACGTTCTTATGACGTCTAAAGTAATTAATATTACAGGACAAATAATTCTTCGGACATCTTCAACGTTTTACTGACGTCATTATGACGTTTGATCAACGTTTGTTTTTGACGTCACGAGGTTTCAAGCTTGATGTCATAATGACGTTTAAAAAACTTCTTGTGCTATTCGGGAAAGATGTGCCAAAATATTTGGGAAGGTAATTTTATAGACGCCAAAGTTAAATACGATAGAAGCCTGATACAAAATAATGTAAATAATCCCAAAAAACTGTGGGAAATTATAAATACCAAAATAGGGAAAAGAATGAAATCTAATGCTACTATTAGTTACATAAAAGTTGATAATGAGTAAATTAGAGATAAAGCCTTAATAGCTAATAACATGAACAAGTATTTTTGTGAAATAGGTCAAAAATTAAGTATAAAAATTGATAAATATGCATATTCTAATTTAAAACTACCAGATATGAACACAAATTCCATCTTTTTAAAACCAACTAATGAACATGAAATAACAAATATTATTAATATTTTGAAAGTAAAAAATGGAGGAGTTGACAAAATAAATGCCAAAACTCTAAAAATAATTTGCAACAACGTTCCTGAACCTTTAGCGCATATTTTTAATTCTTGTATCGAAAAAGCTGTCTGGCCTGATGCACTAAAAAAGGCGGAAGTGGTACCCATATATGAGTCTGGAGAGAAGCATAATGTATCAAATTATAGACCAATTTCATTAATATCGAATGTAGCTAAAATTTTTGCAAGAATTATATATAACAGAATTTTTTGTTTTATTGAAAAGAGCAATATAATATCTGAACATCAATTTGGTTTCATGAAAAAAGTAGGTACAACGAATGTTTTAAATTATATAACAAACATTCTATACTATAACTTAGATCAAAGTAAACCGATACTTATAACTTTTCTAGATTTAGCGAAAGCTTTTGACACAGTAGACCACGAAATATTGATAGACAAACTTTATTGTTTTGGAATAAGAGGAAAGGCATTGGATCTCATTTCAAGCTATCTTAATAATGGATATCAAGTATGTAAAATAAATGTAATGAAAGTGATATCATGTTAGTAAATACGGGTGTTCCACAAGGTACAATATTAGGACCTCTATTCTTTGTACTATATATTAATGATATCTTGAAAGAGATTCCCCTTGATGCAATACTGTCATATGCAGATGACACTGCAATAATAGAAGCTGGTGATACTTCGAGCGAAGCCCAAGAAACTATTAATAACTATTTAATAAAAATTGATTAAAAATGAAAAAAAGAAGTGGTTAGCAGTAAATAAGTTATCTCTAAATGTTAACAAGACTGTCTTTATGACTTATGGTAACTATAGAGATAGTGTTCCATCCAAAATATATATAAAAATTAAGGATAGAAATATAGGTAGAGTAGAAAACTGCAAATATTTGGGAATAGTATTTGACATCACTCTAAAGTGGCACAAACATTTCCAATACATAATATAACTAGGGGGGCTGCGCCCCCCAGCGTGCCTTCGGCACGCCATCCCCCGCCCCGCCCCCACACACACCTGCTCCTCGCTTCGCTCGTCGCCCGCCCCCTCCCTATGTAAAAACTTCGTTTTTACATAATAGGCACGACCGCAATACTCAGGAGAACCTTGTATTTTTATAAAAGCGAAAATTGATTAATAATGTCATTACGAAGGGCAATGCACTCATGATTTTGCATATTAAAAAAAAAAATAGTTTTTGTTACCATATGGCAAACAGTAAAGCTAATAAGCGAAAAATTTACCATCTAAAAAACATTAGTGACGGTCTCTTACAGACATGCTACCGCGCAATGGTTATCAAGTCATGTCATATTGTTCGTGCATAACGTATTACGTATAATATATAGATGTTTATGCAAAGTGATGACAATGCGAGCTTGATTTTACGCAATTCGCAATAATCGCAATAAATGATATAAACATTACAACATCATATATTCACATGGGTAACGTGTATAGCATCGCCAATCACATGATGGCGGTGACACTGCTGGCTTGTTGGCTTTACTAATGTGAGTGTGCGCGCATGCGCATGCGCTGCAGCTAACCTGCTCGTCTCGTCTGGCTCGTCAGCTGATAGCTCGTAGCTTCTTTGCGTAAGCGACACGGCGCCGCGGATGATGCGAGAAAAAGGCTGGGCCGAACTTCTAGTGAAAAAGTTTAAGTGCGGAGTGAACACAAGAAAGCTGCCTACTACGTACGTATTATCACTACAGTGCTTCGCTTCCTATCTGGCTCTTACCCGCACCATGTCAACCATGTGCGCACGGCAGTCCGGCAGACGGCAGTCATCAATGTTTATATCTGCAGTCACTGTGATTCCTAAATTGCTGTATGGATCGATATTGATGTTGGCCGAGTTCTCTGCTAATTAAGTTGTCTCTTATCCTTGAGTAAGTATTATTTCAATAATACTAGCTCCTTTCTAATGTTGCAGGGTTTTCATCTTTTTTTCACAAGGACATTTTGTTAAACTTTGAGCAAGGGTCAAGGTAGTCTTGGTTGGAAGTGCAAATGAGCTTTTTCGACTTTCAAGTATACAAATAACTTTCCTTTCTCTGAAAATATCTTTAGCTTTACACACGTCACCATATCATGCATGCTGAGGGATTATATACCATGTTTCAGATCTAAATAATCAGCAAGTGTGGAGTTACAGCATTTTTTGTGTGCTTTTTGAGGAAATTATTAAGAAAGAAAAGTAATTTCCTCCAATTTGGCTGATTGAGTATATCTGAAACTTAATGTACAATGCCTCAGCATGCATTGCATTGTGTATGAACATTCTTGTAAACCTTGAGAAAGGGTAATGAGGTTTTAGTTGAGAATACACATGCGCTTTCTCGACTTTTGAGTGCAAAGATCCCTTTCCATTCCATACAAGTATCTTCAACTTTCTATAAATGATGGAATACATGCTGAGGGACAGTATATCAAGATTTAGATATGCATAATCAGCAAGTCTGGAGATATTGCAATTTCTGTGTCTTTTTCAAGAAATTTTTGAGAAAAATGTCATTTTCTCCGTACCGGCTGATTGAATCGATCTGAAATTGCATACGCAATCCCTTTGTATGTATTGTATTGTGTGTGAACATTCTGGTAAACTTTATGTGAGGGTGAGGAGGTCTTAGTTGAGAATACACATGCGCTTTCTCGACTTTTGAGTGCAAAGATCCCTTTCCATTCCCTACAAGTATCTTCAATTTTCGATACATGATGGAATACATGCTGAGAGACAGTATATCAAGTTTCAGATTTACATAATCAGTAAGTCTGGAGATATTGCAATTTCTGTGTCTTTTTCAAGAAATTTTTGAAAAAATGTCATTTTCTCCGTACCAGCTGACTGAGTCGATCTGAAATTGCATACACAATCCCTCTGTATGTATCGTATTGTGTGTGAACATTCTGGTAAACTTTAAGTGAGGGTGAGGAGATTTTAGTTGAGAATACACATGCGCTTTCTCGACTTTTGAGTGCAAAGATCCCTTTCCATTCCCTACAAGTATCTTCAACTTTCCATACATGATGGAATACATGCTGAGGGACAGTATATCAAGATTTAGATATGCATAATGAGCAAGTCTGGAGATATTGCAATTTCTGTGTCTTTTTGAAGAAATTTGTGAGAAAAATGTCATTTTCTCCGTACCGGCTGATTGAGTCGATCTGAAATTGCATATACAATCCCTCTGTATGTATTGTATTGTGTGTGAACATTCTGGTAAACTTTAAGTGAGGGTGAGGAAGTCTTAGTTGAGAATACATATGCGCGTTCTCGACTTTTCAGTGCAAAGATCCCTTTCAATTCTCTCAACATATCTTGGTAAATATATAGTGCTATGAATGATCTTATCGACACGCTAACACTATATTGTGAGTAGTTTGCTGTGAGAATGTTTTCTCGTTTACTTTACAGCTAGCATCTATCCTGCAATAATTTTCTACCCCTTTGACAGGAGTATTGCTTCTCTGTACTCCTTCCGTTGCCAAGTTATTCTTGTTGTAATTATATTTTTGGCCTAGGGCGAAGAGCTCCTGCAGACGACATCACGGCGTCCTAAACACCTGCAGTTACCGTTTTTTACTGGGACTATATGTTGGATTGATTGACATATTTTATGTGGACATTGACAACCTCAGAACTCGTCGAAAAAATTATCTGGTGAGTAGCTTACTGTAAGAAAGTTTATGGGCTTATACTTTTCAGCTAGTATCTATCCTGGAATAATTTCCTACCCCTTTGACAGGAGTGTGGCTTCTCTGTACTCCCTCCGTTGCTAAGTTATTCTTGTTGTAATTATGTTTTTGGCCTAGGGCGAAGAGCTCCTGCAGAAGACAATACGTCTTCATATAATTGTTCTTTCCTCGAGAGCGTCATTATATGACCATCATAAAGCAGGAGACTTTAAAAAAAATAGGACCAATTTGGGAACGGCAACTTTGAGAAACTCAACAATGGCATTACAGTGGGTAACCTTGAGTGAAGGGCTTCCTGATGCACACATCTTGGCAGCTTCATCTTTCTATAGATTATCAATGGAAGTTGATCTAGTCTGTATTTATTTTAATTCACTGTGACCACTTTGTGGTCTCTTCTTTGAATAATTATTATTTCAGTAATCTACTGCTTTCAACCATTACTATAGCTTCATTTTTTATTTCAGGGTTTTTATTATCCTTTCAGAAAAAGCAGCAACTATAAGAGGCGACCGGTCAAATTTAACAGATCTATTCCTCATTCATTGATGTGGTTGATATTTACTTTGAGGATGTATTTTCAAACCTCATTTAGAATAACATAGGAATGATAGAAATCTGCTTTTATAGTGCATTTCAGGCATCTTATGTATTTTTAAGCTGATTTTATCTTCTTTTTTGTAGGTATAATTTAATAAAAAGAAAAAAATAAGTCATGCAATTTCTCAGATTTAATTCAGGCACTGCTTGTGTATTTTTTATAGAACTGTATTTTTATTTTTTTTATTGAATTACATGTACTTTCATAGAGTCAACTCAAAAATACATGGAGTGTCTGAGATGCATTACTGAAGCCGGTTTCTATCATTCTTAGTCTTTTGGATTAAGTACGGACACATCACCTCAAAGTAAATATCGATAACATTGAATGCTCAATACACCTGCTAAATCTGACAAGTGGCTTTTATATTGTAGGAGCCGGATGAATTTTCTTATTAAGTTTTTAATTTTGTTCCGTATACTGTAGTGTAGTGTGAGTGTGTCGGAAACTTCTATACATCTATAGCTTTTCCGGCCATAACAATAAATCTGAATACGTGTAAAAATTGTGAAAAAAGTTATTTCAATCTGTAAAATTCAGTCGAATTGTAGTAGTTAATGAACAATGAGCTTATCCATTAACTACCAGTATTAATTGACTTTTAGAGGTTATAGTGCACTTTTCATAATTCTGACAGGTTTCTAGAATATTTATTTAAGCATACTCTATAAATCTTTCGGACAGGCTCGCATTACATGGCCCTTCAGATTTCATAAGAGAAAACCTATTTAATTAATTAGGCTGAAATTTACAACATGAAAAGATAAATTAATCCTGCTCCTGTAATATTATAAAAGCCACCAGTCAGATTTAGCAGGTTTACTCATCATTCAGTGTTGGCGTAAATGTGCTTAAGTATAAAAATAATAGAACTCTGCTTCTATAATGTATTTCAGGCATCGTATGTTTTTTTAAGCAAATTTCATCTTTCTAGAAGTAGGTATAATTTAATAAAAAAAATATCCGTGCGATATGTAGTCCATTATTTCACCGTGTTTATCGCACTTGCTACGCTCGTGCGCTAACCTCACGGTGCGATAATGAACTGCTTAGCGTACGGATAGGCGTGACAGCGGACTTAAGGCAGATAGTGTTATAAAAAATTGTACAATACTAATGCGTTAAGTAACACATTACACGCCGTGAAAGGATCCTCGCTACGCTCGGGCCATAACTTTACGCCATGAAATAATGGGCCACTTATCGCACTTGTATCGTAATGCATTAGTACGATAAATTTTTTATCGATATTTATTCATTAATTAAAGAAACCTCTTTCAATTCATTGGCCCGTAGTTTCCTCAACCTTAATATGTTGATTCTTGTAATTAATATTTAATAACAAAATTTATAAATCTACGACTACAAAGAATTTTGAAGCGATTAAGTCATTGTTACTCCTGTAATCGTTGGATATAAAAAAATCAATTTTCATTTTTCAATTTTTTTCTAAAAAACTAACCAACAAAATGAATTAAAACATTACAGATTATATTTATTTATTTTATCCATTATCATGATTTTTCTCAAAAAAAAATTGACCGTTTAGTTTGGGAGTTATAAGTATCTAAAAAAAAACACGTTATTGTTAATAATTTTTTTAGAAAATATCGGTATTTTAATTCTCTTTCGAACGCTACCAATCCGATTCAAATAACTCGATCCTATCATAAAAAAAAATCAAAAAGCAGTTTTGAGAAAAATCGAAAATTTGAAAAAAAACTAAAACACATCGCCCCAATAAAAAAAAAACGGATTTTGACCGGAAAATGAGACCTGCCCGGTCAAAATTGACCGAGTAGAAATTGAGATCTAGGCGTACACACACACACACACACACACACACACACACACACACACACACACACACACACACACACACACGCACACACACAGACATTTTTCAAAAACCATGTATTTTGATTCCTAACATCTCGGAACACAATTATAACATGTTTTTACAACAACTCAAAAATTTAATGTTACAAAGCTTCCTCTAGGAGGAAGCAAAATGTTTAATTGAGAAATAAATGAAATCTATGAATTCGTTTTTGAATTCGAATTGTCTACTTTCAAACCTTTCTTATTATAATAATTGTTGTAAAATTATATATATTAAGGAAGTCCATACCAACAAATTGTCAATTTCTGTACCAAGATTGATACCTCGATTTTTTTTCTATCTATTTTATAGCTACAATTTTATTAAAGTAAAATTTCTTTTTTTTTTTAGTTGGATTAAATAAAGTGTAAATAAATTAAAATAAAATAATTAACTTCTTTAGTAAGGTCGTATTTCAGAAAGAAGTTTATATATATCGCTGTTGATATATATATATATATTTTTTTTAATATATCAGTAATTTTATTTCAGGTGGGGGGGCTTCGCCCCCCCACACACCCCCCTGTCGTGCTATAAAATATCGTACGATACATGTGATTTCAGTGGCAGTATCGTAATGTACTATTTTAACATTGTAATTAAATGTAATTTTATATCTTATGATTATATTTTTATAATTATATGATCTTTCGAATGTTATATTGATTTTTCCGATATTATTTAAAGCTATTGCATTGAATAATTCTTTGTCAAATCGAATCATGTTAAATAAGCGAAAATTGAATACGTAAAGTGTCGTATTTATAGGTTTAGATAATCAGGATTGATTGTACATTAAAATATTAATTGGGGAAAAGTTTTGTTTAGATGTTATCCATACTTATATCTTTTGCATTTAACATTTTTGTGTAAAGTCAAATCGTTGAAATAAGCGAAAATCGTCCATTTTATTTATGTTTTAGCATTAAAAATTGTTTGTTTGGATTTAACTCGTCGGGAATTGATTGTACAAAAAAATGTTTAATAGGAAAAAGTTTTGTTTTAATTATCTATAACTTTTACATTCAACATTTTTGTGTAAAATCAAATCCTGTCAAGTTATAGCTGAAAATCGTCCATTTTATGTATATTTAGGCGTTAAAAATCGTTTTTATGAGTTCAACTCGTCAGGAATTGATTGTACAAAAAAATGTTTAACAACAAAAAGTTTTGTTTTAATATTATCTATAACTTCAATATTTAACGTTATTGTGTAACGTTATTTAACGTTATTGGTAGAGAACTGTCAGTTATTTATAAATCCTGTAAAGAAATAGCAAAAAAACGACTATTTTTGATGATTTTAGCGGTTTTTTCGTTATTAGATTGTTAAATATTGTTCATAGAAAACAATTTTCCATGTAAAAAAGACGTGTTTTAATTAGTTTTAGCAGATGCATTTGTTGTTTTTTGACGTAAAATTAATTTTGTTCACATTATGTTCAAAAATTTTTATTCGTTCTGGCGTTTTTTTATTTGTTGATCGATTCGGCTCAGTATAAGACTGGAGCTTACTTATAATTAGACGAGTATCTGGGCCAAAATTCGTTAAGATCTATTTGAAATTCGTTGAGATATTCCATAAACTTGACTACATACGAACGGACATACACCATAAAAAATGCCTAAAATGAACTAATTCTGGGTGAAAAATAGTTTTTATGCAACAAATTGTTCGTTTTTGAAGTCTTACAATTTTCGCTCTAGTGAAAATATAAGGCTCTCCCGAGAAGCGGTCGTGCCTAAAAAATCGTTTTTATAAGTTTAGTTCGTCTGAGTCTGATTGTACATGAAAATGTTAAATGGGACAAATATTATCTATAACTTTTGTTTGTATAAAATCAAATCCTGCTACGTTATAAACGAAAATCGGCGATTTTAGGTATATTTAGGCGTTAAAAATCGTTTCTTTGGATTTAACTCGTCAGGAATTGGTCGTAGCAAAAAATGTTCAATATAAAAAAATTTTGTTTTAATATTATCTATAACTTTTACATTTGAAATTTTTGTGTAAAGTAATATTCTGCTCAGTTATAAACGAAAATCAGCCATTTTATGTACATTTAGGCGTTAAAAACCGTTTTTTTTGGATTTAACTCATCAGGAATTGATCATACAAAAAAATATCGAATAGGAAAAAGTTTTGTTTCAATATTATCTATAACTTTTATATTTAACATTTTTGTGTAAATTCAAATCCTGTAAAGTAATAGCAAAAAAACGACTATTTTTGATGATTTTAACGATTTTTTCGCTATTACATTGTTAAATATTGTTCATAGAAAAAAATGTTCAATGTAAAAAAGACGTCTTTTAATTAGTTTTAGCAGATGCATTTGTTGTTTTTGACTTAAATTTAATTTTGTTCACCGTATGCTCAAAAATCGATTTTTTCAAATTTTTATTTGCTCCGGCGTTTTTTTATTTGTCGATCGATTTGGCTCGGTAGAGAACTGTCAGTTATTTATAATTAAACGAGTATATTCCCCAAAGCCTGTTTGGATCCGTCGAAATTTCGCTGAGATAATCGGATTACTTGATCACCACATACATACGTGCAGACATACATACATCTCTGAAAACGCTTAAAATGTACTTCTTTTGGGTGGAAAATAGTTTTTATGTTGTAAATTTTCAGAATTTGAAGTGTTACAATTTTCGCCCTGACGAAAATATAAGGCTCTTCCGAGAAGCGGTCGTGCCTAACAAGAAGCGGTCGTGCCTAAAAACTGCAGATATCAGTATTCTGCTGGCAAAAGCTATCTGACGCATTCACAATAAAGAGTCAATGTCTTACATATTCAAAAATGTTATTTTGGAGGATTGAATGTTGTCGATGTGTTACGCAAGTCGATCGTCGATACCTTTATACATATGTATATCACACGGATTATCAGCGCGCCCACCGTATCAAGATGGAAAGAGAAAATTCTATTTACGCACACATACACGTGAACCATTCTTTTATTATAAAGTACAATTCTATTCTTTAATTTTCTATGATATTTTTATATAATCTGATAATGAAAACAATCGCAATAATTGATAAAAGGTCATTTAAGAGCGACTTCCATTTCAGAAGGAAGCGGTTTTACAATCATTAATGTATTAACATTTTACAGCATTTTATTTTCGATCAATTTATTATTAGATTTTTTTCTTTACGTCGTAAATCATTAGAACTATATAACGTTATTATAAGAGAGGTTATTTCAATTGGAGTTTTTAGGAATATCCATTTAATTACAAAAGATAGAGCGAATTTGGTTTTATTATTATTGTTACTATTAGTACGCCAATCACTAGTTATGTATATTTAAGCGCTTAAAATCGTTTTTATAAGTCTAACTCGTCAGAAATTGATTTTACATGAAAATGTTAGATGGAAAAAAGTTTTGTTTAAATATTATCTACAACTTTTGTATTTAATATTTTTGTGTAAAATCAAATACTGTCAAGTTATAGCTGAAAATTGTCCACTTTATGTATATTGTAGCGTTTAAAATCGTTTTTATCGGATTAGCTCATTAGGAGTTGATTTTACACAAAAATGTTATATAGGAAAAAGATTTGTTTTAATATTATCTAAAACTTTTGTATTTAATACTTTTATGTAAAATCAAATCATGTCAAGTTATAGCCGAAATTGTCCATTTTATGTATATTTTGGCGTTTAAAATCGTTTTTATAAGTGTAACTTATCAGGAGTTCATTTTACACAAAAGTGATAAATAGAAAAAAGTTTTTTTTAAATATTATCTCCAACTTTTGTATTTAACATGTTTGTGTAAAATCAAATTCTGTCAAGTGATCGCCGAAAATCGCCCATTTTTGACCTTTTTTGCCGTTTTTCGCAGTTATCTTGGCAAATATTGCACGTAGAAAAAAGTGTGCAAGAGATAAAAGGTGTATTTTAATTAATTTTAACAGTTAGACCTGTAGATATAAGCTTAAAATTAATTTTTCTAGTCATTAAGCTTAAAAATCGATATTTTGAAATATTTCTTTGTGCTCGCATTTTTTTAGTTTTTCATCGATCTATCTCAATTGAGAACCAGGACTTAGGTATAATTAGAGGAGTATTATCCCGCGATCCCGATGGAATCGGTTGAAAATTCATTGAGATAATCGAGGAACTTGCGTACATACGGGCGTACAGACATACAAACATCACAGAAAACGCTTAAAACGCACTCATTTTGACTGGAAAAGACTTTTCTTGTATCAAATTATTAGTTTTTGAAGTCAGACAATTTTCGCTCTGGTGAAATTATAAGGCTCTCCCGAGCAGCGGTCGTGCCTAATTATATAAATAATTGTTTTGCTTATTGTCGCACTTTTATATAATTTTCTAATATGCTGGGACATCGTTTCCCTCGGCTACTTGAGTTTAGAAATTATTTAAATCATTGTTTTGCTTATTGTCGCACTTTCATGTAATTTCCTACTATTCGTGGACCTTGTTTCCCCCCGGCTACTTTGGTTTAAAAATTAATTAAATGATTGTTTTGCTTATTGTAGCACTTTCATGTAATTTGCTAATATGCGGGAACATCGTTTCCCCCGGCTACTTGAGTTTAGAAGTTATTTAAATCATTGTTTTGCTTATCTTAACATTTCTATGTTATTCCTTAATATGCGTGGACCTTGTTGCCCCCGGCTACTTTGGTTTAAAAATTATTTAATTAATTGTTTTGCTTATTGTAGCACTTTTATGTAATTTTCTAATATGCGGGGACATCGTTACCCCCGACTACTTGAGTTTAGAATTTATTTAAATCATTGTTTTGCTTATCGTAGCACTCCTATGTTATTCCCTAATATGCGTGGACCTTGTTTCTCCCCGGCTACTTTGGTTTAAAAATTATTTAAATAATTGTTTTGCTTATTGTCGCACTTTTATGTAATTTTCTAATATGCGTAGACATCACTTCCCCTGCCAACTTTGGTTTAAAATTTATTGAAATAATTGTTTTGCTTATTGCCTCACTTTTATGTAATTTCCTAATATGCGTGGACTTTGCGTTCCCCGCCTACATGGGTTTAGAAATGATTTTAATTCTCATCTTGCTTAGTACCGCGCATCTACGTAACTCGGTTATATGTGTGAACCTCGTGTCACGCGCCGAGTCCTCGTCTCGCTGTTTGAACGCGCGCACTACAGTCGTACTACTCGCACTTCTCGGCCGCCTACCGAGCGCCCAATCGGCGAAGAGCTCTATTGCGCAGGCGCCAGACTACAGTAGCATATCGACGCACTAGTGGAGAGTGAGATAGAGACAGATAATAGAATATACAATTATAGAATAGAATGAAATTTTATTAGAACTAAGGACCATGGGTTCAAAAAATAAAGAGAGATGGTGAGGGAGGGAGAGAGGTGGAATATAATACACGATTGGTCGTGAAAAACTAACCATTCGGTCAGAAAAAATCGCTGCCAATTCATTGGCACGTAGCTTCCACCAAATTATTTATTGTTCGTATATGTGTAGTATATATTTTAAATTTAACATATGTTTATTGGTTATACTTTTTTAATTATTTAATAAGTGTGCATCTTTATTTTAATTAATTGTGTACGTATTGTAAAAACTAAAATTTTACTTCTAATTTTGATTTTTTTAATGTTACTCTATAATTTGCGTCATCCTCTTCTGATATTTTAAATAAAATATTGTTAATTTTTTATTACACCTTGCATACGTCATTTCCATTTTCTAGCATACATAAAACCGTTCCCGAAAAATTACGATTTGGAAAGAGGGCTAAACAGTTTTAACCTCAAATATTTCTGAAATTCATAAACGAATTTTTCACCATACCCTGACCGAAAGTACCACATTCCCTCCCGGCGAAAAAACGAAAATGCGGTATTTTCGGCCCGGATATGACGAAAAATAGTATACGCACCACGGGAGAAAACTTGGACAGTCCATAGCTCGTGTTTGTCACCCTCGCCTTCGGCTCGCGTGTCAATTTCCATGAGCTATGGACTGACTGTCCAAGTTTTTTCTTCCCTAGGTGTATATTATACTATTTCTACCCTAAGAAAACATATAATAAATAACATACAAACTCTACATCTCCACCAAATTTCAAAGAAATTAAAACAATTTTTCTCTAGTTATCATGCAACAAAGAAAATAACTTTGTAAAATATGAAAATTTTGAATATCAAATATCTCAAAAAGTAATCGTACAATCTTGATGAAAATTCTCATACATAATATCTATATCACACACAAAATTGTCTATAGATCTGGAGTTGATTCATCGAGCCATTCTCGAGAAATTACGATTTGAAAAAAGGTTCAAAACATTTTATCTCAAATATCACTGAAATTTATGGACCAACCATTTAGCCCAAAGAACTCAGCTGACAGCTATCCAAAATCTACATCTACGATGAATTTCAAAGCAATTAAGACAATTTTACTCCCGTAATCATAGGATATACAAAACTAGTTTTTCTCATTTCTCAACTTTTTTCTCAAAAACTAACCAACAGAATGGATTCAAATTTTTACAGATTATAGCTATTTATATTCTGCATTATCGTGATATTTCTCAAAAAAATTGACCGTTGCGTTTGGGAGTTACAAGCTTTAAAAAAAAACACGTTTTTGTTAATAACAAAAGAATCGTGATAGCTAGAGAAATTTTCATTTTTTTTTTGAAAATATAGGTTTTTTTTGCTCTTTCGAATGCTAAACATCCGATTCAAAAATTTAAATCAGATCATTAAAAAAATTTAAAAATAAATTTTTCGAAAATCAAAAATTCGACGTTAAACAAAAACCGCTGCTTTAGCAGAATGCTTTCTCAAAGAGAATAGTTAAATTTCATGAAATAATTTTTTGAAATGTATATTTTAAAATAAAATTTCATTTTTTCTGCATATCTGATTTTCCATAAATACATTATTCAAAATGATCTAGGCAATTATATTTAAAATTGTTATGTTGTAATTATTAAATTGCAAATCAAGACCATTCAGAAAAATGGGTCTACTTCTGATAGATATCCAAACCCAGCGACAAACAACTTTATTTTCGATTTTTCAACATTTTTCTTTATTTCTTTTAACCGACTTAATATTATTCGATAGGGCCGACAAAATTATGGATAGATAGGACATTTTAAGGCTTTTCAGAAACTGGGCCTTCTTCCGACCGATACCCAAACTCAGCGCCATAAAAAATTATTTTCGATTTTCCCAATTTTTCTTCATTTTCTTAACCGACTCAATATTATCCGATCAGGTTGACAAAAATATGGGTAGATGGGGAATTTTCAGAACTTTCAGAAACTGGGCCTACTCCGACCGATATCCCAACCCGGCGCCGTAAAAAATTATTTTCGATTTTTCAATATTTTTCTTTATTTTTTTTAAGCGACTTCATATTCTCCGCTTGGGCCGACAAAAATACATGTAGATAGAGAATTTCAAGGCCTTTCAGAAAATGGGTCTACTTCCGACCGATGTCCAAACTCGTAGCAAAAAAAATTATTTTCGATTTTTCAATATTTTTATTTTTAAAATACTTAATAGTAATATATAATTGAACTTACACAACTACAAAATAAACTCCATATACCTGCAAAAAATGAACCTGATATCTCTTTCCAGTTTTTAGTTATGCCGCACACAAATTTATCACAGACACACACACACACACACACACACAGACACACACACACACACACACACACACACACACACACACACACACACACACACACACACACACACACACACACACACACACACACACACACACACACACACACACACACACAATTTTCCAGAAAATGCATATTTCGACTCAGGGAGCTCGGAAATATAGAAAATCATCGAAATATCAGAGTCGAAAAATTTCACCGTTAAGCTTTCTCTTTGACAAAGCAAAAATCAAGGAGCCTGGGCTCGTTATGAATTTTTGATATATAAATACAATGTTTATTTCAAGCATAAAAGATTTGTTTTATAAGTAATTTAGAATAATTCATCATTTATTTTTTTAATGGGATTAAGATTTTTTTCTTATGTAATAAACTACTTTGGAAAAACAAAACGTGAAGTAAATTAATCTGAATTTCGCGATCCAAATGTTTGGTATTAATGAAACTAAAAATTCATTCCATTCTTTAAGAAAAAATTATTACTAAAGAAATAGTTTATAATTCGTAGGAGGATTTATTTCAATAGCTAATGTGCATATTTTAGCATTAAGTTACTTATTTAATCTAGTCCAGAAGTGAAATAACTTTCAGTTGTTTAATGGTATCTTCAATTTATTTTATTGTAAAGTGATTTTTTTATTCTTTGTATCTGTATTAATTGTCTGGTTATAGCGTTCGCCCGAATGGACTAGTTTCTTAGCTATCTACCGAGTTGTCGAGTTTCTTAGCGTTTAACTGAATATGTCTGGTTTCTTAGCTCTGGACTGAGTTATCTGGTTTCTTAGCGCTCAGCCGAATTGTCTCGTTTCACCTCTCAGCCAACGGTTTCATTTCGCGCCGCGAAAACTAGCACATTTCGAAAGCTGCCCGCGAAAAGTAACACATTTTTAAAAGTTTCCACGAAAACTAGCACATTTCGCGCCTTTGCCGTGAAGACTAGCACTTTTCGTCGTCCCGCCGCGAAGACTAGCACATTTTACGGCCTTACCGCGAAGACTAGCATATTTCACCGCCTTTCCGCGAAGACTAGTTCATTTCACCACTTTGCCGTAAACACGAGCACATAAAATCGGCACTTTAATTGTACGGAGGAGAATAATGTTTTTGGTATAAAAAATCAGTTTGAATTCATTTTATTAAATAAAATGACATTTAAATAAAATAATTTTCAAATGCAAATAGGTGGAAAAGCAAGTTCCACGCAGCATAGTGCAGGCACATACACAGGCTACTATTTATCAAATTACGAATCAAATAATTTCTACATTCAAATAAGCGGGGGAAGGGAATACCAAGTAGAAACGTAGAGGCATGCTGATAGGCTACCTATAAAACTATTGGGTGTAGAAATTATTTGGTTGATAATTTTATATAGGTAGCCTCCACTTTCCTGCATAGATCTCGCTTCCTCCGCCTATTTGGATTCATAAATAATTTTTTTGTCCTCCGGCCGGAAAGCGCCAACTTTACGGCCGCTGCGCGAAACGAAGTTGCCGCTTTCCGGCGCCGTCGGGCAGAAAAATAGTATACACACCTTGGTCGGTAAAAAAGAAAGCCTCAGATCACATGTTTGTCCACGTCGGATTCGCCTCGGTCGACAATTACATGTGATCTGAGACCTTTCTTATTTTACCGGCCTAGGTATGTAATATACTATTATCGACAGTTTTATAGATAGCCTGTCTGCGTGCCTCCACTTTCCTGCACAGATCTCGTTTCCTCCGCCTATTTGGATTCATAAATAATTTTTTGAAACTTCGTGCGAGAAGTTCGATTTCTCGCACGCTGCGTTAAACGATGCGTGCAAAAATCTCACTTCTCGCACGTCGTGTCAAAAAATACGGTTTGACACTTGTGTGAGAAGTTGATTTCGCTTCGCTCGGGTGCAAACAGTCACACGAGGGGAAAATCAAATCCTCGCACTAGTCGCGAAATGTACTATTTTTTAACGGAGTGTGCGAAACTCGCCTTTTCGTGCTTGTTTTGCGTGCGCGAAGTAGCTATTTTAAATTTATTTTACACACACACACACACACACACACACACACACACACACACACACACAGACACACACACACACCCACACCCACACCCACCCACACACATCCATACAGACATTTTTCAAAAATCATGTATTTTGATTCCTAGCACCTCGAAAAACAATTATAACATGTTTTTACAATAACACAAAAAATTACTATCACAAAGCTTCCTCTAGGAGGAAGCAAAATAAAGTTGGAAACAATTACCTAATTACAAAATTTTTTATAATAATAGTAGAATTAACCAAAACGACGGGGTTCTTGTATATATAAATAGTAAAATATTTGAAGACACAGAAACAATAGTAATTGATAGAGTTAGTTTTCTATGTTCCAGAATTAGACTAAAAAATAAAGATGAGATAATAATCTCGGCTGTCTACAGATGCCATGACATCTCGAAAACAGAATTTATTTTGAGTGTAAAAAAATACATTATGAATTATATAAACAGTAAAAATCATTGGTTAATCGGAGACTTCAATATTAATATAATGAGCAAATCTCTTGATAGTGCATATGACATGACTTTAAGCCAAGATTTTTTGAATCATCTTTTAGAACATGAGTATACCCCATGTTTCCTTGGAGTCACACGACCAGACCCAGAAAATATCTTCGGGGGTTCATGTATCGATAATATGTATCTAAAAAGTAAAAATCTAACAACAAAAGCCTACAAAATAACTACTCCATTTACTGATCACTACCCTTTGTTTTTAACTTTCGATCATATAATACATAGCGACTCAAGAAAGCAGAACAATAAAACCATAAATTATAAAAAACTAATTAACGTAGCTAGAAGCATAGACTGGAATTCGATTTTGACTATACAAAATCCTAACTCTGCCTCAGAGTTATTAGTTGAACTAGTGAATGGATGTGTTGAGAAGGCAACTTTTTCACAAAAACAAAATAAACAAAAAAAATATGATTCCTAGAAAGATATGGATCACAAACGCAATTATAATATCATCTAAAACTAAAGAAACTTTATATAATATTTTTAAAAGAAACCCAACTAGTGAATCCGCAAAAAAAGAATACAGGGACTATTGTAAAATATTAGATAAGATTATTAAAGATGCCAAACACAAATTTGACTTCGAAACGTTTAAAAAATGTGACAACAATCCTAGACAACTGTGGAACTTAATAAATAAGAAATTAGGAAAAAACAAAGTGCAATCAAATAATATAACTAATATTTACGATCAAGACAATAAAAAAATAGAAGATCAAAGGGAAATTGCTAATGTTATGAATAAGTATTTTTGTGAAGTAGGATCGGAAGTAAGTAAAAAAATTATACAACCTACAAATAAAAGATTGAATATGCCTAAACCAAATAACAAATCAATGTTTTTAGAACCCGCTGATGCACTTGAAATAAATACAATTATACGTAACATGAAAAACAAAGCTGGAGGTGTAGATAATATAAATACAAAAATTTTAAAGACGTTAGCAAACTACATAATTATTCCTTTAGAACATATATACAACTTGAGTATTGAAAAGTCTATCTGGCCAGATAATCTCAAAAGTGCCGAAGTTGTCCCTATCCACAAAGCTGGAAGCAAATCATGCATTTCTAACTACAGACCAATATCTCTAATATCCAATGTTGCCAAAATTTTTGAAAAAATACTTTATAACAGACTTTATACTTTTTTGGAAAAACATCAAATACTTTCTGAACACCAATATGGCTTTGTTAAAAACAAAGGTACGGCGGATGCACTTAACTTCATAACACATAAAATCTATCAAAATCTAGATAAAAGCAAACGTATTATTGCTACTTTTTTAGATCTGGCAAAAGCGTTCGATACTGTTAACCATGACATATTACTTAGCAAATTAGAACGTTATGGAATAAGAGGAAAGGTCTTACTTTTGTTCAAAAGCTATCTCTCCGATAGACAACAAAAAGTTCGAATACAAAACCAAATAAGTGAATACAAATATGTATCTTGTGGGGTGCCACAGGGAACAATATTAGTACCGATACTTTTATATTATATGTAAACGATCTATTGAGAGATATGCCGGAAGGGTCTATTCTGTCCTACGCTGATGACACTGTCATCATTTCTAGTGAAGACACGTGGTCAATGGCGCAGGATAGAATAAACAAACTACTAGATCAAGCGGCGGAATGGCTTGCTTTAAATAAGCTATCCCTAAATATACAAAAAACTAAGTTTATAACTTTCGGTAACTATCGTGATAGTGTCCCAATTAATGTAAATATAAATATACAAAATCAGCAAATAACTAGAACAGAATGTTACAAGTACTTGGGATTAATTTTCGACTTTAATATGAAATGGGATAGTCACATTAAATATTTAATTAACAGAACAAAATATTTAATATTTATACTCGCAAAGCTAAGAAAAATTATAGATACAAACACATTGATGATTATTTATTACTCCTTCTTTCATAATGTTATAAACTATGGCATCATTGCTTGGGGGGGTGCTTGTAGAACAGAAATTAAAATAATACAACAAATCCAAAATAAATTGCTCAAAATCATTGCCAAAAATAAATTCCAGGTGCACAACACTCCGCTAAAAATAGAACAAATGTTCACTCTAGAATCCTTATGCTATCATTATAATAATCTAAAAGATGCTTTTCTTACAATAAAACGCAATACTAGAAAAAAATCACTACAACTACCTAAAATGACCAAAGCTATTAGTGATAAAGATAGTCTGGTAGAAGCTATGAGGGTATTTAACGAATTGCCTAATGATCTCAAAATTTTAAATTATAAGAAGAGTACAATTAAGTACAAATTAAAACAAAAGCTCTTTCGATAATAACATTTAATTGTAACATTACGCACAACTTCATATCATTTTCACTGTTTACTTTTGGAAAAATGAAGATTATAATATTACGTTTTGGCGGATTTTATTTATAGAATATATAAATTGTTAAATGAAATAAAGTTTTTGAAAATGTTTATGTTACTCGAATGAGTAATCTGTTAGTTTTAAGTTATAGATATAGTATTAGTTGTATGCAACCAGACTATTGTACAGGTAACAATGTTTACCTCTAATAGATTTTACTTTGTAAACTGCATTGTAACTTTTCTGGTTAAATAAATAAATAAATAAATAAATAAATAAATATGGGTGAAGCGCGTTATCGTTGCACGGGTGTTTTTGTCGCTTTCGAATAAATTTGTGAATTTTACTTTTGGCATACAAAATGACGATTTTTTTCCGTAAATGTTTTTAAATATAATATTATATATTTTTTTTAATAATGTATTTATGCAAAATTAAATATTTAGAAGGAATCCAATTTTATATTAAAATATTCATTTAAACAAATAATTTGATGTAATTTAACTATTCTCTTTGAGAAAGCATTCTGCTAAAGCAGTTAGCAGCGGTTTTTTATGTTCCTTCTAGTATGTATTTGTTTCATGTACTATAACTCTTGGATTATCAAATTAATTAAACATTATCTAAAAATTAAAAAATTCTAAAACTGCTGTGATATCGTTACAATTAAAGACAAAAACTTCAATGAATTCCCTAATTCCCCATTTCTTGTTTTTGCTTCCTCAAAGAGGAAACTTTGTAACGGTGAAAAAATTTTTTGAAACAAAAAATGTTCAAAAACATGTTTTAAGACTTTTGGCGCTAAAATCCGTTGTTTTTGATAAAAAAAAATTTCGTGGTGTGTGTGTGTGTGTGTGTGTGTGTGTGTCTGTGTGTGTGTGTGTGTGTGTGTGTGTGTGTGTGTGTGTGTGTGTGTGTGTGTGTGTGTGTGTGTGTGTGTGTGTGTGTGTGTGTGTGTGTGTGTGTGTGTGTGTGTGTGCGCGTGTGTGTGTTTGTGTGTGTGTGTGTGTGTGTGTGTGTGTGTGTGTGTGTGTGTGGGTGTGTGTGTGTGTGTGTGTGTGTGTGTGTGTGTGTGTGTGTGTGTACAGGCGATAACTTTTGAACCGATCGACCGATTTACATCGGAAAAGGCTTATTCTCTTCGTTTCGGAGGAGAATAGAGAGAGTATTACCTACTTTTTGATTTAACCGATTTTCTTCTTTTTATAACCGATTTTCTTCTTTTTATAACCGATTTTCTTCTTTTTATAACCGATTTTCTTCTTTTTATAACCAACCGATTTTGAATTTTTCATTTTTTTGATTTTTCAATTTGTTTCAGCCAATAATACTTAATAAACTACATTTTTATTAAAAGGTCTTTAAATTAACTACAATTTCTTTTTTTAATTTAAATTATCTCTATCCTGTCATTTGTTATTAATGAAAATATGGTTTATATTTCTTTAATTAATATCTCAAAAACTTTTTCATTTTTTAACTTAAAATTTTTACCACTTATTACACTTACTGAGTACAACATTGTGTTAAAATTTCAAGAGGTTATGTTGATTTGTTTCCGAGAAAAAAATTATTTTTGAAAACAAGTGCGTTTTCTTTCCTTTACGATAACAAGAGTAAAAGTCAATGAGTCGTTTTGAAATTTGGCAGAGAAATAGCTTTTTTATGTCTAAGGAGTCAGTTTTTTGCCCAAAAAAATCTCACCGTTGTGACCAAAGATATTTGAGGTTAAAATTTTTTTATAAATTTCTTATATTTGCATTTTTAAAAAGAATATTCGATTGATTGATTCAAAATTTTTACTACTTATTACACTTTCGGGTACAAAATTACGTTAAAATTTCAAGAGGTTGTGTTGATTTGCTTCCGAGAAAGGAATTATGTTTGAAAACAAGTACGTTTTCTTTCGTTAACGATATCAGGAGTAAAAGTCAATGAATCGTTTTGAAATTTGGCAAAGAATTAGCTTTTTTATATCTAATGATTCAGTTCTTTGCTGAAAAAAATTGGACCGTTGTGACCAAAGATATTTGAGGTTAAAATTTTTTTATAAATTTCTTATATTTGCATTTTGTAAAAGAATATTCGATTGATTGATGCAAAATTTTTGCCACTTATTACACTTATCGAGTAAAACATAGTGTTAAAATTTCAAGAGGTTATGTTGGTCAAAATTTTTTTACTCTTTCCAAATTAGACCCAAGACACAAATATAAAGTTTTAGAACAAAATATGCAATAGTTCTATTTAATTTGTATGGGTACGTTCGGAAATAAAATTTCGGTTAGTAGTTAAGTTGGTACCCCACGTTGAGCTAACCGAGTCGACGTTCAGAGTATGTAAACAATGGTTACGGTTAACGCACAGCTGTGAGAGACGCCTCGCGGTCGAGTGATGGCAACACGAGTTCTCAACTCCAAATGCCTTCTGGAGCACCTGAAGCAGGCGATCAGGTTATGTTTCCTGTACTTTAATTTACAGAAATTGTAGTGAAGATGAGTTGAGATTAAAAATATGCAGAAATGCGTTTTAGCAACGACGGAGAGAAAATTAGATAAGTATTTTACTTATTATTAAAATTATTTTGTGTATTTGAATAATTCTGAAATCAATAAAATACTTTTGCGTCATTCAAGTACTCAAAACATTCTTCGACAATATAAATTATGTTTTGAATAGATACTTTATGTATGTTTTCCTTTTTATTTCAGAAGATTTTACATTCAATCAAATAGGCTAGCAGATGTAGAGAAGAAAATAAGGACATGCATTAAGTTTACAGTCCTCAACCATCAAGATTGTGAAATAGTTATAAAAATTAGGCTTTAGTTTGAAAGAGTTAGTCTGTGCAATTACTATTATATCTATCCTCCATAATAATTTCAAAAGAAACGATGGTGAGGATCAACCTAGGTACACAAAAAAACACTTTAACTTTCCATTTTCGAAGCCGCAACGTTACGCTAGTTAGTTTTCTAGCCTTATCAGGTAATCATTTATTTAACTATAAAAGCAAAGACACAATAGAATCTTAAACATGGTTATTTTGGTTGTAATCACAAAGAGAGAATAGTAAAAAATACATCCAATATAGTTATTATCATCGTGGGTATTTTTAAGAGCCACAAGCTCTACGACCTATTACAAAAGCTACATCGCCAACCGACAAACTCACGTTACACAGAGTAGTATATATAAATATATCGCTCTCGCATTTTCATCCATAATCAAAACAATCAATACATAAATACAAATCAACAAACATTATAATTATATAAAACGATGAGAATTCAAATCGAATTTATTAAAAATTCTGTTCAATCTTTTGTACTGACTATTTCAAAATTGTGTCTTCCTGTCTTTTGATTGTGTTATCGATAAAATTGATGTGCAGCATTTCAGAAATACGACGTTTTTCTCTGTTACTTTCCCTATCTAATATTAATGTGTTAGCCCAATCAAAATTGTGTGTAGGATTATCTTTGATATGTTGTGGAACAGGAGGCAATTTTTGGGAATCTTCTTGTTTTAATCGATCTATTACAGATTTTTTATGTTCGTTAATCCTTGATTTTAAGCATCTTTTTGTTTCGCTTACATACACACTACTACATTTACCACAATTAAATTTATATATTACACTAGTCTCATTCCATTTTTCTGTTTTTGCGGATATTGTGATGGATGATCTAGAAACTACTTGGTTGAAATTACTAAAAGACAAATCCGATTGTATACCATTATTTTATTATAGATATGTTGATGATACCATACTGTGTATTAAAAAAGATCAATTACAATCTGTCCTTGATACTTTCAATGAATATGACAAATATCTACAATTTACTCATGAAGTAGAAATAGATAATAGTATTAATTTTTTAGATTTAACGATAGTTAGGATGGATAATAACATAATCACTGATTGGTTTCGAAAACCTACTTGTTCTGGCAGATTATTGAATTTTATTTCCCATCATACTAAACAACAAAAACGCAATATCATTTCAAACCTTGTTGACAGAGCACTATTATTATCGGACAAATCATTCCACAGTAAAAATATCATGTTAGTAAAAGCAATGCTAATTAAAAATGATTATCCTGAAAACTTCATTAACATATGTATTGCAAATCACATACGTAAACATAAATATGAGAATGATAACTCACGTATTAACAACTTATACAACCCGATATCAACTATAGCCCTACCTTTTCATGAGAAACTCTTTTATTCTTGTAAAAAAATGTTTAAAAAATTTAACATTCGATGTGTTCCTACGATGAACCACAAAATGAATAGTATTGTTAAGTTAGGTAAAGATAGAACAGAAAAATGGAATGAGACTAGTGTGATATATAAATTTAATTGTGATAAATGTAGTAGTGTGTATGTAGGCGAAACAAAAAGATGCTTAAAAACAAGGATTAACGAACATAAAAAATCTGTAATAGATGGATTAAAACAAGAAGATTCCCAAAAATTGCTTCCTGTTCCACAACATATCAAAGATAATCCTACACACAATTTTGATTGGGCTAACACATTAATATTAGATAGGGAAAGTAACAGAGAAAAACGTCGTATTTCTGAAATGCTGCACATCAATTTTATCGATAACACAATCAACAGACAGGAAGACACACAATTTTTAAATAGTCAGTACAAAAGATTGAACAGAATTTTTAATAAATTTGATTTAAATTTATCATCGTTTTATATAATTATAATGTTTGTTGATTTGTATTTATGTATTGATTGATTTGATTATGGATGAAAATGCGAGAGCAATATATTTATATATACTACTCTGTGTAACGTGAGTTTGTCGGTTGGCGATGTAGCTTTTGTAATAGGACGTAGAGCTTCTGGCTCTTAAAAATACCCACGATGATAATAACTATATTGGATGTATTTTTTACTATTCTCTCTTTGTGATTACAACCAAAATAACCATGTTTAAGATTCTATTGTGTCTTTGTTTTTATAGTTAAATAAATAATTACCTGATGAGGCTAGAAAACTAACTAGCGAAACGTTGTGGTTTTGAAAATGGAAAGTAAAGTGTTTTTTTGTGTACGTGGGTTGATCCTTACCATCGTTTCTTATCATTGTTAGTCTGTGCAATTAATCTCAAGCGTGGGGACATGAATTCACTCAATTTCAATTGACAACCCAAAAGAAATAATAAATCTTATGAGAATAATTGGAAATTTCTAGATGCGTCACGAAATATTAACAATAATGTGTAAGTGTAAATAAGTGAAAGCATCATAATATTCTATTTCGTGCTTTATGTTGTATTTGTTATATATTGTTAATGCTATTCTTGTAATATATATCTCCCCATATTATATAGGCGTTACTGCTATATCTGAACGCAGTCCCTCCACCGTCCCCTCCACCGCCCTCCACCGTCCCTTCCACCACCCTCCACCGCCCCCTCCACCGCCCTCCACCGTCCCCTCCACTTACCTATTTGCCACCCCTCCGCCGTCCCCTCCACTTTTTAACGTTAAATTCATTCAAAAATCACGTTATTTTTTAATCTTAGTCAGACCACCGCCTCCTCTACCGCCCCCCACCGTACCCTCCACCGCCCTCCACCGCCCCCTCCACCACCCTCCACCGTCCTCTCCACCTTTTGACTACTACCGGATTATTGTTTTTTATGATAATCGAAAAACCATCAAAGAGAAAACTGTCACTAAATCTTTGAATTCGAACATTTAAAAAAATTCAAAAATATACTAATTATTATTAGAACCAACATAGACAATTATGTTTTCAACTATTACCACATTTCGCACATTTGGAACAGCTTTCCACATCACCTCTGAGTTACTGTTATAGGCGCGTTGAATTTTTTATTTTATTGAGCTTAGGTTTTATATATGAGGCGTTTCACGTCAGCTCTCCAGGCGCGGCGCGCGAGCGCGAAATCATGCTGTTTTCAGCTTGTGTTTGAAGGGCTAAGATGTATCTAAAAAAAATAATCCCCAAGTGATTTCGATGTATTTTTTCCTCAGCTTTCCGATGGTGCAATTAGTTTCTCAAAATTTTTCAATTCTAAGTATTTCTTGAATAATATCTCGAAAAAAATCCAAAATCCCCTATGTAGAAAAAGGCTATATCCATGTAAAATTTCCTCCTCTTTCGATCTAGCAGGTCAAACAAAAAATTAAAAATATAGTTTTTGAGATATAACACATTTTATGTTTTTTTGAGGTTAGAATTAAAAATTTTGGAGAAACTAATAGCACCATCGGAAAGCTGAGGAAAAAATACATCGAAATCACTTGGGAATTATTTCTTTTAGATACATCTTAGCCCTTCAAACACAAGCTGAAAACAGCATGATTTTGCGCTCGCGCGCCGCGCCTGGAGAGCTGACGTGAAACGCCTCATATATGAAATAATAATAATTATATATATGATTTTGGAACATGCCGAAATCATATAGAATTACACAATAATTTTTTATATAATGAGCCTAAACACAACCATGGAATTCATCGCCAGTAGCCCTAAAAACCATGGGAGTCATCCCTCCGTAATCCTCCTTGACTCCAACCTAGCCCTTCCTTCCTCCACCATGTAAGATGTGAATTAATTTTCATTACTTATTATTGTAATTTCTCTAAAATAAAAATTGTGCAAAGTTTAAAATATAATGAAAATTAATTCACATCTTTATTACATTTAATAAACAAATATTTCACATTAATATATTAAATAATTATGAAATATTTATTTATTAAATGTACGACAATATTCAGATAATTTATGATATTAAACTTATGAGAAGATACAACATGTCTTATATTTTCACAAAGGGTAATATTTTAATTAAAATGATTATTGTTATAAATTCCTTGAACTTAGGAGAAATTGAGATCATATACAAATACGACATAAATTTTCACTCATCAAATCTTATAGTGTAAATTATAGATTAAATTTCAAAAATTTCTTTCCATACAATGTTATTCATTATTAAAGAATTTTCTGAACAATTTTCAATAAATATATTGTTAGGATTTTTACATCGGGATAAAGCAACATATAACTGACCATATGAAAATAGTTATCGTCTAATAAAAATTCCAATAGAATCGAAACTCTGTCCTTGAGATTTATTTATTGTCATGGCAAAAGCTAATACAATTGGAAATTGTTTACGGTAAAGAATTAAAGGAAATGAAGATGAATCTGCAGGATTTAATGTTATTCGTGGAATAAAAACATCTTCACCAATTCTTTCGCCTGTAATTATATCTGCCTTAACATTATGACCCTGTTGAAAATATCCATGTGGATTTTACACTGATTTCCACATGGTATCGATATGGAATCCATATGGAATCTATACGGATTCCATATGGATTCCATGTCGATTCCATGTGGAAATCAGTCCCAAATCGTCCTGTGGACTTCCACATGGAATTCCATATAGATTTCTATATGAATTTTTCTACAAACATTTGTAAAACCAAATCCGTATGGATTTCCATGTAGATTTCCATGGGGAAATCCAGGTAAAAACGACATGATCCATATAGATTTCCACATGGATTTCCATATGATAATTTTAATGTTTATAAAAATGTTTATTTATAAAATTGTTATATTTTTTTTTACTAGGATACATATTTTTGACAACAAGTACTGTAGAATCTTTTCGAAGAATTACATAAGAGGAAATTATAGTTTATAATTTTTTATGCTTTACTGATATGGTAAAAAACGTATCCCTAGTAAAAAAATTTAAAAATTTTATAAATAAACATTTTTATAAACATTTAAATTACCACATAGAAATCCATATGGAAATCTATATGGATCACATCGTTTTTATCTGGATTTCTCCATGGAAATCTACATGGAAATCCATACGAATTTTGTTTTACAAATGTTTGTAGAAAATTCATATAGAAATCTATATGGAATTCCATGTGGAAATCCACAGGACGATTTGGGACTGATTTCCACATGGAATCGACGTGGAATCCATATGGAATCCGTATAGATTCCATATGGATTCCATGTGGAAATCAATGTAAAATCCACATGGATATTTTCAACAGGGGAGCATATAATCCAGTTATTCTTAGACGTGTACCATTACACATTCCTTGTACAATACTTATATTTCTAATTAACATAACAATAGCATTTACTTTCAATTTTAATTCATGAGGTGGAAGACCTTCTCTAATATTGTTAAGCATTTCAATTGGATAATTTAAATGAATATTTTCGTCTGTTTGATCAACTCCTTTATGAGTTGCATCATATAAACTATAATACGTATCAATTTTTTTATTCAATAACTCTAAAACTTTATTATTAATAATTTTAGTATCTTTATTATGAGCGGTTAAGATTACACGATCTATTGAAGTTTTAATATTAATGTTACTATAAATTTCTTTACAAATATTATTCGTTTTCCATTTATTTGGAATAATAAATGGATTAATTTTTCCTTCATCCAATTCTAACAATAGTGAGACAAATTCTTTATTTTCCGAACGAATATTTTGATTTAATTTTAAAACTTTAAAAAGAGACCATAACGCAGAAAATTTAATTGTTTCTTCAATTATACTATTTTTGTGACCACATTTCATAACTGGAAGAATTTGCCGAAAATCACGTCCTAATATGATCAATTTTCTACACTATTTATTCAATTAATATAACGATATTTCATTGCTCTGAAGCAATTATAAAGAACATAAATAGTATATCCTGTGACAATGAATTTACTTTGGTGGAGAAGTGTGTGAGGGAGGGATAGAGGGAAAGGCGATTTTGGAAGGGGCGCACTGTGTACTATTTCGATTCGATCTTGGACAAAATCGTAGAACTCCGGACATAAATATGATATCAAAACCAATGAAGACTTTTTGGAAAGTAGATGCAATTTCCAATATAGAAAAAATATGATTTTGTAAAAAAGCAATAATTTTACCTTGAACGTGAAGGTCAAAGACACGAGTTTTAGAGAAAATTTTCTATTGTTTCCTCTGGTGAACCTTAATTTTTATTTATTTTTCTTCGGGGAAAACATATTTTTGTAGATTTTGGAACGAGGAATCCAAATCTCACCTTAAAAATACGTTTGTGTTTATTTAAACCCTAGAAATCTTCAGTCAAAGATGCCTCATCACATTTTATGCGAATTTCACGCAACAAACTTTGTTGTTATTATTTTTTTATGTTCTCCACGTTTTATTCATGTTATATTGTTATATGTTAACTGATTATCACCAGCTAGAAAATTTAAGGAAGTAGCCCAAGTTGATGTGCCAATGAATCAATGAATATAAACAAGAAAAAATGCAGTTACAATGGTTATGCAACAATGTCTTTCAGTTAATTGCAGTGTGTAAGTGTGTGTGTGTGTGTGTGTGTGTGTGTGTGTGTGTGTGTGTGTGTGTGTGTGTGTGTGTGCGTGTGCCTGTGTGGGCGTGCGAGTACATAATTTTTAGGAAAATAAACAATTTATTATTGTAAGTTTTAAAAAAATTATTTAAAATTAAGAAACCGAAACATCCTGAATATATACAAAATTTTATTGAATATTTTTGAACCTTTTAAACCTTAAATAGGCTGCGTAGAGTAGTGATAAATCCGTGTAAAATTTAAGGACATTAGTTGATTTCTACGCGTGTTATCGTGAAATAGCAGAAATATAATTTCTTTTGGAAATATTTTACTTGAAAGTAATACAGGTCACCTCTTAATATTGTAAATTTTAATAATAGTCAGAAAAGAAAAAATAATTTACTGCTATTAAAATTAAATGTAATCTTTACTCAAGCTTATTTACCCAACTTGTGGAGGCATGCATTCTTGTAATTATTCAATTGATTGTTTAAAAGAAGTAGTTTGTATTCGTTATAATATACAAAATTGTATGTTAACAGAATATAAGCTTTTGATCGGTGTTCCAAATATACAAAAGATCTGTTTACTTTTCTGAAATCTATTCTAAAAATAAGTATTGTAGCAGTATTACTATAGTATTACAAACGTAAATAAAAATACTAATTTTGACATTTAAATAAGATAGTTCTACTCATTTTTACACAGATTTATCACTACTCTACGCAGCGTATTTAAGGTTTAAAAGGTTCAAAAATATTCAATAAAATTTTGTATATATTCAGGATGTTTCGGTTTCTTAATTTAAACAATTTTTTTTAAACTTACAATGGTAAATTATTTATTTTCCTAAAAATTATGTACTCGCACGCCCCCCCCCACACACGCACACTTTATGAGTTGACCCACACCCACACCCACATCCGCGCACACACACACCCACCCACCCACCCACCCACACACCCACCCACACACACACACACACACACACACACACACACACACACACACACACACACACACACACACACACACTGCAATTAACTGAAAGACATTGTTGCATAACCATTTTAACTGCATTTTTTCGTGTTTATATTCATTGATTCATTGGCACATCAACTTGGGCTACTTCCTTAAATTTTCTAGCTGTTGATAATCAGTTAACATATGACAATATAACATGAATAAAACGTGGAGAACATAAAAAAATAATAACAACAAAGTTTGTTGCGTGAATTTCGCATAAAATGTGATGAGGCATATTTGACTGAAGATTTCTAGGGTTTAAATAATCACAAACGTATTTTTGAGGTGAGATTTGGATTCCTCGTTCCAAAATCTACAAAAACATGTTTTCCCGGAAAAAAAAAATAAAAATTAAGGTTCACCAGAGCAAACAATAGAAATTTTTCTCTAAAACTCGTGTCTTTGACCTTCACGTTCAAGGTCAAATTATTGCTTTCTTACATAAATCATATTTTTCCTATATTGGAAATTGCATCTACTTTCCAAAAAGTCTTCATTGGTTTTGATATCATATTTATGTCCGGAGTTCTACGATTTTGTCCAAGATCGAATCGAATTAGTACACTGTGGGGCGCAAATGAATGTGCGCAAACACTACGATTTTAAATATATAAATAACACTTCTTTATTTCATTAAAATTTCACAGTTGAGCACCAGCCGCACAAACGAGGCACGAATTTTGGACGTTTGTCCGCACGGTGATCCGCGAGTTTTCCGCGACGCGAGGCTCGACAACGTGCGCACTGGTTTTACTCGCGACACATCCGATTACTTACTTCTACCGTAGAGCGCAAACAAGATTTGTGACAATCGCCGTCGTTCTTGTGTTCACGCAAACTTTTCTAGGCTGACTTAAAAAACTATCGCTAAGTACAAAAACTAATAGCTGTAAAAGCCCAGTACAGAGTGAACGAGCGCGTCCCTCGAGCCCGCGCTGCCGCTCTCGGCCGTCGCTGTCGCAGCGCTCTCGTCGGTGCCTCCTCTCATCCTCTTGATCCCCGCTTGCTCGTTCTCTCTCTCGTCTCTCCACGTGCGTGCTAGCTATCGGCGTCGCATCGACCGGCGCTCTCGTGCGCACGCGCTTCGGCACACGATGACATGGATACAACGTGCTTCGGAGTGTTAGTGACGTACTCCTCGTCCCGACTGCTCGCACAGAACCTTCATCACTCTTCGAGGTTATGTTGCTTTGTTGTGGCTGTAGGTAAGGTTTGTGTGTCGCCTACCCACACAATCTGGCTGTTTTTAATTATTAATTCTTTTCAGTGGTGCCCGATGATTGCTGTGGCTGCAGGAGATACAGCTGTAGATGTTGCTGTAGATGCTGCCCCTACTTATTCCATGAGTGAGACACCAGGAGCTGAATATATGCAGCCCTGTACTTCAAGTTATTGCAGTGTCTTCAGCAGGTTAGCATCATTTCTATGTTGTTGTAGTCTTGCTCTTATTTAAACTAGTGTTTTTCTTGCAGGTGAGACGTTCCATCCAAGGCGGTGATATCCTGCTCGAGCGACCCCACCTTCATATACGTTTGACGGGTGATTATAAGAGAAAAGGCCATTGTACCAAGAGCTTAGCACAATTAACATTCACCAATCCATACAGTGAGTAATTTATAGCCTATAGTAATTGTTTTTATGTGTGATTTTCAGGTGCGATCAGGTCCAAGTATGAGGGAGAGATACCATAAGCTTGGTATGGAGAGGCGACAGGGGGACAGTTGAGAGGCTACGACTGCTAAGCCTCCTGCAATACAGTCTGTCGATGTTCTACAAGATCTTCTTTTTCTAGCCTAACAGAGAGTCGCATACTCTCTTATACAAGGTAGATCTATGTAGAGTAGGGAAAATATACGTAAGTGCTGTGTTAGAGGGAGGTCTATAGGCTACCTAGGGCCTGCTCGTCAATCTAGGTTTTTCTTGAGTGATAGGGTTTTCTGTTCGACTACAGTATTCTGTTCGTATGTCGAATATCTATATACTACCTATTGTAACATCAAAGTTGATGTTACAATCCTTTACCTTTGATTCGTCTTAAGTCCGATATTTTACCCATCAAAATTTCATGTTGTCAAAATTTGATAGTTTCATACTTCATTATTATAAAATTTCTGTCTGAAAATGGGGGTTGGCGAGCGGAGCGAGCAGGGGGCGAAGCCCCCCCTAATATATATATTATGTAGGACTTATGTTGACATCGCGTGTTAATACTTATGTAAAATTAACACGTAAAAATAAGTACCGCAAAGTCAGCATAAGTCTCGCACCAGTTCAGAAATTGTCGGCATAAGTCACGTTCCATACAAATATATATATATATATATATTATATAGGCGTAAGCCTTTTTTGGGTTCGCTCCTTCTCCGCTCCTCAAAATAACGTAAAAATCGATCAACTTTTACGTTATTTTAAGGAATTTGGTCTATTTATAGTCTCCGCTCCTCCGCCACTCCTCCTCCGCTCTTCTGCCACTCCTTCCCCACTCCTCCACCGCTTCTTCGCCGCTCCTCTTCCGCTCCTCCTCCGCTCCTCCGCCGCTCCTTCTTCGCTCTTCTGCCCTTTCTCCTCCCTTCCTCCTAATCTCCTTATCACCTTCTAATAAATGTATAATATATATGTAATGTAGAAAATATTTAGTTTCGTTGAATGCTACGCCATTTTTTTTTATATTGTGATAAAAATTTGTGTATAGGGATTTTCGAGGTCGCTGATAAAGATGTTGCTATTGGACTTTCGAAATTCAAAATGGTAGAACCAATATGGCGGTTAAAATTTCGAAAAAAGCTTAGATTTTGCTTAGAATTCTGTTATGAGCATGAATTAGTATGTAGGGATTTTCGAGGTCGCTGATCAAGATTTTCCTATTATACTTTCAAAATTCAAAATGGTGGAATCAATATGGCCATTAAAAATTCTAAGAAAGCTTTATATTTTGCTGAAAATTGGTATACTGGAATATTTTCCCATTAGACTTTCAAAATTCAAAATGGCGGATCCAATATGAGAATGAAAAGTAAAAAAAAGCTTAAATTGTGATCAAAATTAGTATACAAGGGTTTTCGAAGTGGCTGATCACGATTCTGCTATCAGACATTTCAAATTGAAAATAGCGGATTAACAATTATGGCGGTTAAAAATTCGAAAAAAGCTTAGGTTTTTCTCAAAATTGGAATACTGGGATTTTCGAGGTTGTTGATCACGATCTTGTCATCAACGTTCGAAATTTAAAATGGCAGTCAAAAGTTCGGAGAAAGCATAGATCTCACTTAAAATTGGTATACAGGAGATTTTGAGGTCGCTTATCGAGATTCGACTTTCGAAATTCAAAATGGCGAATCCAGTATGGTGGTAAACAGTTTGAAAAAAGCTTAAATTGTGCTAACAATTGCTATACGGGGATTTCGAAACCGATGAACACGACCTTGTCATCAGACTTTCGAAATTCAGAATGGCGGAACCAATATGGCCGTTAAAAATTTGAGAAAAGCTTAGAATAAGTTGAAGTATGCCTAGATTGAAATACAGGAGTTTTCGAGGTCGCTGATCACGATCTTGTCATCAGACTTTTGAAATTGAAAATGGCGGTCAAAAGTTTGGAGGAAGCATAGATTCCACTTAAATTGCTATACAGGGTTTTTTGTGGTCGATGATCAAGATTTTTCTATTGGACTTTTGTAATTCAAAATGGCAGATTCAATTTGGCAATGAAAATTTGGAAAAATCTAAGGTTTCTTACAAAATTGAAATACAGGGTTTTTTGAGGTCGCTGATCACGATCTTGCTATCAGAGTTTCGAAATTAAAAATGGCAGTCAAAAGTTCAGAGAAAGCAGGATTTTACTTAAAATTCGTATACAGGGTTTTTTGAAGTCGATGATCTAGATTTTGCTACAAGACTTTCGAAATTCAAAATGACGGATCCAATTTGGCTATGAAAATTTGAAAAAATCTTAGATTATGCTCAAAATTGGTATACGGGGGTTTTCGAAGTTGCCGATCACGATTTTGCTATCAGACTTTCAAAATTCAAAATGACGAATCCAGTATGGCGGTTAAAAATTCGAAAAAAGCTTTGATTTTTCTTAATAGTGAAATACAGGGGTTTTCGAGGTCGCTTATCACGATCTTGTCATCAGACGTTCGAAATTCAAAATGGCGGTCAAAAGTTCGAAGAAAGCATAGATTTTGCTTAATTGGAATTATCCCTGAAACTACTGTTAAAATAGTATTTAATTCAAAAGACTCCATGCGACTGAATTTATTTTTAATCCTCCTGGGATTACGAGTTCATATTTTTAGCATCGAATACTCAAAATCTACAAAGAGATAATTAATTTTAATTTACTATTTTTTTATACGGTTAGATTGAGTGTTTTTAAAATAAAAAGAACAAAAATTTATTAAATTTTATTAAAATTTAAACTCTACTGTAACGCGTACACCAGTCACGATTCTAATCTGCCGCGCGAAGGCAGTGAAACGAGGCCCGCTCGCCAGCGCGCTTGCACTCCGCGCGTATCAAATCCGTCTCGGAACGCGTAATATGCCCGTCATCCGTTGCGAAGCTGCTTATTACTTTTCGCGACTCACGGCAGTCATCTTGATGTCTGCTACCGTGCCGAGCACATCGTACGACCGTTCTCTTCCGCGTTTTATCGTTCGCGCCGTATCTTTTTTAGATACACACCGGGTGTGCGGAGTGGAGGCGCCGACACGAGTGTGATAGAGTAGGTGAGAGTGAGAGAGAGAGAGTGAGAGCGAGTCCGCGCCGCGAGTACCACGAGCAAGCGAGACAGCGAGAAGGTGCCGGCAGCGAGCCCGCCTGCCTACCTCATCGAAGCGAGTGCGAGAGAGAGAGAGACGCAACTCCTGCGAGAGCGACGGAGAGAGAGAGAGAGAGAGAGAGAGAGAGAGTCGAGTGCACCGGCTGCTCCTTCATAAGTCTTCTGCTCTCCTCTTGTAATTATTGTGAAAGGCTTGGACGGAAATCGCCCCGTACAAGCTTTTTGTTCCGTGTACGTGCGGATGTGTGTCAGCCTGCCGTACTTAACAAGTGCGCGCGTATTTTGTAGCAGCTTCGCCGCGCGCCGTAACGTTCGCGCGTTTGAATCTTAACCGTACGCGCGCGAACTAACTCATTGTTTTAATCAGCACGCACGTTGTGCTTGTACATATTTGTGTTTTAATATACTATGATAGCTCGTTACTCATCGCGTTGTTCATTACAACCCGTCCTTGTCCCGGATACCGCCGCCTCCGCGGGAAAACGACTCTGCCGGTGGTTTTCATATCTGATTCTAGCGGCCGCGCGCTTTACTCTTCTAGCACGCGCTTTTCACTCAGCGATCCAATAAGTTGGAAAGGGCAGTTCGCGTGCGACCTTCGCGTTGTTTTCGGGATTTCAGGAGCAAATCCCCGGGAAAATCATTTTAGTCTGACACCCGCGGCACCGTGTTCTAGGGCATCACTGGCCTGTGGCTTTTTAGAATTTTCCCCCATCAGCCATCCCGTTACACTACTAAAAAAATAAAAATCAAATCAAAAATACCTTTTCATAGAAGTATGAATTTATTGGGTTGGTGGTAGCAAGTGGTACATTTTGAAGATAAAACGATTTCTAAAAATTAGCGATAAAGTGTCTTGAATTTGAATTCAAACATTATGCAAAAAATGGTGTAAAATAAACAAAAAAATTAAGAAATATAATTTAAAAAAAAATATGAAAGAAAATGTTATATTATCAAATTTATGTATGGACGTGGTTTTTCCTTAAAGTTAAAGAGTTCTAGATTACATTTTTGCAATAAAAAAAAAACTATTTTTTGGTCATTTGCAAGTGGTCTCTACCCTTAAAATTTGTATACAGGGGTTTTCGAGGCCAATGATCAAGATTTTGCCGTTGGACTTTCAAAATTCAAAATGGTGAATCCAATATGGCGGTGAAAAGTTCGAAAAAAGCTTAGACTTGGCTCAAAATTGATATACAGAGATTATCGAGGACGCTGATCACGATTTAGCTATCGGTAATTTTTTACTACAAAACGCCCATGTTGGTTGATGGAACTGTCCAAATGCAATTTAGACCTCACCATGCAAAAGAGCACACTCGTAAGTGGTGAAATATATGGTTTTGGAGTCAATATTATTTTTTTTTCCTGTTGAAAAAATATACTTGAAATTAGATGTTATTGGTGATATTCAAGAAAATGAGAAGAAAAAGTTAATACAATGGCTTATCAGGTAGTTTAAAATTTATTGAATTTTTTTACTTCGTTCAATGAAAACTCACAATTTTAATGGTTTTGCAAAATTTTATAGTGACATAGTCAGAAGATTATGCTTTAATATAATTACTTTAAAATAAAACGCATCTTACTATTGCTGCACTTTCTAAAAATGGGGGGTTGACGAGAGGAGCGAATAGGGGGTACCCCCTAGTATATATCTCTCTATATTATATAAATGTTTCAAAATTTTTACTACCCAGCCCCCCTCGCCCCCCCTCGCGCCCGCTCGCCACCTCTTCAGCCCCCCTCAGCGCCCCCTCAGCCCCCCTTATCCTCTCCTCAGCGCCCCCTCAGCACCCCTCGAAATAATGTCATTATTTAAATAGTTTTCGACGCCACCCTAGGGGTACTGCTAATAGGCGCATGGGATTTATATTTCAGGTGGTATCCTTCACCAGTAGCCCTACAACCACTTTCTCTAAACTTTGGAATAAATAAGATACCGTGATCAAAAGGTGATTCCTCTAGGCAAGGCTTTTGTTAATAGTCAAAGAACCTGCCAACTTTAAAACAATATGAATTTGAGAAAAATCTAAGCTTTTTTCGAACTATTAACCGCCATATTGGATCCGCCATTTCGAATTTCAAAAGTCCAATAGCAAAATCTTGATCAACGACTTCGAAAATCCCTGTATACCAATTTTCAACAATATCTAAGCTTTTTTCGAACTTTTAACGGCCATATTAGATCCGCCACTTTTAATTTGAATAGTCTTATAGTAAAATTGTGATTAGCGACTTCTAAATATAAATCTTGATCAACGAGCTCGAAAACCCCTATATACAAACTTTAAGCAAAATCTTTCAGAAGGATTAAATATATAGTCAGAAGCAATTCCTTCTGAAAAACTTTTAGAAGAATATAAATAGGATATCGTGATAAAAAAGGTGATCCCTCCATGACAAGGCTTTTAATAAAAGTCGAAGAACCTTCTAACTTTAACAAAGAAAACGTAAATTATGCGTTCCAATTAAAAAAAGGTCCCGTGATCAAAAAGGTGGTTTCTCTAGGAGAACCTTCCAACCTTAACAAAAGAAACGTAAATGTACTCCAAAGAAGTTGACATTATATAAGAATAAAAATTGTATGTTATGGAACTTCAAAAGGATTATTGAATCCATTGAGGCTATAGAAAAATCACGCATAATTATTTCTAAAACTACAGGATAAACATACGGTCGAGCTCAAAAAGGTGGTTCCTCCAGGGAACTTCAAACTTTAACAAAGGAAACGTAATATTTTGGACCGTATAAAGTTCTGTTTTAGATAGAAAGATATTAATGTATAGTCAAAAGCAATTGCTTTGGAAAACCTTAAAAAGGATATAAATAGAATACCGTGATTAAAAAGGTAGATCCCTCAAGGCAAGGCTTATGTTAACAGTCAAGGAACCTTCATACTTTAAGAAATGAAAAACAAAATGGTGGTACCTCCAGGCAAGGCTTATGTTAACAGTCAAGGAACCTTCATACTTTAAGAAATGAAAAACAAAATGGTGGTACCTCCAGGCAAGGCTTATGTTAACAGTCAAGGAACCTTCATTTAGAACAAATATTGTTTATATATCATGAATTCTCAGTATGTAGGATAAAATTATCTACAATTTAAAAAAAAAAGTCGGTAGCTATATTTCGTCATAAGTTATTGATGAAAACGTAATTTTTTGTAAATAGGTTATATTTCGAAATTAAAAAAAGATATTAACTGTAACGGGGTTCAGTTATGGAGAGGGTATTAATCCCTCTCAGGGGCTCGCGGGGTAATATACGGGCGTATTCTACGCCCGGGCAACTCACCGTTGTAGAATCACCTGTAGTCCGGCAGAAGTGTCTCGGCACAGGTTCTGAACATACGAGCCCGGCTTCTATTGTAGAAAGCCTAGGCCGCTTTCCACTAGAACCGGCGCTGCGCTCTGCTGCTGCTGCCAACTGCTGCCCGTGAACTACCGGCTGCTCGCTATGACCTAGCGTTACCAGCGCAGCCGGTCTTTCCCGCGTACAACGCCGCTCGATCTAACCTCTCGTGCGGCTATTGAGATACTTACTCCCGCTACCGATGTTCCTCTAGGAGGCAATGCCTGCGACTAGCTGCAGCAACTGAAAAGGGTAGAGGGCGGTATTCGGGAAATCATGCATAGGTTAAGGCGCGCTCAATAAATGCTCGTGACTCGACAGGTTAAGATAAAAATCAACGGTTTATTCGAATAAAGTAATCGCGCTAAAGGGCGCGAAACCCGGACAAGGTGATAACATAAAACGCGACAGGCCCAGACTTTCAACTACGCACGCACGCAGCCGTCGATGCGCGACGGCAACAGGTTACTCCGCGACAATAAGAAAAAAACGCATACATCAAGAGCAACTTACTCTTGGCTGGCCAGCCATCGCAGACTCTATCACGATCGACGGCTCTCGCTGTCGCGGCTACCGGACGGGGTTGGAGCGTGCCTCACTGTCCCCGGCCCCCTCTGTCGCTGTCTCTTTCTCTCGCTTCCTCTCGCTCGCTCTCGCTCGGCCGCTCTCGCTGGTGGCGGCGCGGTGGTCCCAGTTGCAGCGGTGGAGGCACAACACACTCACCCGACCTATTTTTCTACGCGTAACGGTGACGGCGACTACTTTCGCGTGTCACGGCGAGAATCAACATGGCCGCGCGTTCCCGCTCGTAGCGGCGCGGCGGCTTCGTCTCCTTCTTCATCTGCTTGGCGCTTGATCCGCGTGGCGCTCTGCCGATCGCAGTACGTGTAAGCGCGCGACATTTGAATCCCGCAGCGGAGTATACGTGATTCTCATAACTTATATCGGCGCCCGTTACATCCCCCACCCAGATTTGACGTCCCCTCGGACGTTACATCGAGGAAGGAGAGGGCGCTGAAATAAGGAGGCAAAGTCTAACGAGGGTGCGGATGTTGGTATTTTAGATGTCGCAGGCTCGCTGTGGTTTCCCACCGGCCGCGACGTATGAAAGCGGAAGGGTCAGGTGGCTTTCCGAGGGCGCCCGCGTCCTCGCTGCGGTTGGGATCTGATGGATGGAACCGCCGAATTTGGCCCGAGTGGGTCTACTACCACTGCTCGGGCTCCCGGAGGTCTTCCGCGTCCTCTTGGCGGGCGAGTCGAGGCGGGCGGTTGAGTAGGGACGGATGGGACCACTGGATCTGGCCCGAGTGGGTCTACTACCACTGCTCGGGCTCCAGCGGGTCTTCCGCGTCTCCTCGGAAGCGTTTCGTCCGCAGGGGCATCGCCGGGGGGCTCACTCATTGGCGCGTCTTCCGCGTCGATCGTCTCATCCGGCTCTTCGGGTTCTGGCGGAGCAGAGTGGTAGCTTTTCAGCTGTTCCGCAGCCACCACCTCTTCTACCTCACCGCCGTTGCCTACCAGTCTGTAGGTGTTCGGTCCAAGGGCATCCGTAATCCAATACGGACCTTCGAACTTCGGCGCTAGCTTCGCCGCAATGCCCTTGGCGGTCGAGGATAGGGGATGGCTGCGCTTTTACACTCTGTCACCTGGTTTGAAAGTTGGCTCGCGGCTGCCGGTGTCATAATAGCCGGCTTGGCGTTCTTGAGCCGCGCGCGCTCTCGAAGCGGCGCGCGCGTGTAACTCTGGAAGGGCCTCCATTCGCTTCTTCCAGCGAGCCAAACTTTCTTCTTGAGCCGGGGCGTCTGCTGTTACCTCTTGCATCCTCCGTTGCATGCCAGGAGATTCTGGATGTCTCTCATAGAGCATTAGGGCTGGGCTCATCCCGGTAGAACTTTGCTCAGCCGTATTCATGGCGAAGAGAAGTTCCGGAAGCTTCTCGTCCCATGTACTATGCCGCTCCTTAAGATAGGAAGCGACCATCGTCTTTAGGGTACGGTTGGCTCGTTCCACCGGGTTAGCCTGAGGGTGATAGGAGGGAGTGTGAGTCTGATGCACACCGCGCTCCCGCAGGAAGTCTTCCACGGAATGGTTATTAAACTCTGTGCCGTTGTCAGACAGGAAGACTTCCGAGCAACCGAATCGGAGAAAGATCTTCCGACTCAGTTCCGCTATCACCGTCTTGGCGTTTGCTTTGCGTATGGAGGATGCCCCCACCCACCTGGTAAAGAGGTCCTGGAACACCAGGATGTACTCGCAACCTTTGGAGCTTCGAGGCAACGGTCCGATAATGTCTCCAGCTACGACCTGCCAGGGTTTGTCGATTACTCGGCGCCCCATGAGGCCGGCTGGAGCCCTTTGCTCCACCTTGAAGCGCTGGCACGTCTCGCAGTTTCGCACGTACTCCTGCGTTTCCGCATAGTAACGTGGCCAGTAGTAGCGCAGCGCGACTCTGGCGAACGTCTTTTCTCTGCCGAGATGTCCAGCGGTGGCGTCGTCATGGCATTGCTGCAGCACCACGCGACTTGTACTTTTCGGGCATAACCGGTCGCAGGGGGTCAACCATTTTCCTCGCTGATTTTTCCTGAGAAAGAATATATAAAAAAAGTGAGGAAGCCCCAATATTAGCTCCCCATATCCAATATTGAGACAGCTACACTGTGCTGAATTTCGAAAAATTGTCAAAAAATGGCTATTTTCGAAAAATTCTGTGCGGCTCGTTTTCTGGTCGATTTGAATGATTCAAGAAGGAATTTCTTTGTTACTTTGTCAAATTTTAGAAAAAAAATTTCTGGAATAAAAATAAGGCAATGAAATTTTTACAAGGAAAACGTGAATCTAAATACTTTCATTTTTAAGGTTATCTTTCAACTTTCGTAGTTCCTCGAGTTTTATAGATATTGAGATCGGGTAGGGCCTATTTTCTTCGGCTTAAAAATACGTTTCATTTTCACTCGGCCAACGATTGATTTAATTAACTTGAAGCAAACATACAGCTCTTTCAAAATGGTCGATTTTCGAAAATCGCAATGTTGGCACCCCTGTAACTTTTTTCTATCAAAACCGATTGGGCTCATATTGGGCGGCAGAAAAGGTTTAACCTTCTCAAAAACGACCCAATTAGTTTTGTTCGTTTTTTTTGGATATTTGCAAAAGTTACGAATTTTTCAAAATAGGTGTTTTTCCTATACGTATCCATTAAGGGCGTGTTACACCCAGTGGCTTCTGAGGCCAAAATCAGCTGAATCGATGGCTTTTCATGGCTCTAAATTACTTGAAATTCGTGTATTTATTGCCCGAAGATTTGAAAATATTAAAAATATAATTTGAAAAATTATAAATAAAATAATTTGAAAATGCTAAAAACGACAAAGAAAATTACAAAAGCTCTTAAAATTAAGCAATTAAAAGTGGTTTTTCAATTATTAAAAATAATTTTTAAAAACATTATTTATGCCAACTACAATAAATAACAGTTGGTGTGTTTGGGCATTCTTCGCGAAACAACCCCTTAAGAGGTGGTAAACCACCACTAACACAAATGAATTAGGTATATTTTTTTGGCAATTATTTTTTTCCTTAAAATGGGTTCTTGAAGTCGTTAATCGGAATGCACAGTTAGATCCACAATAAAAATTTGAAAATAGTGAATTCAACATGGTGAAAAATTTTTTAGAAATATTTTAAATTCCACGAAAAATAGTATGTAGACCCCCTAGCGGAAATTATATTATGAAAATAAGTGTATAATAATGTAACAATGTTTTGTTATGTTATTCTATTATTTATTATTTTTTATCATACACTTGTTTATCGTACGATAAACAAGTGTATGATAATGTAGTTGTTTGTAAAAAAGTGTAAGAAAACGTAACAAATTGTACTTTTCTAGTGGATTTCGGACGCTTTCACATTTTACCACAGTTTATACCATTTTTTAATAATTTCTTACTTTTCCTTACATTTGTCTACGTTTTATTACTTTTTAATTTGTACTCTTAATTCAAATTTTATAGGCATTCTTACACTTTCGTACATCTTTTTACATTTTATTATATATTTGTACTTTTAATTACATCTTTTTACGTTTATATACAAATTTTGATACACATTTTACATCGCATCACATATTTGTACACTTTTTTCAAATAGTTCATAATTATAATTTTATAATAATTTATAATTGTACTTTTATTTAAATAAAGCTATAAATAAAATATTTTCAAAGATGTAAAGAAAAAATACTAAAACGTAATAAAATGTAAATTATTATGTATTAGAAATATAATTAATATATGTTACAAAATGTAAGTTACTGTATAAAAGTTTAAATTTTTACAAATTCTTACAGATTTTTCTAACAAATTAATTCTTACAGATTTTTCTAACAAATACTTCCTTATAATTTCATAAAAATAAGCTACACAAGGAAATATTTAGAAAACGTAAGGAATTGAAAGAAAATGTAGGAAACTTTAACAACTTCTTAAATATGCCCGAAATCCAGTATCATATGATTCCTTACATTTTTCGACAATTTATTCCATTTTATAAGTATTTTCTTATTTTCTTTCATATTTTATAATTTCAGCTAGGAGAGATTTTCATGCTTGTTGAAATTATGATAGGTTTTAATAAGAAAAGTTTATTTATGATTTATTAATATAAATTAATATGAACAAAATTTTTAATATAATGATAATTATAGCAATTCATGGTTATTGCGCAATATACAAGATTAAATACACTTGCATTGACATGGCTTATCTCCCGATTCCTCCTCTTTTATTCATAAATAAGTGAAACATCGGTCAGTCGAAAACAAATATACGTTACTGAACGTTTTTCTACGCTCGTGTTAAATTAATATTCAATGTCAACATTATTTTATGGGTATTAATTGAAAATATAAGTGTCTGGAGGTACTTGCATCATATTTTTTAATGGCAAGTAAAGATTTTACGAGTACGAAATCCTATTTGAATTGAATGATAACAACAATAATAATAGTCGTAAGTAACCATATAATTGAAATTTCTTTCTTCTACATAATTATTCAAAATATTTCTAATAGAAGGATATAATAGATATAATATTGAAAAGTTAAATAAAATGCAGCATTTTTAAATATAAAACTCGTCAAAATATACAATAAATTTTGAACAAGTGGCCGAAGTTAAGAAAGTCAAATTCAGTAAAAATCTATTATAGAATCTTTATTGTACCAATTGTAAATATTTTGATAGTGAAACTTTACTCTTAATACATGCATTGAATTATTTTATGATAGTAAAAATTATGTTTTGATTTTAATTTTTAGAATTACTGTTACATCACTGTTATTCTAATATATAAAATATGACATACTGACGAGTTAATCAGTTAAGTTAAGTGTAAAAAAATATTCATACGAGTGAATAGAAGTAGTACTTTATTTATAATAATAACGTTTAGCAACTATTTAATGCTAATAAAATAGTGTATCTTGTAGACAAAACATTGACAAACAATAACGAATTCCCATGCACTTACAAAGGAATTTAGTAAAATGTTTTCCTCAAAAGTTTTGGATGTCTGAATACTTTTTACACTTACTGCACATTCATACTATTGTACATTCCTATACTGTTATGGCTATAAAAAGGCTATAATAACTAAAACTTTTACAGGTTTACACTGCGACTCAACGTATCTAAAAGAAGAAAGAAAATATTTTCCATAAATATGAATTTGGTAAATGCGGTGAATGTTTTATTTATTTTAAACAGTATGTTTCACGATCAAATTTCACGTAGACAAATGTAAGGAAAAGTAAGAAATTATTAAAAAATGGTATAAACTGTGGTAAAATGTAAAAGCGTCCGAAATCCACTAGAAAAGTACAATTTGTTACGTTTTCTTACACTTTTTTACAAACAACTACATTATCATACACTTGTTTATCGTACGATAAACAAGTGGATGATAAAAAAATAATAAATAATTGAATAACATAACAAAACATTGTTACATTATTATACACTTATTTACATAATATAATTTCCGCTAGGGGGTCTATATACTATTTTTCGTGGAATTTAAAATATTTCTAAAAAATTTTTCGCCATATTGAATTCACTATTTTCAAATTTTTATTGTGGATCTAACTGTGGATTCCGATTAACGACTTCAAGAACCCATTTTAAGGAAAAAAATAATTGTCAAAAAAATATACCTAATTCTTTTGCGTTAGGGGTGGTTTACCACCTCTTAAGGGGTTCTTTCGCGAAGAATGCCCAAACACATCAACTGTTATTTATTGTAGTTGGTAAAAATAATGTTTTGACCTATTTTTAATTATTTTATGAATTCTCACAACAAAAATTATTCTTAAAAAAAACACAATTTCACCCTCTAAAAAATAAGGGATGCAACCCTTAATGTTCATACTACCACGGATTTCTTGGCTTTTTAATAAGAAACTCTTTCCATTTTGTTTCGTTAAAGAAAGTTAAGTAGAAGCCGAGATATATCAAAAAAACGTTTCTTGGGGGTAAACTTTAAGGGTGATTTTAACCCTTATAAAGCGCTTCTCAGTCGATAAAAAAAATGGTTTCGTGAATCTCGCATGGAGGTCTACTTTTTAATATGGGTTTGGAATATTTTGAATATAACAGTTCGGATACTTTCCTTGTGAGTAATTGCTGTGTAAAGTTACACGGATTACATGCGAGATATATCTATATATATCGTAACTGTCGCGTTATGTATCTGTTTACAACAATATCTAAGTAACGAGATTCAAGTCAGACTTGGACTTTTATGTACACATAGAATATATAATAAGGAATGTTTTCGCGCAAGAATGAAATAGATTCATCGTTTCATTATTAAAATAGAGCGTCTCAAAAATATCGCTTTCGCAGACTTGATATGTTTCGAGGGTTATGTACGGTCAGCGCACCAGCGTACACTCTTTTTCAAATTATTTAATAAAAGATTTTTAATATTTTCAAATCTTCGGGCAATAAATACATGAATTTCAAGTAAATTAGACCCATGAAAAGCCATCGATTCAGCTGATTTTGGCCTCAGAAGCCACTAGGTGTAACATGCCCTTAATGGATACGTATACGAAAAACACCTATTTGAAAAATTCGTAACTTTTGCAAATATCCAAAAAACCGAACGAAACCAATTGGATCATTTTCGAGAAAGTTAAAACTTTTTTTCCGCCCAATACGAGCCCAATCGGTTTTGATAGAAAAAGTTACAGGGATGCCAACATTGCGATTTTCGAAAATCGACCATTTTGAAAGAGCTGTATGTTTGCTTCTAGTTAATCAAATCAATTGCTAGCCGAATGAAAATGAAACGTATTTTCAAGACGAAGAAAATAGGCCCTATCCGATCTCAATATCTATAAAACTCGAGGAACTACGAAAGTTGAAAGATAACCTTAAAAATGAAAATATTTAGATTCACGTTTTCCTTTGTGTAAAAATTTCATTGCGTTATTGTTATTCCACAAATTTTTTTTCTAAAATTTGACAAAATAACAAAGAAATTGCTTCTTGAATCATTCAAATCGATCAAAAACCGAGTCGCACAGAATTTTTCGAAAATAGCCATTTTTTGACAATTTTTCGAAATTCAGCACAGTGTAGCTGTCTCAATATTGGATATGGGGAGCTAATGTTGGGGCTTTCTCACTTTTTTTATATGTACTTTCACAGGAAAAATCAGCGAGGAAAACGGTTGACCCCCTGCGACCGGTTATGACCGAGAAGTACAAGAACAACCTATATATATATATATATATATATATATACATCTCTCGAAAGGGGTTTATAAAGCCCGTTTTTTTATATATAGGGGTTTATCGAGCCCGATTTTGATTATGCAGCCCGGGCTTCATAATATTTCTAAATATAGGGGCTTATGCGGCCCGACCTAGAGTCTATAACCCCAGGGTCCATTATTTCTTTAGTCACTTGCCATAGGAAACTCTGGGCTGTAGGTACTAATATACAGTCTTGGGCGAATTAAACCCCGATAAGTGTGTATATTATTTATATATATATCATAACTATGGGAATTGGTATATTTGAAGAGATATCAACGTATAGATCGGTACTTTTGAAGAGATGTCGGAATTTTGAAGAGACTCCTCAAATTTCTCAACGCAAGAATCGCGACTTTTGAGGAGAAATCTATACCCCCTTTTCCTAGAGTCGGTAACCTGAGGGTCATTATTTCTTTATTCACATTGTTCGAACTCTGAGCGAAAGGTTCACATCTCCTCAAAAGTAACAATTTACAAACATATATTTATCTGGAACGCTAGTATCGGGGACGGATCCATACACGTAACGCATGCTTCTGGGATTTTCGCATTTATCTGGGACGTCCCAGAAAACTTCTATCCGTAACGCAAGCTTCCAGGCTCACTAAAGCTAACAGTCACACAATATGAATTTGATTTCTTTAGTAGTTTTTCCGTAATTTTCTTCCGCAAAAGCGGGCGCCGCAGGCCCCCTGCGAAAGTCAATAACCTGAGGGTCATTATTTCTTTAGTTAAGCTCATTCTACAATGTTTATAATGTTTTCTCAATATATGGTACAGCTTCCATTGTAGGTAGACCCTAAGAAAATCACCGAAAATCCCGGAAGATTGCCTTCTGAATATATATATATATATATATATATATATATATATATATATATATATATATATATATATATATATATATATATATATATATATATATATATATATATATATATATATATATATATATATATATATATATATATATATATATATACAACTTGTTCGGAAAATGTATGCGTCTGTAAACATAATCCTGTAGAGCGCAAAATTCTAAGAAAAAGTTCCTTTACCATTTTTTCATATGACTAGTACTTTTCTAGTAACTGATGTGTTTAAATTGTTTGTTTTTAATAGGAATTGTATATCTATAGATATCATCTTATAAACATAGGTATACATTTTCTATTAAAAACAAAGAATTTAAACACATCAGTTACTAAAAAAATATTAGTCATATGAAAAAATAGTAAAGGAACTTTTTTCTTAGAATTTTGCGCTCTACAGGATTATGTTTACAGACGCATACATTTTCCGAACAAGTTGTATATATATATATAATTGTTTGTAAATTGGTACTTTTGAGGAGATGTGAACCTTTCGCTCAGAGTTCGGACAATGTGACTAAAGAAATAATGACCCTCAGGTTACCGACTCTGGGAAAAGGGGATATAGATTTCTCCTCAAAAGTCGCGATTCTTGCGTTGAGAAATTTGAGGAGTCTCCTCAAAATGTCGACATCTCTTCAAAAGTACCGATCTATACGTTGATATCTCTTCAAATATACCAATTTCCATAGTTATATATATACATATATATAATAAAATAATAATTTTTTTATTTTTATATATGATTAGTGTTTTAACTTATTATTATTTTAATTTAACATTTCATAGTAGAAAAATTTGAAAATTATTGTTTAAACAAATGGATTTTAAAACTCTGTTAGTTGATTTTCTATCAGCGATTCAAAAACCCCATACAAATCTATTCAGCTTGTTCGGGTAACAGCCCAGCTTCTTCTGATCATTAAAAAAAAGTAAATTTTTATGTATTGATCTTGAACTGACCTTGAAAATTTTTTAAACATTTTATCTACAATTTTCGCTCAAAGTACTTATTATAACCTTCATTTTAAGAGTGTCCCCATCCCAATCGGTCAGTTCCAAAAGAAGATATTTTATTTTGTCCAGACATGTTCATTTGGGCCCACTGTGCGCCAGTTATGTTAAGGGGGCTAGACACATTTTTTCTCTGAAATAAGAAGTCACATTTTAATACATAAATGTAAACTAATTATTTCATACTTTTTACATAGAAAAGTGGGTATATTTACCTTACCTTAAAACTTTCTCCGATGGGCCTTTTATATGGTCCAGAACCATAGTCATCGATGAAACAAGTTTTTTCACTAACCGTAAGCTTTGAAATTTTCCTGTGAATGGATTGACTCCAGATTTGAACTAAATTACTCCTGAATAGTATAATTCTCATATGAGTGTAGGGATTTTTGATCTAATGAGAAAAAAAATTGTGCTGTTTTTCAAGAGTTTTTTTTTTAATTTTTTTAAATTTTTTATATTTTTTCATAATTTTTCTGATTTAAAAATTTTTTCCGACATTTAATCCTAAATCCCTACACTCATATGAGAATTATACTATTCAGGAGTAATTTAGTTAAAATCTGGAGTCAATCCATCCACAGGAAAATTTCAAAGCTTACGGTTAGTGAAAAAACTTGTTTCATCGATGACTATGATTCTGGACCATATAAAAGGCCCATCGGAGAAAGTTTTAAGGTAAGGTAAATATACCCACTTTTATATGTAAAAAGTATGAAATAATTAGTTTACATTTATGTATTAAAATGTGACTTCTTATTTCAGAGAAAAAAGGTGTCCAGCCCCCTTAATGGGTAAATGTGGCTAAATTCCGATTCACGGGGAATGAAATAAAACGTCACAAAACCACACACAAAGTTTAAAGGAAGGTGTTCTTTATTATATACGTCTTTACAACTCGAAGACCCGACAGAAACTAAGCGTGACTAAATTATATGATTGACACCAACTCATTACTTTCCCTTATTTCTTGATAACTTGAAACTGCAAGCTGGCACGGCTAGCAGCCACACGTGGGTGGTTAGCGCAAGGAGTGTTACATTACTCGCGCGATTCATATTGTTATATATTAGTCTATTGCCATCGAACATGAAAAGAACGAAAGCGTTGCTAAGCGATTAGTTTGTTGTTTTCGATTCAATTTAGTTGTTGACTTAGTTGATTCGAGAGCTTATTGTTGATACATTTAATCTTTTGTGTTATTTATCTTTAATAAATTACATCCTTGTTTTTATAAATAGTTGTTACTATTTATTTTGTGTTTGTGTGATTGTAACATTTTGGGGGTTCGTCCCAAGATTTTGAAGACGAAATGAAGGGATTTGAGAAGTCAGCGAAAACGACGCGTACACCTTTACTGAAAATTTAAGTCAACATCAAACAGCACCGATAAAAAACACCCCGTGGCGGAGCTACGGGTACGCGACGATGAAGTGATCGAGCGTCAGCGTACCATCGATGAACTGCGGATAGAGCGACTCTCTTTCCAGGAACAACTTGCTCAGTCTCGTCAAAAATTAAACCAGATGAGTACAACGCCACATTCTAATACACAAACAACACAACACAAGTAACAGATATACGCAATTAGATTAGGTGATAGTTTATTTGAAAACACGGGATCACTTATTGAAAATTCGGTTACAATACGGGAGTTAGGGAAACTCTTCAATTAAAGCGCATAACTTCTCTTAAGATTGCTCTTGCACGAGCTTTAGAAGTAAAACTTATTAAGGAGCAGAATAGGAACTCAATTTCACAACAGAATACTCTAAGCTAATTAAGGAACTGTCTCAGTTGCTAGGAATTCGGAAGACTAGGGCCACACCATTACACCCTCAATCGAATGGTCAGGTAGAAAGACAAAACAGAACGATACTAGTATACTTGTCCAAGTACATAACAGACAACTAAAAAGATTGGGGTCGTTGGATTTCCTTGTATCTTTTAGTTTACAGATCCTCGGTACACTGGGGCCACACCAGCGGAGATGTACACCGATACAGACTTGAGGCTTCCTCTAGATTTGATACGCGGATGTCCTCCAGAAGAAGAAGAAGATTGTCTTAACAATGGCAGCTACGTCCAGAGACTAAAAACCAACATCAATAAAATTCGCCAATCAGCACGAAAAAACATTTTGAAACCTACCACGATAGGTAATTTCTTCTGCTCTACTCACGGTTATTTTGAGCCGTGGTTTTTCCCGAGAGACACAGGGCAAATGCCAGAGCAGGGACAGAGGTGAGGTTCCACGGCGTGCCAATTCCCCACTTGTGACCAAGTATTACCGACAAGACTTTATCCACCGATGATGACATGATGATACCTAAAAATGACGATTCTACATTTTAAGAGACCAGTCCTCTGACCGGATGAGTCACGGATCAACCCGCTCAAAAACTAGACGATTCCAAAAATATTTCAAAATGATTTCAAGATGATTTCAAGATGATTTCAAGCTGGACCAATTCAAGAGACGGGCCCTTGGTCCGGGTGAGCCAAGGATCAGCCCGCTTGAAGATGATGCCATTTTGATTCGGTTTTGGATGAGGAAGACTATTTTTCAAGAGACGGGCCCTTTTGGTCGGGTGAGCCAAGGATCAGCCCGCTTGAAGAAGACGCCTTCTCTTTCGTTTTTATCTTAAGATTGTCGGGATGAAAATCTGAAAAGAGGGGGAATAATGTTATGTATTAGTCTATTGTCATCGAACATGAAAAGAACGAAAGCGTTGCTAAGCAATTACTTTGTTGTTCTCGATTCCATTTAGTTTTTCAGTTAGTTGATTCGAAAGCTTATTGATGACACATTTAATCTTTTGTGTTATTTATCTTGAATAAATTATATCCTTGTTTTTATAAATAGTCGTTACTATTTATTGTGTGTCTATGTGATTGTAACAATATATACAGATATATTGTATCTTATACTCTTAAACTCTTATATACATGGAGCGCTCGCGGTCGCACGTATCGCATGCGCTTTTTCGCTGTATATTATACTTATGTGCGAACAGAGGCTAACCGAGATAGCCGTTACGGCTGCTGCAATAGTACTCATGCACGCAGCGCTTTGCCAGAATCCCGTTGTCGAATCAGTGTTGAGCTTTTTCCTTTTGTTTTTCTTTTTTCTCTTTCTTTTTTCCTTCTGTTTCTCCTCTTCGCGGTATTAGTGTATATGTGCATGTGCCGCGAGCATTTTTTCGTAATTGAGATTGTGTAGATATATGTAGGTAGGAAACCCGTGAGCGGCTAATCGTCACCTTTCGTTAAAATTGTATAAAATTTAACTCTATATTTTGTTATTAATCGGAAGTAATGAAACAGTAGTTTTCCTTATATAATTCAACAGAATTTGACTTTACAACAAAATTTTAAATACAAAAGTTGTGGATAACATTGATTCAAAACTTTTTTTTCTATTTAACATTTCCATAAATCAAAATAAAAACAATTATTATAATTATGATAAAAATTACGAAAACAAAGTTTTTTTTATTTTAAATATAACTGCGATCATGGTACTTATATTTAATATTTCCATGCACTTTAATCATATCAACAATACTTAATAAATTCATCATAGACTATTTAAAAATTTATCTACATATACCTACATGTGTAGAATTAAAACACAAATATTCAACAAAAAAGAAGAAATAGATGTGTAAAAGTAAATGCATAATTTTAATGATAACAACGATGAAAATAAAGTATTACAATTTATGCAATAATAAAATTATAAGGTTCTCCTGAGCATTGCGGTCGTGCCTATTATGTAAAAACAAAGTTTTTGCATAGGGAGGGGGGAGGACGACGAGCGAAGCGAGAAGCAGGTGTGCGGGCATGACGGGGGGGGGGGGGTTGGCGTGTCGAGCGCAATGAGAATAATCCATCGCGCGCTTCGATCTTAGAATAGTTTCTCCTGCCACAGTTTCCCCTTGACGCAACCTAATCGTACTCCACCCAATTATCATCACAAGCAACGCGATTCTCTTTAATTCGCGAGCTAAATCGATGGAGAGGGACCCGCACTTCTCTTCCTATGCACGCACACCCGATGACGTAACCGCGAAAATACAAGGGCCGAGGAGGCAGAAGAAAAGGGCCACTCGGTGACAGCAAAACTATCGCTCACCGTACGTACGTCGAAGCTGGAGCCGGGGCTGAGGTCCACGAGGGCGCTCGTTCTCTCTCCGCTGTCTTCACTCTCTCTCTCGACACAATCCTCCCTGATGCTATCTCTCTTCTGGACCTTCTCTCCTATCCTCCTCACTCTCCACGTTGTCACGCTTATCACTCTCTCTTGACACTCCCTACAACTACTCTCAAAACTACACTTCAGCCCCTCAAAACTATACACCACGCTCTCCAACGACTACTCCTACACTCTCAACACTATACTTTACACTTTCAAACTCTTCCTACACCCTCATCTACTCTTTCTGCACCCCAAGACTCATCGACACGGCTACTCACTAGCACGGCTCACATTTTATTTATTTGACATTTATTTTATTAAAAAAAAAAGTAATATTTTAAAATATAAAATTAAAAAATTGCTATCTACCCTGAGATTAGCTTACTCACATTTTCAAAATCATATATAATAACTCCATTTTTTACATTATAAATATATTATTATTAAATAGTTGTGTATCTTAACTATAAATATTTGTGTACATATTATAAAAATTGAAATTATACTTTATATGATTATTTTATCCAAAAATGGGAGTTCAAAAAGAAATATAATTTAAGAAAGTCAAAATTCTTTTCGAAGTTCGTGTTTCTTTTAAGTTTATCAAATATATGTCCAGTTGAGCTTTTTAAAAAGATATAAATGATTATAAACGCAAATAGTATGTTACATGCATGAGAGTGAGAATGACAGAAAGACTGTCATTGTATATGATGTACTTTCGCTGAGTCAAAAAACTATAACGATTCAAGAAATCATCTTAATTACGTCTATTAATTGCTTTAATAAATAAATTTTTAAATTTATAAACGCTCGAGGACCAGAATTTAGGGTATTCTATTGTATGTGTATCCATATTTTCTTCTTATTTTATTTTTTGTTATTTCACACTTATTTTATTTAACTTCTTTAAGACACAAATAATTATTTATCGCTCGGCATGTCATAAGTCCGCACTTATGCCACCGATTGGCATGACAGTGGATTTATGTAAACGTGCTATGAAATATCGTACGACACGAGTGCCTTCAGTGGCATTGGCCACTTATGGCACTAGTATCGCAATAAACTATTTTAGTATTAATTAGTTTGACATGTTCAGTAAATAAAACAAGATTAATGATAACGTATGAGTATTACCATTAAAGTATGATTAATGATAAAGTATGAGTACACCATCTTCATAAAATACAAAAGAAAATAAAATATTATGTAAACACAAATATCAGTGGCAGCTAATAAAAACATTTACATAAATTTCTAAAGTCAAAATGAGTGTATATAAAATTATATGACCATGAACCATAAACGTTTCAACTTAAAAATTTGTATCTCAAAATTGAGAGAGGGTAATTCTTACTATATTCACTTCTTCAATCGCAATTATTCCAAAAATTAGTTCAAACTCAAAATAATTGGCCAGCGTATCTGACTAATTCCATATTTCTGCAGAGTTCGCTGTAAATTAACCTCAATAAAAAAAATGCAAGTACACAACACTCCCGCGTATTGCGCGTCATTTCCATTTTCTAGTAACATATACATAAAACCGTTCCCGAAAAATTACGATTTGAAAAGAAACCCGATTTACGATTTACCCTAAGAACTCATGTAATAAATAATATACAAACTGTACATCTCCATCAAATTTGAAAGTAATTAAATTTTTCTCTAGTTATTGTGCGACATAGAAAGTCATTTCCAGAAATACCAAAATTTTAAATATCAAATATCTCAAAAACTAACCATACACTGAAAAAAGATTGTCGCGTCGGGTGCCCTCCGTGGCTCTCAGCTCCTCCTGTTTACAGGGCGTCTGACACGCCGTCGTCTTTGCTCGTATACCGCTCTCTTCCGCGCGACTGCAGCGCACGCGCGGCGTACGAGTTGTTCAAAACAGACCCGTGAGGCAGTGCGCGCCCTTGCGCGGACGCGTGGTGCGCTGAAAAGGACAACATAGGCGCTAAACGGGCGGCCTATACTCCTTAACCTACAGCGCACCCGTTACACTGCAGAGAGCGCTGCCGATGCGCCAAACTTTTTTCAGTGTATAATCTGGATGTAATTTTACACAGGTATTGTATATATCGCATATAAAAAACCGCTGCTAACTGCTATAGCAGAATGCTTTCTCAAAGAGAATTGATAAATTACATCAAATAATTTTGTTAAATGTACATTTTAATATAAAATTTCATTCTTTCTGTATATCTGATTTTTCATCAATATAATTATTCAAAATGAACAAAATTATATTTAAAATAGTTATGTAGTAATTATTAAATTGCAAATTAAAAAGTTTAAGGTATTATCACCCGCTGTTTATTGAATTTATAAATTAATTGCATTTCCTCGAAATTTCTTCGGTGTTTTCTTCGGAAACCTGCTAACTCGGTGTTTGCTTCAAAACCCCGCCAACTCAGCGAAGACTTCGAAAATCCACCAACTCATAGAGTGGTTTCAAAATTATTTTCGATTTTTCCATATTTTTCTTTATCTTTTTAACCGACTTAATAATATCCGATTGGGCCGAAAAATATGGATAGGTAGGAAATTTCAAGACCTTTCAACAAAAATAGGCCTACTTCCGACCGATATCCAAACTCAGAGCAAAAAAAAATTATTATCGATATTTCCATAGAATTCTTTATTTTTTTTAACCGACTTAATAATATCCGATTGGGCCCAAAAAAAAGATGGGTAGATAGGAAATTTTAAGACCGTTCAGAAAATGAGACTACTTCCGACCGATATCCAAACCCGGCGTAAAAAAAAATTATTTCGATTTTTCCATAGTTTTCTTTATTTTTTTCAACGACTTAATAATATCCATTCGGGCCGAAAAAAAATATGGAAAGATAGGAAATTTCAAGACCTTTCACAAAATGGGCCTATTTCCGGCCGATATCCAAACCCCCAGAGCCAAAAAAAATTATTTTCGATTTTCCCATATTTTTCTTTATTTTTTTTAACCGACTTAATAATAGCCGACAAAAATATGGATTGATAGGTAATTTCAAGGCCTTTCAGAAAATGGGCCTACTTCGATATCCAAATTCGGCGATGAAAAACAAAATTTCGATTTTTCGACATTTTGCTTTATTTTTTTTAACCGACTTAATATTATCTGATCAACTGTATAATTGAACTTGCACAACTTTAAAATAAGCTTTAAATACCTGCCAAAGATAAACTTGATATCTCTGGCCAGTTTCGAGTTATGCTGCAGACAAATTTATGACACACACACACGCACACATACACGCACACACACGCATGCACGTACACGTACATACACACAGACATTTTCTAGAAAATGTATATCTCGACTCAGGGAGCTCAGAAATATCGAGAATCATCGAATCTCGAGGTCGAAAAATTTCACCTTTACCAAGCTTTCTCTTTGAGAAAGCAATAGTCTATAACTTTCAAAGTGATACATGAAGTGGTCATTGAGAAATTACAATTTTGAAAAAACATAACAAATTTGAAACTAAAATATCTCTAAAAATGATGAGACAATTCTTTTACTTAAGTGACTTATACGATAAATATAAAACTCTATTTCTGCACAAAATTTCAACATGATTAAACCAATTTTTTTCTCTAGTTATCATACGACAAAGAAAATGACTTTGTAAAATACGAAAATTTTAAATATCTAATATCTCAAAAAGTAAAATGGTCTTGATAAAAATTCGCACACATATTATCTTTATCACAAACAACATTGTCTAAAAATATAGAGCTGATTCATCTAGCCGTTCTCGAGAAATCAATTTTGCTCGCGTATTCAAATTTCATAAAAAAGGAATTTTTTTCAATTTTCAATTTTTTTCTCAAAAGCTAGTCGACAGAATGGATACAAATTTTTACAAATTATGGCCATTTATATTCTGCATTATCATAATTTTTTTCAAAAAATTGACCATTTATTTTTGAAGTTATAAGTTTTCAAAAAGAAAAAAACATGTTTTTGTTGATAACACAAGAACCGTAATAGAAAATGTAATTTTTTTTTGAAAATATAGGTATTTTACTTTCTCAAAGTGAAAGCTTGGTAACCGTGAAATTTTTCGACCTCGAGATTTCGATGATTTTCGATATTTCTGAGCTCTCAGAGTCGAGATATACATTTTCTAGAAAATGCCTGTGTGTATGTATGTATGTCTGTCTATATGTGTGTTATAAATTTGTCCGCAGCATAACTCGAAACTGGCCAGAGATATCAAGTTTATCTTTGACAGGTATTTAAAGCTTATTTTGAAGTTGTACAAGTTCAATTATATAGTTGATCGGATAATATTAAGTCGGTTAAAAAAAAGAAAGCAAAATATCGAAAAATCGAAATTTTTTTTTCGTCGCCGAATTTGGATATTGGTGGAAAGTAGGCCCATTTTATGAAAGGCCTTGAAATTACCTGTCAATCTATATTTTTGTCGGCTTGATCGGATAATATTAAGTCGTTTTAAAAAAATAAAGAAAAATATCGAAAAATCGAAATAATTGTTTTCTTCGCCGGGTATGGATATCGGTCGGAAGTAGCTCCATTTTCTGAAAGGTCTTAAAATTTCCTATCTACTTATATTTTTTTCGGCCCGATCGGATATTATTAAGTCGATTAAAAAAAATAAAGAAAAATATGGAAAAATCAAAATCTTTTTTTTTTTTTGCTGTGAGTCTCGATATCGGTCGAAAGTAGGCCCATTTTCTGAAACATCTTGAAACTTCCTATATACCCTATCTACCCATATTTTTTTGGCCCAATCGGATATTATAAAGTCGGTTAAAAAAATAAAGAAAAATATGGAAAAATCGAAAATAATTTTTTTTGGTTCTGGGGGTTTGGATATCGGTCGGAAGTAGACCAATTTTCTGAAAAGTCTTGAAAGTTCCTATCTATCCATATTTTTTTGGCCCGATCGGATATTATTAAGTCGGTTAAAAAAAATAAAGAAAAATATAGAAAAAACGAAAATAATTTTTTTTGGCCCTGAGTTCGGATATCGACCGGAAGTAGACACATTTTCTGAAAGGTCTTGAAATTTCCTATCTATCCATATTGTTTTTAGCCGGGTCGGATATTATTAAGGGGGTTAAAAAAATAAAAAAATATATGGAAAAATCAAACATAATTTTTTTGGCTCTGGGTGTGGATATCGGTCGGAAGTAGGCCCATTTTCTGAAAGGTCTTGAAAATACCTATCAATCCCTATTTTTGTCGGCTCAATCGGATGATATTAAGTCGGTTAAAAAAATAAAGAAAAATATTGATATTTTTGTATAATGCAGCTAATGGTAGATTTCTTCTAATATCACAAATTCTTGAAGCTAATGGCCAAATTTACTACCACTCCGGTGTTATTAATTAAAAGGTGATTAATAAAACAACACCATTTTTTTCTTTTTATCCGTCGACGTTTCGGACAATTTTATTTTTGTCTCTCTTCAGGTATCTAATATATACAACAGTTGTTAATATTATTATAATAATGTCCAACACAGAAATATTTTTCACATGAAATAAATAAAACAGAATACAAAACTTACAATCAAAATGTTAAAAGTCCAAGTGTTACGTGGAAAACAGTCCACCTGTCAATAGTCACATAACCATTATTTCTCTTTATATAGTCTAATATTTAAATAAGTGTGTGTAATAAGGGGTGTAAACGTACATACATAAGACAGTATATGTAAGTAGGTGGGGCACAGCCCACTAACAGAGTTCGAGAACGGGAAGAGGTATTAGGCAAACACGTCTGCGAATACGATGGATAGTGTACCGCACATAGCCAGTGTGGCTAGGTAAACAATATATATCGTAATACTACGCATGTAAAAGTGGCGATTAATCGCCACAACCTGGTCACACTGCACATAGCTCTACTAGTCATATGCTCCTAATAGCTGCTCGTCTACAATACTCAGTTATTCTAATTCTAAGAGGACAAAAATTCGACATTATTAATCAAAATGCTGTATTCCTTTGGTAATTTTGTAATTTCAAATTGTTTATTCATAAAATTTTTTTGCGTATGTATATATAAAGCTTCTGTGAACAATCTTTTACCGGTGTTGAATTCTGTATCTAAAATTTTTACGTCTTGAAAATTTATATTATGTGAGTTCTCTGTTTTATGAATAAATAATGAAGAATTTTTATTCCCATCACAATATTTTTTATGATGTTCTTTTATTCTAACGCCTAGACGTCTACATGTCTGTCCTACGTAGGACGCATTACAATTTTCACAATTAATTTTATAAATAACATTAGACTTATTACATTTTTTATTCTTATCCTTGCCTAATATTATAACTTTATTCAATTTATTATTCATGCTAAATACTACATTTGTGTTAAGGCATTTAAAAAAATTTTTGTGAAGCCTTCTAATTCTTTAACAAAAGGTATACTTATAAAAGTCTTATTAACACTAATACTTCCAGGTGAGGAACTAGACATCGAATAAATCTTTTTTAGTCTTTTTTTTATATAGAAGTTAAGTAAATCTAGTGGATAATTATTATATTTCAAGACATCTTTAATGAAAAAAATATTTTTTTTGTGAAAGGATTTATGCGACAGCTTTATTGCCCGATCAACCAAACTATAAATAATTGCATTTTTATTCACCAAAGGATGGTGAGAATTAAAATTGAGATATCTGCCAGAGAAAGTAGGTTTTCTATACCAATTCGTTATAATATGTCTCTGATCATTAATCATTATTTTTAAATCCAGAAAACTAATACTATTATTTTTGAATCTTTCTACTGTAAACTGCAAGTTTTTATCATACAAATTAAAGACGTCTAAGGTATGTTCAATATCATTTTTTTGTATGCATAATATAATATCATCTACATACCGAAAATAAAACAAAGGCTTGGAATGTAATTTGTTCTAGATCCTACATAACAATATCAGATAAAATAGGACTAATCGGATTTCCCATAGCACAACCAAAAGTTAGTCTATAAAATTTTTCATTGAACTGAAAAAAAAATATTATTTAATATGAACTTAATAACCTTAATAAATTCAGAGCAATTCAGATTGATTTTATTATACAATTGGTGCCATCTCTTTTCTATAGCATTGTACACCAAATATTCAGATACATTTGTGAATAAACTGACAACATCAAAGCTAATAATTTCGTAGTCGTGCGGAATTAGAATATTATCAATTTTTTCTTTTATTTTTTCACTATTGTCAATATGACAAAACGGAGTTTTTAAGTTATTTTGTAAGAATTTTGCGAAAAATTTTGAAATAAAATAAGAAGGTGAATTTATGGTAGAGATGATGGGTCGAACTGGGAAACCCATTTTATGTATTTTAATCAACCCATATGCTTTGGAAATGTTCAATTTTTGTAAAACTGGTTCTAATGTTTTTCCATTAGATATGAAGACGATTTTGTTTAACCATTTTGTCAATTCATTAGTTTTCCTTTCTAACGAAGATAGAGGATTTGATTTGATTTTTTCATAATATTTTTTATCACCAAATAACGATTCTACTTTTTCATTATACGATGCTTTTGTAATAATCACTGTGGCATTTCCTTTATCAGCTCTTGTTATTAAAATATCCTGATTTCGTTTCAAAAATTCTTTAGTTTTAACTAAATCCATTTTAAATTGCTTATCAACATGTGAATGAATCGATAACTCTTTATTATAAAATTTTTTTATAACATTAAGAAAACTAAAAGAAGGTAGTTCAATATCCGAAACATTGATACACCATTTTTCTGCTTTCAAAGTCGAATCCACGGGGTCGACAACCTGTGTGTTGTTATTTCGGAGATTGACCCCTACTTTATTAATCGCTGAATCTCCTCTATATCTATCTCTTTCTAATTCACATTTATATTTTTTGAAATAAATGCCATTGAGTTTTCTATCTAATTTAATTTTCACTTTATCCATAATAAAAATAAGTTTACTTTTGTAATATTGCATAAATAATATAATCAAATCATTTCCAACTACCTTTTCTATGTCACACACTGTTTTGTTAATTTCTTTATTAGTTTTATAAACTTGAGAATGTAAATCACAAATTTCTATATTTAACATTCGAAACATTAGATAATCAATAAGTTTTTTCTGTTTATATTTACAAATATGAGAGAACATATGATTGTTATTATTGTTAATATTGCATAAATAATATAATCAAATCATTTCCAACTACCTTTTCTATGTCACACACTGTTTTGTTAATTTCTTTATTAGTTTTATAAACTTCAGATGTAAATCACAAACTTCTATATTTAACATTCGAAACAATCATATGTTCTCTCATATTTGTAAATATAAACAGAAAAAACTTATTGATTATCTAATGTTTCGAATGTTAAATATAGAAATTTGTGATTTACATTCTCAAGTTTATAAAACTAATAAAGAAATTAACAAAACAGTGTGTGACATAGAAAAGGTAGTTGGAAATGATTTGATTATATTATTTATGAAATATTACAAAAGTAAACTTATTTTTATTATGGATAAAGTGAAAATTAAATTAGATAGAAAACTCAATGGCATTTATTTCAAAAAATATAAATGTGAATTAGAAAGAGATAGATATAGAGGAGATTCAGCGATTAATAAAGTAGGGGTCAATCTCCGAAATAACAACACACAGGTTGTCGACCCCGTGGATTCGACTTTGAAAGCAGAAAAATGGTGTGTCAATGTTTCGGATATTGAACTACCTTCTTATGTCAATGACATATTAAAGCTAGGCGAAAAGTTTAACTTTAATAATAGATTCGACGATAGACTGGCACTAAGTTTTGTTAAGAATTTTGAAGCTTTCCTTAAAAATTATCCGGAAAATGAAAAGATCCCGAAAATAAGAGGTAGTTTTCTTAATGTTATAAAAAAATTTTATAATCGATTCATTCACATGTTGATAAGCAATTTAAAATGGATTTAGTTAAAATTAAAGAATTTTTGAAACGAAATCAGGATATTTTAATAACAAGAGCTGATAAAGGAAATGCCACAGTGATTATTACAAAAGCATCGTATAATGAAAAAGTAGAATCGTTATTTGGTGATAAAAAATATTATGAAAAAATCAAATCAAATCCTCTATCTTCGTTAGAAAGGAAAACTAACGAATTGACAAAATGGTTAAACAAAATCGACTTCATATCTAATGGAAAAAAATTAGAACCAGTTTTACAAAAATTGAACATTTCCAAAGCATATGGGTTGATTAAAATACATAAAACGGGTTTCCCAGTTCGACCCATCATTTCTACCATAAATTCACCTTCTTATTTTATTTCAAAATTTTTCGCATAATTCTTACAAAATAACTTAAAAACTCCGTTTTCTCATATTGACAATAGTGAAAAACTAAAACAAAAAATTGATAATATTTTAATTCCGCACAACTACGAAATTATTAGCTTTGATGTTGTCAGTTTATTCACAAATGTACCTGAATATTTGGTGTACAATGCTATAGAAAAGAGATGGCACCAATTGTATAATAAAATCAATCTGAATTGCTCTGAATTTATTAAGGTTATTAAGTTCATATTAAATAATAATTTTTTTCAGTTCAATGAAAAATTTTATAGACAAACTTTTGGTTGTGCTATCGGAAACCCGATTAGTCCTAATTTATCTGATATTGTTATGGAGGATCTAGAATTACATTGCATAAACAAATTACATTCCAAGCCTTTGTTTTATTTTCGGTATGTAGATGATATATTATGCATACAAAAAAATGACATAGAACATACCTTAGACGTCTTTAATTTGTATGATAAAAACTTGCAGTTTACAGTAGAAAGATTCAAAAATAATAGTATTAGTTTTCTAGATTTAAAAATAATGATTAATGATCAGAGACATATTATAACGAATTGGTATAGAAAACCTACTTTCTCTGGCAGATATTTCAATTTTAATTCTCACCATCCTTTGGTGAATAAAATTGCGATTATTTATAGTTTGGTTGATCGAGCAATAAAGCTGTTGCATAAATCCTTCACAAAAAAATATTTTTTTCATTAAAGATGTCTTGAAATATAATAATTATCCACTAGATTTACTTAACTTCTATATAAAAAAAAGACTAAAAAAGATTTATTCGATGTCTAGTTCCTCACCTGGAAGTATTAGTGTTAATAAGACTTTTATAAGTTTACCTTTTGTTAAAGAATTAGAAGGCTTCACAAAAAATGTGTTTAAACGCCTTAACACAAATGTAGTATTTAGCATGAATAATAAATTAAATAATGTTATAATATTAGGCAAGGATAAGAATAAAAAATGTAATAAGTCTAATGTTATTTATAAAATTAATTGTGAAAATTGTAATGCGTCCTACGTAGGACAGACATGTAGTCTAGGCGTTAGAATAAAAGAATATCATAAAAAATATTGTGATGGGGATAAAAATTCTTAATTATTTATTCATAAAACAGAGAACTCACATAATATAAATTTTCAAGACGTACAAATTTTAGATACAGAATTCAACACCGGTAAAAGATTGTTCACAGAAGCTTTATATATACATACGCAAAAAATTTTATGAATAAACAATTTGAAATTACAAAATTACCAAAGGAATACAGCATTTTGATTAATAATGTCGAATTTTTGTCCTCTTAGAATTAGAATAACTGAGTATTGTAGACGAGCAGGTATTAGGAACATATGACTAGTACACTGAAAAAAATTTGGTACTCCAGCTGACCCGATGAGTACATACGCTACGCCGAAAGTAGGGTCGAATGTTGTACCGCGGTTCGGCACATCTCCTGCCACGTACTGGCACAGCTCCTGTCCCGTTCGGGACAAACGCTGTGCCAAAAGTGGGTGGTCTGACACACGCAGCGAAGGGGGCGCTGACGAACTGTGATGGAAACAGACGCCGTACCAAATTTTTTTCAGAGCTATGTGCGGTACACTATCGATCGTATTCGCAGACGTGTTTGCCTAATACCTCTTCCCGTTCTCGAACTCTGTTAGTGGGCTGCCTACTTACATATACTGTCTTATGTATGTACGTTTACACCCCTTATTACACACACTTATTTAAATATTAGACTATATAAAGTGAAATAATGGTTATGTGACTATTGACGGGTGGATTGTTTTCCACGTAACACTTGAACTTTTAACATTTTGATTGTAAGTTTTGTATTCTGTTTTATTTATTTCATGTGAAAAATATTTCTCTGTTGGAAATTATTATAATAATATTAACAACTGTTGTATATATTAGATACCTGAAGAGGGACAAAAATAAAATTGTCCGAAACGTCGACGGATAAAAAGAAAAAAATGGTGTTGTTTTATTAATCACCTTTTAATTAATAACACCGGAGTGGTAGTAAATTTGGCCATTAGCTTCAAGAATTTGTGATATTAAAAAATATTGATAAATCGAAAATATTTTGTACGGCATTGGATTTGGATATCCGTTGGAAGTAGTCACATTTTCTTAAAAGTCTTGAAATTACCTATCAATCCATATTTTTGTCCGTCGAAACGGATAATATTAAGTCGGTAAAAGAAATAACGAAGAATATGGAAAAATCGTAAATCATTTTTTTCATCGATTATACAGAAATTTTACTATAACATCCTAGAGCTACCATTACAAAATTAAAAAAAAAAAAAAAGAACGTCTGATTTAGAGGATATTTGAAACCTTCGCCGAGTTATATGGTTTTTGAAACCACTCTATGAATTGGTGAATTTTCGAAGTCTTCGCTGAGTTGGCGGGGTTTTGAAGCAAACACCGAGTTAGCAGGTTTTCGAAGAAAACGCAGAAGAAATTTCGAAAAAATGCAATTAATTTATAAATTCAATAAATAGCATGTGATAATACCTTAAACTTTTCAATTTGCAATTTAATAATTACTACATAACTATTTTAAATATAATTTTCTTGATTATTTTGAATAATTGTATTTATGGAAAATCAGATATGCAGAGAGAATGAAATTTTATATTAAAATGTACGTTTAAAAAAAATATTTAATGTAATTTATCAATTCACTTTGAGAAAGCATTCTGTTAAAGAAGATAGCATAAAAATATGCTCTTTTGAATACTATTAGTCTGATTCTAATATCTCAATGATATCATTAAAAAATTGCAAAAATAAATTTTGCGAAAATCGAAAATTCGAAATAAAACAAAAACGCATCAGCGAATCTAAAAGTGGATTTCCTTGTTGAGGAGGAAAAAAGTAAATATGCCCATGGTCTACAAAAAAATATGATTTTAATAAAAGCTTGAGACAAGATTTTACGATTCCCAAACTGAAATAAGTTAAAAAAAAAAATGATTTTCTATAATATTATGAAAAAAATGTAAATATTTTTATAGTAATTTTTTTAGAATGATTTAACCGTTTTTGGATTAATGAGTAACATTAAAATTTGTACTACAACAAACCATTATTAACAAGTTGTTTACAAATCTTTTTCTGAATATTTATTGCATATACTGAAACATTTCTCCAAGAAATGGTCAAATTATTAACAGTTGTTCGTTTATAATTATCTTTATCTTGAAATAAATTCATTTTCTTTTCAGTCTTTACTACAGATATGAAACAGATAGAGTCAGATTGAAAAGTACAACTAAATTTTCTTCTACTACTTTACCAACAAAAATGGGATCTCTAAGTAATATGAAACTTACGGATTCTTAAAGTTGTAATCATTCAACAAAATGCATATTGAAATTACATATCGAAATTATAATGTTCTATAACACTCTACCTTACTTAATCCGGTCCCATTAACGATTACACAATAATTAATAGATAAAGACAGTATAGGTTCTTGCATCTGGATATATACGTTGAAACGAATTTTATGTAAGGCAGAATCCATCTTAAATCAGTTGGCCCGCGTATGCCTATGTCACCGATCATTTTGGGATAAAAGTATTCATGTTTTTCTCCAAAAATTATTTAACCCCTATATTTTTATTTTTTTGTTGCAACAAAATTTCATGCGTTCAGCAATGTCGCAAAATTCCGAGAAAATCCTTACTTACAAATAAATTTTTTCAATGTATTTTCAAACAGCTACTGCTTCACGAGTTTTTTAAGCTTTTTAGCGTGCAACACATAATTCCACTCAGGTTTGAGCCCTCTTTCATGGTCTGTATGTTATTTTTAAAAAAAATAAAAAATACCCGAGCTATGCACTTTTTACTGAAAAATGCAGTTTTAAGAAAAATGCGTTTTTCTCGAAAAAGCCTATTTTTTTCTCAATTTTCTTTTCTCATGATAGAGGACGTAAATAGCTATCTAGGCGTGTTTGTGAGATTCGCGGGTTTCCGCTGGGATAGCGATCACTATTGAGATAACACACAAACAAATTTTTCACGCTTAGCGCTTATATATAATGATATAACAGTTAATATAAAGATGTTTATCTTTGTGCGTAATATACAGGTATGCACATATTTATGTATTTTTTTTATTTATTTACGTCTTTTAGATTTCTTATTTTTATAATAACTACCTTTGTTTTTCGGCTTCATTATCTTACTTCAGTAAGGGGACGATCAGCGGGCTTTGCTGTCAAACAATGTATTTTATCATTGCACCTTTCTTTAATCCATAAATGAGTTTTTCGAATTCCAGGATACTTAGGAGTAGCAAGCCAATCAACATTTTTTACTTTTCTAAACTCTTCTATGTCAACGTCTTGTAAATGTATTATTTTAATTGCATATGTATATTTTTGAACGTGCTCTACAAAATCGTTGGCATTATGAATGGATTTTTCATGGGGCTCTTGCAGATTATGCGAAGTAGCATAATGCTTTATAAGTCCACCCACACCATCTACAGCTCCTTTACCGTGCCCAATAGCAGAGAACAACCATTTTATATGAAATGGTGCTCGTTTTAATTCATATAATTGAAAGCGATTTTTAAAGTGGCTAGTGGCACCGTCTGATACAATGGTAATTTTCAATCTCTTATCAAGGGGATTCGACACAAAGTTTCGCAGTCACAAGTGATGACCGAAAACATGATTCAGCATATGCTTTGCTAGCAGTAAAAACAATTATAACCTACTTGAAAGCCAATTGTTGTTATTCAATAAAACAAATTACCATTGTATCAGACGGCGCCAGTACCCACTTTAAAAATCGCTTTCAATTATATGAATTAAAACGAGCAACATTTGATATAAAATGCTACTGCTACTGGGCACGGTAAAAGAACTGTAGATAATGTGGGTGGATTTATAAAGCATTATGCTACTTCGCATAATCTTCGAGAGCCCCATGAAAAATCGATTCATAATGCCAACGATTTTGTAGAGCACGTTTGAAGATATACTGATGCAATTAAAATAACACATTTACAAGACGTTGACGTAAAAGAGTTTAGAAAAGTAAAAAATGTTGATTGGCTTGCTACTCCTAAGTATCCTGGAATTTGAAAAACTCATTTATGGATTAAAGAAACGTGCAATGATAATGTACATTGTTTGACAGCAAAGCCAGATGATCGTCCCCTTACTGAAGTCAGAATAATGAAGCCGAAAAACAAAGGTAGTTATAAAAATAAAAAATCTAAAAGACATAAATAAAAAAAAATACATACATATGAGGCGTTTTACGTCAAATGTCCCAGCGCGGCGCGCGAGCGCCAAATCGTGCTATATCTAGCTCATGTTTACGATACTAAACCGTACTTAAAAAAATTTTATGATAAACATTTCCAACGTATTTTTTCCTCAGCTTTCCAATGGTGTAGGCAGTTTTCCCGAAATTTTCCATTTTCGCCTTCAAAAAGTACAAAACGTGTTATATCTTAAAAAGTGTATTTTTAATATTTTTTTTTACCCTCTAGATCGAAAGCTGAGCATTTTTTACGTAGGAAAGGATAGTTTCCAAAGAGTGCCTGAAAGGTTTTCTGCGAGAAATAGAATGCGAAAGAGTAGACGCATCGCCTTTCCGGCGCGCGGGACTACGCGGTACAGCACGCGGGCTGCGCTCGCCTCGTTGCCTAATAATAATCTTTTATAATCTTTAATTCTTTACCTGTGTTTTTTTATTCTTAAATAACGCATGGAGTAATATTTTATTAATTATTTCATAAAACAATAAAATTTCAAAATTAACAGCAATATGTGCTAACTCTTGTACTAACGTTTGTTTTTCAGTCTAGATAACTTTTTTGTTTTTTTTTTTACGTGCTATATCTCGAAAAGTATATTTTTAGTATTTTGTTTTACCCATAATATTGAAAGCTATCCTTTTTTCAGGTAGGAAAGGATATTTCCCAAAAAGTGTCCAAGATGTTTTATGCTATGCAAATAAAACGCGAAAGATTATATGCACGGCAGGGCGAAAGCATATTCTACGCTACGCACGGTACAGCGCGGTTTGCCGTGCGACACGGAATCATTTATTTTTCATTCGGTAGGTGGCGTCCACACTTTTTACTCTGTATGCAAATTGTCACGTCAAAAGTATATAATTACCATAACTTTTTATCTTTTTCCTCCTCGAATTTTTTCGAATTTGTCGTTGATAGCAAAGAAAAAGCTTGCCATTTCTGTTATAAACGATTAAAATGGATTCACATTGGAAATTGAAATGTATAAATCCTTTAAATAAAAATGATCACTCTGCATCTAAGAATTTGACTGATTTTCCAACACTTTTAAGAAGTGCATTTCCTTTAGTACCTGAAAATGCTAAAATATGTTTAACCTGTTGACGCCAAATTTATAAGCAGAGATCAAATTTACCTCAAACTGATGCTAAAAAAGCTAAAATAGTGTGCGATGATGAATATCATAAAGCTGGTGTTGCAGTTCTCCAACAAATTAAGAAAAAATTTTCAGTGTTAACAAATAAGCAAGAAAGAATTCAGCTATTAACTCTTGCACCGGAGTTTTGGTCTCGTAAGAACTTGATGCGAGAATTCAATTGCAGTGAACGGGAGGCTCGTGAAGCGAAAGATTTGGTAGCAAATAGCGGAATATTTTCAATACCTGCTAAGAAACGTGGCAAACTACTTCCAGCTGATACTGTAAATTCTGTCAAATCTTTTTATGAGAGAGATGATGTAAGTCGAATCATGCCGGGTTCAAAAGATTATCTATCTATTAAACAGAGTAATGGCAAAAGAGAACATATTCAAAAAAGATTACTGCTTGGTAATTTAAATGAATTGTATAGTTTATATAAAAAAGAAAATGAGTACGTTAATATTGGTTTTACGAAATTTACAGAATTGAGGCCACCATATTGTGTTTTAGCTGGGAGTAGCGGTACACATAATGTATGCGTGTGTGGGCATCACGAAAATGTGAAGCTCATGCTAAGTGCTATGGACATAGAAAATTTAACTAAAGACACCCAATTGCCCCTGAAAAACTATCACGATTGCATCCAAGCCATTGTGTGTAATGATTCACACGATAGATGTTATTTGGGTGACTGTTTGGATTGCCCCAATACGTCTATATTACGAAAACATTTACTTAAATGTTTTGATGAAAATGATATTTTTCAAATCGAGTATCAATCGCGGTTTCAAACAGATAGGTATACAATAGCTTCCAAAACTGTAAATGTGCACGAATTTATGGACATACTGGGGGAGAAATTAATGAAATTAAAAACTCACGATTTTTTTGTTAAGAAACAATCACTTTTTGTAAATAACATAAAAAGCAATCTTCAAGAAGGAGAATTTCTCGTGTGTTGCGATTTTGCAGAAAATTATGCTTTCGTTATACAAAATTCTACACAATCCTTCCACTGGAATAACAACCAAGCAACAGTTTTTACAGTTGTAGTGTACTATAAACAAAACGATGAACTCAAACATGTAAGCATTGCTGTGATTTCCGACAACTTAAATCATGACACCGTAGCCGTTTATGAATATCAAAAAATAGTAATATCTTATCTTAAAACTAATTTTGCAGTCAAGAAAGTTTATTATTTGACTGATGGAGCAGGTCAGCATTTTAAAAATAAATTCAATTCTCAAAATCTTCTTTTTCACGAGAAAGATTTTGGAGTTACAGCTGAGTGGCATTTTCATGCCACAGCACATGGCAAAGGTGCGTGCGATGGTATAGGCGCGAACCTAACAAGAGGTGCAAAACGAGCGAGTTTACAAGTTTCTTCTAGTAATCATATTTTAACGCCAGAAGAGCTGTATAACTGGGCTAAAGATTACTGCAAAGAAACGAAAGTTTTTTATAGCAGTAAAGAATCGTATAAAGAAACGGTTTTGAAAGTAAAACCAAGACTGAACAAAGCTAAATCTATACCAGGCACGTTACTGTATCATGCTATTATTCCAATAGATGAAAGTACATTGAAGCTCAAAAAAACCTCTCTTAGTTCTGAGTGTAAAATCTTCCCTAAGAAAGCTGTGAAACCAAAAACAAAAAAATTATCTACAATGAAAAACAAACGTTAATTTAAAAATTTTATTTTTTTATGAAATAATTAATAAAATATTACTCCATGCGTTATTTAAGAATAAAAAAAAAAAACAGGTAAAGAATTAAAGATTATAAAAGATTATTATTAGGCAACGAGGCGAGCGCAGCCCGCGCGCTGTACCGCGTAGTCCCGCGCACCGAAAAGGCGATGCGTCTACTCTTTCGCATTCTATTTCTCGCAGAAAACCTTTCAGGTACTCTTTGGAAATTATTCTTTCCTACGTAAAAAATGCTCAGCTTTCGATCTAGAGGGTCAAAAAAATTTTAAAATACACTTTTTAAGATATAACACGTTTTGTACTTTTTGAAGGCGAAAATGGAAAATTTCGGGAAAACTGCCTAGACCATTGGAAAGCTGAGCAAAAAATACTCGTACGTCGGAAATGCTTATCATAAAATTTTTAAGTACGTTTTAGTATCGTAAACATGAGCTAGATATAGCACGATTTGGTGCTCGCGCGCAGCGCTGGGACAGTTGACGTGAAACGCCTCATATGTGCATACCTGTGTATTACGCACAAAGATAAACATCTTTATATTAACTGTTATATCATTGTCATATCACTATATAAGCGCTAAGCGTGAAAAATTTGTTTGTGTGTTATCTCATTAGTGATCGCTATCTCAGCGGAAAACCCGCGAATCTCAAAAACACGCCTAGATAACTATTTACGTCCTCTATCATGAGAAAAGAAAATTGAGAAAAAAATAGGCTTTTTCGAGAAAAACGCATTTTTCTAAAAACTGCATTTTTCAGTAAAAAGTGCATAGCTCGGGTATTTTTTATTTTTTTTGAAAATAACATACAGACCATGAAAGTGGGCTCAAACCTGAGTGGAATTATGTGTTACACGCTAAAAAGGTTAAAAAACTGGTGAAGCAGCAGCTGTTTGAAAATTACATTGAAAAAATTTATTTGTAAGTAAGGATTTTCTCGGAATTTTGCGACATTGCTGAACGCATGAAATTTTGTTGCAACAAAAAATAAAAATATACGGGTTAAATAATTTTTGGAGAAGAACATAAATGCATTTATCCGAAAATGATCGGTGACATAAGCATACGCGGGCCACCTGATTTGTGATGGATTCTGCCATAAATAATTTGAACACAAGTAAAGCCAATACGAAATTCTTGTATCTTATCAAGAATAAAAATCGTCTTATGAAACCAAGTTTAAGTAATAATCAATTTTCAATAATTTGGTATTACGACATTAAATTTTACAAGTACTGAAATACGTGACCATTTATATGAAAAGATTATGCCGATAGAATTTTTATAGATATTACCAATAACGATACTGTAGTGACAAGGATGTAGAGACAAAGACGTAGAGACACAGACGTAGAGTTGGGCGCGCAGAGACAGAGTGGGAGAGACAGAGACATAGAGATCGAGTGGGAGAGGCAGAGACGTGGAGGCAGAAACGAAGAGACAGAGACGTAGAGATAGGCGTGAGAGACAGAGACGTAAAGACAGAGTCGGAGAGACAGAGACATAGAGACAGAGCCGGAGGGACAGAGACGTGGAGACAGAGACGTAAAGACAGAGTCGGAGAGACAGAGACATAGAGACAGAGCCAGTGAGACAGAGACGTGGAGACAGAGACGTAGAGGCAGGGATGTAGATACAGAGACGTAGAGACAGGCGCATGGAGGCAGAGTCGTAGAGACAGAGACATGGATACAGAGACGTGGAGACAGAAACTTAGAAACGAAACATAGAGATAGAAACGTAGAAACAGGGATGCAGAGACAGTATTGTGGAGACAGGTGCATAGAGACAGAGATATAGAGACGGAGACATGGAGACAGAGACGTGGAGACAGAAACATTGAGACAGGCACGTGGTGATGGGGACAGAGACGTGGAGACGAAGACGTGGAGACAGAGACGTGGAGACGGAGATGTGGAGACAGTGACATGGAGACCGAGATGTAGGGACAGGGAAGTAGCGACAGAGCTGTCGAGACGGAGACGTAGAGACAGAGTCGGGCACAAACAAAATTAGAAGTTTTGAAAATTTTAAATTTTGAGTACATCAAAATTATATGTGATGAAATGGAATGGATATAAAATGGAAAATGGAAACAATTTTCAAAAAGTTTTGAAACAAGAAGCACTAAATTAAATCAGGTAATTGTAAGACAATTCAATTTATAAAATTTATTTAATATAATTTCATTTTTACCTTATTGATGTTTTTCAAAATTTTAGTAATATAGACAGTCCATTAGGGCTACTGGGGATATCACTTACAAATAAAACGTATCTTTCTATTTACCTCTAAGGTGATGTGGAAAAAATAGAACACAATATATCTTCTTCAATATATTTGCAAATCGATTAACTTAAAAATTAATTGAGTTAATGTTCTGAATTGAAAACTTCTCGTAATCGTCAATTTACAAAAAAATTTCATCCCTGCCGTTGTGCAGTCCCTTCTTAATTTTATAGCTCCTCCTTAAAATATAAATCGAATCCAATAAAATTAAAATTAATTTCAATGCACGTGTAAGTATAACACATTATACTATGCAACTCCTCTTTAATTTAAAGCTCCTCATTAAAATAAGATTTCCTTTAAGTCTATAACATTACCATTATCGGTTATAACAATCAGCGAAAAATATATGTGCTTCGTTTGAACATTAAGGGAATTCTCCCGATACCAAACTAGGGAAAATGAGGGCCATTGATCTATTTGTTAATTTACAAAGTGAATGTTGTTCAAGAAAGTCTTACAATAGCTTCTTAACCAATTAATAATTATACATTCAAACAAAAGAATTCTATTGGTAAGGAAGTTGATTTGACTCATTCTTTGAGGTTAAATGTACCGTTTTCTAATACACTAAATTTTTTTTAATACATAGAGGTATACAATGATACATTTTAAGAGCAATAATCGTTCGTCGCATGCTTATCTTTGGATGAAAATTTTTTCATTATTTTTAATGCCCTGCAAAATACGTAAATTTGTGCGAATTCCCATAAGACTCCAGGTTAAATTACTTAAACGAAAACATTAATGTCTTGCTTCCTAGGTCCCTTTTGGTAAGAAAAATTTAACTGAGTTATTTCAAGAGTTATACTAACCAGTCCTTCAAATTTTATTAAAATCTGCTTTCTTATTCAAAATCGAGAGAATTCCTTTAATCTATTCCTTAAACGATTATTTGTAATATATTTTAATATGAGAAGGGCTATTGGCGAATGATACCACTTTAAATAAAAATCCAACGCGTCTGTTAATAGTATCTCAAAGGTGACGTTGGAACCTTTTTTTCGTTTCAATAAAAAAAAGAAGAATTGAAAGCTTCTCTTAAGCGTTACGTTGAATGTTTAAATTCATATAATATATGAAAAATATCTATTACAACTCGCCCTGAAACCAAGAATGTTACTTATTTTTTGTCAAAGGCGGAGCGAGTAGGGGGGTACCCGCATAGTATATATATGGGACGTTTCACGTCACTTTTACCCCCCTCTGTCCAAAAATTGAGAAGACGTACGAAAACGTACGATGATTTAAAATTTTTCTGGAAATATAGGCTTTCGAATGCGAAGTGTCAGATTTGAAGATGGCCGACCAATATGGCGGCCATAACGATAGAAAGTGCATTAAGCATGTGTATAAAAATACAGAATAGCTATAAAAAATTCTGAAAAAATTCATGCAGTAGCTTGTCTGACTAGCGGTTCAAATTCTACGATCAAACTTTTAAAATTCAATATGGCGGATCCAATATGGCGAACGAAATTTCAAAAATCAACGGATCCATACAAAATTTGGTATACGGGGGTTTTTCAAGTTGCTAATCGGGAATCCGGGGTTAAATTTACAAAAATTGAAGATGGCGGATCTAATATTGTTCAGAAATAATGTCGACAATAAAAAAATCTCACGACATTTTACATAAAATTATAAACGGAAACTATTCTTGATGATTTTTTCTTTTATCGCGTAATTTCCGAATAAGAAATTCTCTAGTATGTAAAATCAGAAGTTCACACGAGGCAAAGTGTGTCGAAGTATATTTCTTCCTTATCCTTGGATTAGGTAATCGATAAAGCATCGTTGATACTCACGAAAACATATTCATAAACGTTTTTGCTTCCCTTGCTGGGAATAGTTATTGTATTATATTAGTCGTTTTCACGACTACCCGTCAGAAAAGTGATTTTCGACATTCGAATCGTTTTCACAACTACTCTTGCTGGAAATAGTTGTCGTATCTAAATCAGTCGTTTTCACGACTATTCTTGCTGGAAATAGTTTTCGTATTTAAATCAGTCGTTTTCACGACTACTCTTGCTGGAAATAGTTTTCGTTTTTAAATCAGTCGTTTTCACGACTACTCTTGCTGGAAATAGTTTTGTGTTTATGGAAATAGTTGGAAGTAATTTTGAGTAGTCGTACATTTTCGTACGTCTTCTCAATTTTTGGATAGAGGGGGGGGGGGGTAAAAGTGACGTGAAACGTCTCATATATATATATTTTTTTTATTTATTTAACAGAAATTATACAAATATTCATAATGCAGTTAGTATCAGGATATAAGAGACTATATCCGACCTAGTTGGCATCGTATAGAGGTACACAAAACACCTGTACATAGGTCTGGCAGCTTACACACTAATACAACACTTATACTAAACTTACATGCTAAAATACAGTTGATTTTTAGCTATATGCTATATTAAAATATATTCAAAATTCAACTTTTACATAAACTCTTATAAATTTTAAAAAAGAAATTAGCTTAAATTAATCTAGAATTTCTGGCTCTTCCATATATGTCAGTATTTTTTTTTATGCATTGATTTTACAAAAATTATGTTATAAGGTATTCATTTTTTCTTTCTTTCTTTTTTCTCTTTTTCTTTGTACCAGTTGGTAATTTTTGTTTTTATATTTTTATTACTAAGATTTAGCGTTCTTAATTCATTTGGGAATTCATTAAATACTTTCATATCAATAATAACATAAATTTTTGAAGTTTATTGACTTATTGATTTCTGGCATTAAAAGACTTTTATTTCTTGTAACGCTATTTGAATCTAGAAATTTCTTCCTTTAAATCATCGTAATGAAACGTAACTGAATCTATTTTAATGTTATCTTTGATTCGTAATGGTTGGAAAGTATGATTTTTTGATTTGTCAATTATTTTTATGATTCTATCTTGTAGTGATTCAAGTTTCTTAAGTACATTATCGTAAGCACCTCCCCAGGCAATTATATCATAGTTAGCCAAGCTGTTAAAAAATGCGTAATATAGAGTTATTAAGTGTTTAGATTCGAGAATCGGTCTTAATTTATTAAAAACCAAAAGTAGATATCTCGTTCTTTTAGCAATATCCGCTATAGCGGATAAACATATATGGGATAAACATATATGTTTATCCCATTTCATATTACTATCTAAATATCTATTATTATACCTAGATATTTGGAGTAGTATACTCTTTCAATTTCCTTATTGCCTATAAAAATTTTTAAGTTATTTGGCACACTATTGCTATAAATTCCAAGTGCCACGAACACAGTTTTTTTCACATTTAAAGATAATTCATTTAGTGCTATCCAAGTACTGACGTCACTTAGTAACTAGTTCGTATTATCCTGTGTTTGTTCCCATGTACACCCCATACTTAATATTACTGTATCATCTGCACAACAGATGATATTTTTTTTGGGCATAATAGTTAATAAATCATTAATATCAATTAAAAATAGTAGCGGTCCCAAGATTGTCCCTTGTGGTACTCCGGTTTCTACAGGTAGTGCCTTACTTACATGGTCTTTGATTTTTACTACTTGAATTCTTCCATTAAGATAGTCTTTTAATAGATTTAATACTATTTCCCGTACTCCATAAGTTTCTAGTTTTGATAATGGAATATTACGATTAACGGTGTCGAAGGCTTTGGCTAAATCCAAGAAAGTTGCAATAGTCGGTATACTGTTGTTCAAATGGTTGTAAATAATACTTGTAACAAGGGTATTATTTTTTTTAATAATTTAGCAATGTTGGATATTAATGATATGGTCTGTAGTTAGTTGCGAGATGTTTATCCCCTGATTTGAAAATAGGTACTATTTCTGCCATTTTTAGTTGTTTAAGCCATATCGACTTTTCGATACATAAGTTAAAAATATGTTCAAGTGGGATAATTATATACTTATTTAAGTTTTTTAAAACTTTTGTATTTATGCCATCTATTCCTCCTGCCTTGTCTTTCATTTCCGAGATATTCATGAGTATCTCGTTACAGTTGGTGGGGTTTAGAAATATGGTAGATGTGTTTGCTTCTGATAATTTATACTTCATTTTGGGTTTTTCAATTTCTTTTGCTAATTTCGAACCAATACTACTGAAAAATTTATTGAAATTTTCCGCTATACATTCTGTTTCATAAATATTGTTTTGATTTTCTGTTAAATAGTCTATCTTCTTAGCGTTCTTATTCTTTGTCTTATTAATTTTTTTTTTTAACGAAATCCCACATTTTCTTGTTGTTATTACTAGCTTTTTCAAATTCTTCTTTATCAAAGTTGTATTTTGCTGCTGTTATAACTTTATTAGGTCATTTTACATAGTTTATATATTGCTGCTTCAGATTTTCATTTTCAGAACTATTTTTCCATTTTTGAGAAAGTATTTCTTTAGTCAAGCAGGATTTCATAATGCCTTTAGTTATCCATTTGCTTCTCGGTGTATCCTTCTTGGTTTTCTTAACTGCTGTGGCTTTTCTTAATGCTGTCTTGATATTGCTGATTAGCAATTCAAGCGCCAAGTTTGGATCATCATGTTCAAATATAACGTTCCAATTAATTTGTTTGCTACGTAATTTAGCTTATTGTAATTAACATAACTATAATACTTTTTAGAGTCGTTTTTTCCTTTTATAGTTTTTATTGAGATCATCAGTGGATAGTGATCCGTTATTCAAGGAATAAACTTAAAAGAATTTATCGTCGCTTCCCGGTTAAAAGGCGTTATTTAAAAATCGGCCTGAAAAAGGCGTTATTTGGAATTCGACCTGAAGAAGGCGTTATCTTGTAATCAATCTGAAAAAGGCGTTATCTAGAAATCGGCCTGAAAAAGGCGTTATCTCGGAATGAACCTGAAGAAGGCGTTATCTCGCGCGTAAATTTTTTTTACTCTAATTTAAGTTGGCAACACTGTCAACATTTTCTTTATTTAATTTCAGAAATATGTTATATGATAATAGTGTACAATTTTTTAAGATAACTATACAAATGCGGGGCGATAGTAAAATTAATATTTGTTTTTTTTTTATTAACGATTTTTTTTATACAATACTATATTGATTTTATAATAAATATATAATAAATATTTGTAATAACCAATATTATATAATTTTTTTTTAAACACACCTCCCAAACAGATTTTTTCTACTACTTCTTTATACCATAAAGGAACGGAAAGTACTCGTGTACAATCCAAAACGACATCCCTTTTCTCGACAATGGGAATAAGAAAAGGTTTTTTCTTAATTCCAGAAACAAATGCTAAAAAATGGCCCTTTTTCAAATGCTAACCATTTCCCTTTATTCTTATATTTAAGATACACCAAAAATGTTAAAAAGCGGTAAAAGCAACATCTCCAAACTCATGTAACTTTTAAGCATGTGTAAATTACCGTACGAGCCGAAGGCAAGGCTGGCAAACATGTGCTTTGGATGGCCCTCTTTATCCCTGTGTTGCGTATATTATTTTTCACCATACCCGGGCCAATCGAGCGTCAATCTTCGCGCGTGCATAATTTCCTTCTTTATGCACGAGTAGCGTACACACTATTTTTCCTCACAAGTTACGGAATTACATTACGCAACGAGTGCGCAAAATAGGTCATTCCCGCACGAGTCGAGTTTGTCGCGCGAGCACAGCACGGGCGATATATAAAAGAGACGAGTGCGGGTGATCTATTGCGCACGTGTGACGTATACTATTTCTCCTAACGAGCTGCGCAGAGTTCGATTTTGCACACTTATAGTTCTGAAATAATTATTTTCGATACAAGTGCGAAAAAGTGATTTTATCCTCGTGTGGACGTTTGCGCCCTAGCGAAGCGGAGGGGAAAAGGCCATACAAGGACAAAATTACTTTCTCACTCGTGTATTCAACACTATTTTTTGACACGACGCGTGAGAAGCTTGATTTAGGGCATGCTTTTTTATTAGAGCGTGTACGAAATGGAGCGTTACGCACGGAGTGTTAAAAAGTTCGTTTCCGAACGGCAACGTGTTCGGAATAGTATGTTACACAACAAGGGAGGTAAAGAGTTGGCCAGTCCAGAGCAGGTGTAAATTGCCAGGCGAGACGAAGGCGAGGGTGGCAAACACGTGCTCTGGGGTGGCCCTCTTTACCCCCATGTTGTGTATACGATTTTTCATCATACCCGAGCCGAAAATACCACATTCGCGTTTCGGAGCCGGGAGCGAAAGTGGTACTTTCAGCCAGGTTATGGTGAAAAAACGAACTTTCCGCACGCCGTGGGGTATATATTTCTTTACACTTTGTTTATTGAAATAATTATATTAATAAAATTGGGAATAAGAAAAGGTTTTTTTCTTAATTCCAGAAGCAAATGCTAAAAATTACCCTTTTTCAAATGCTAGCCAATTCGGCAGGAAAAATAATACAAAAATAAAAAAAAGAGATTTAAACTCGAATTAAACTAGAAAGCGAGATCTTTAATTTGCTTTGTATTATTCCTTTAAAAGTTACGTGAGTTTGAAGATATTTTAAGATACACCAAAAATGTTAAAAAGCGGTAAAAGCGATATCTCCAAACTCATATAACTTTACAAGAAATTAACATTTTTTATTTTTACAAAAAAGTAAATGAAAGCTCTCGCTATCTAGTTTAATTATCTTTTTTGCCTTAAAAACAAGAGCTACTTTTTTTGTAGATTTACTCATATATATATATATATGTGTGTGTGTGTGTGTGTGTGTGTGTGTGTGTGTGCGTGTGTGCGTGTGTGTGTGTGTGTGTGTGTGTGTGTGTGTGTGTGTGTGTGTGTGTGTGTGTGTTATAAAATCAATATAGTATTGTATAAAAAAAATCGTTAATAAAAAAAAAACAAATATTAATTTTACTATCGCCCCGCATTTGTATAGTTATCTTAAAAAATTGTACACTATTATCATATAACATATTTCTGAAATTAAATAAAGAAAATGTTGACAGTGTTGCCAACTTAAATTAGAGTAAAAGAAATTTACGCGCGAGATAACGCCTTCTACAGGTTCATTCCGAGATAACGCCTTTTTCAGGCCGATTTCTAGATAACGTCTTTTTTAGGACGAATTCTAGATAACGCCTTTTTCAGATTGATTACAAGATAACGCCTTCTTCAGGTCGATTTCCAAATAACGCCTTTTTCAGGCCGATTTTTAAATAACGCCTTTTAACCGGGAAGCGACGTTATATTCTCAAGTTCAGTTTTTAAGAACATATTGTCAATACATGTTCCCAAATTTGAATCTTGAGGATTGGATCTAGTAATACCATTAAAATAAGGTATGTAGCCCAATTTGTGGAGATTATTCTTATACTCTGTAGTTGGTTGGTTATTGTCCATCAAATTAATATTGAAATCACCAATTAAAAAGTGATTTTTGATATTTTTATTACTTTTTAAAAATATAAGTAGATTTTCAACAAATTCTTTTTTTGTTACGTTGGGACATCTTAATGAGGTTATTTTCAACTTTCTTCTTACTTTCAGATTTATATTGAGAAAATTTACTCTACCTGCCTCTCCGGGGGTATGCGTTGAGTTAATGTGTTCATTAATATACACAATTACACCATCTGATTTATTTATATAACTGTGATTGTAGTACATATCATAATTGTAGTCATTTAGATTATACAATTCATGGTGTGGTAAAAAGCCTGTTTCTGCACAAACTATTATATCTGGCTTGGTTTTAAAGTTTTGGATGAAGATTTCAAGATTTTTATGATTTGTTTGTAAGCCTCTAATTTTGACAAAAAGAATTGACAAATCATCAATATTCATAAAATTTTTTATAGATTCAGTATTAAATAAGATTGTTTCATATTTATCATTAAATTAAAATTCTAAATCCATTATTGTATTTATATGTCTTGTTGATTTTGTGAGTTTACTGTTTTATTGATTGTAGGTAAGTTAGTTTCCTTGTCAATGACGTTACCCTTTGTGTTATTTGCTGTTAATGTAACTTTTTCGTTAGGTGCTTTATCATTAGATTTTAGTTGGTAAAGAAGATTTCCATTAAATCCCAGGAATTTTGGTATATTTGGTGTAATTGGATAATCAGTTGTTCTAATCTTTTTATTAATTATATGCTTTAGGTACTCACATTTTTCTGTATCCGTAGCTATATGTTCTGTGTTTCTTATTAGGTTGTATTTTTTATTTCCATAGTAACAAATGGTATATTTAATTTTGTGTTTTTCAAGGCAATCTTTTGTAAGGTGATCACCCGCACAACGTAGGCAAACATTTTCATTTTTACATTTATTTCCGCTATGGCCAATTCTACCACACTTGAAACAAGTTCTTATGTTGATGCCGTCGTAAGCACGACAACATTGATAATATATGTATAATTTGTAATTGTTATTCCGTATTGTTTGAGAATGCCATCATTTATAATGAGGACATGCTGTGGGTGTTTACAAAATAAATTGAGAGCCAAACACTTTAGTAAATTAAACTATAATATATTCAAAATAACAATAAAATATAATGGTAATTACATATTTACATGAAGGAGCGTCAAAATTGATTGAAAGTTGATATAAAAGTTATTGCAAAATTAATATTAATGTGTGTGAAAATGTTACAATAAATCGGTTGAGTGTATGCCTGTTACATAATTATTTGAGTGTCTGAGTGTTACAAAATTCTGTGTAAGTGTATATGAGTTGTACAAATTGCGTGTATGAGTTTTTCTAAATTACGTTGAGAGTCACTGATGAGAGTAACCATGCAATAAATAACACAATTAAATATTATTGAGTTGATTGTGGTTGAGTTTTCTGATGAGGTGACACGATTAGGTATTATTGATCCAATCATGACTGAGTAATTCCTACTGTACCGCGTGGTTATGCGTTCCGTATAGCAGTGCACCTTTGTATAAAATGGCCGCATGTAATTGAGTATTTACCTTTTCGCACGTAGCGTTGTATTAATCGCCTATGCTTATGAGTTGGTCCTGTGATGGTGACTCCGTAACGATGATGTGCAGTTGAGTAAAGCCGTAAGTTGAGATGATCACGTGAGGAAGCCGTTGAGCTGAGTGCAAGGATGCGAAGCAGCCGAGGAGGGCAGCCAGATAAAATCCATAGTTGAGAAAGCAGCAGTTGAGTGTTGCGTAGTGGTTGTTGAGAGGTGCCGCGGCCGCCTCTCACGCTGCAAAATGATTGCTAGCTTCGCAGCGATTATATTAATCCGGAAGGTGTGAGAAAAAGCCGATTGCGATGCACAGAAGCAGGTGAGTTGCGCCAAATGAGAAAAGCCAGTGAGCAGATCCATTTGAGAGAGCCAGTGAAGTTTCCTCGCTGAGAACCGCCGCCAAAATGCAGCAGAAGCCGCGTGAGATGTTGCCACGTGGTGTGCTCGAGGCATCAAGCGCCGGTGAGAAGATGCCGTTTGAGTAGCTCTGCCGTACGAGAAGTTTCCATGTTGCCGGCTATACCGTGTGAGAGACACTGCTGCGTGAGAACATGTCGCGCGAGACGACGCTGCATGAGATGTCCATGTTGAGAGAGAGAGAGAGAGAGCGATCACTTGAGTTGATCCACCATGAGAATTGCCGAAGGTGTGAGTTTCTCCACGTGGTAGACCGTAACATGGATGGATTTTGAGTAGAGTGAGAATACCGTGTGAGTTAGCCATGCGGCCTCGTGGCGAGCACGCCGTCCTGACTAATAGAGAGAGTTTTACTCGACTGTGCGAGAATGCCGTGTGAGTCGGCATTGCGGCCTCGTGGCGAGCACGCCATCCTGACTAATAGAGACTGAATGAGTGAGCACTTCCGTCTTCTTCCTCGCCTCGTTGTTACCGAGGAGTGAGCCAAATTAGCGTCTCTCTCATTTACATGTGTAAACGTGAGAGAGACAGTATGATTTCTGCCATACTCGGCTAATCAGTGTAGCGATTCAGCTGTTCCGCAGAGAGCAGCTGATGAGTGCTGCCGTCGCGCGGCCGCCTGCTGAGTTATCCCTCAGTCGCGCAACAGTGGGAAATTCAAAACATTGGTATTTCCCAAACACGTATGAATGTGTATGTCTCAGCTGATACTGTTATTATGTCATTTTTCGTTTTCCTTTTCTTATTCTCAAATATATGCTCCACAGTACAGAAGTAATCTGTTCCTTCAAAATTTCTATGATTTATGTCTTCTTCAAGTGCGTCCCTTTCCATGTTATTATCAATATTAAACAATAATAATCTTGGATTTTTGAGTTCTGCTTGCTTAACATTGAAATCATGTCCTATTTTATTTTTCAGTAATTCCTCCATTTGTGGTACATCTTCTTTGTTTGCACATTTAATTATAATAGTACCAACTTCATTTTCGTTTATTTTTCCAACTGATAGTATTATATTATTCAGTAGCCTGTTCACAACTATATTATGTGCTTTCTTTTTCATATCATGTATCTTAGCTTGTATAATGATAGGCGGCACGTGGCTTACTAACCTCTTGTCTCATGTTACAGCACCAGTATATGTTATCTGTTCTATAGATATTCTTTCTTTAATTAGCTTTAATTCATTTTTAGTTTCATTAAGAAGTTCTTGTAGTAGGTTATTTTTATCTCTCATTTCATTTACTAATTCTTTGTATAATATAAGATTTGCTTGTAAATTTGTGTAGTCATCCTCTTCTTTTCCTACAATCGTTAAATTCAGTCTTTCCAAATTTTCACCCACAACTGAATCAGCAACATTACTTAAAATACTTTCTTGTACTTTTTTTGTTCACTTAGTTTTATTTGAGCAATAATTTGTCTTGCTGTATTGTTTAACACGTTTTCGTTATATTTTGAGGTTAAATCTATGTCACTATGCTGTGGACAGATCACTAGCACGTTCGTTTTATGTATATATATATATATATATATATAGACGTTTCAAAAAAGTGCCAGTCGCAGCCCCCTCACCTCCCTCGCGACCCCTCGCTTCCCCTCGCGCCTCCTCACTCCTCCCTCGCGCCCGATCGCGCCCCCTCGCTCCCTCCTAAGCCCCCGCCCCTCAGCGCCCCCTCAAAATAACGAAAAAATGTGATTATTTACATGTGTTTTGAGAATAGGAGCCAACCCCCTCAACGCCTCCTCGCGCCCCCTCACTCCTCCCTCGCGCGACCTCGCCCCCTCCTCAGCTCCCCCCTCAGTTCCCCCCTCACCACCACCCTCAAAATAATGTCATTATTTTAATAGTTTTCGTCTAATATTTCAAATAGTATTCTTCGGCGGTTTCAACCTATTTTCGAAAAAATTACAACCATTTTCTAAAAAATTTGGAAATATTTTTAGAAGAATATAAATATAAAACTTTTCAAAGGATATAAATAAAATGCCGTGATTAAAAGGAGTCTAGGGTAGCGTAGATAGCAAGATTGTGATTAGCGACCTCGAAAGCCCCTGTATAAAAATTTTAAGCAAAATCTAAGCTTCCCTCGAACTTTTGACAGCAAAAAGATGAATCCTCTAGGGCAAGGCTTTTGATAATAGTCAAAGAACCTTCCAACTTTAAAACAATATGGATTTGTAGATACAAAAGTATTGCACTATGGTCAAAGAGGTGATTGCTCCTAGGCAAGGTTCTTATTAACTGTCAAATAACCTTACAAATTTACAATGTGGATATCACCGGCGTATAATTTTTCAACAATTCGTTGAAAAAACTTTCAGAAGAGTTGAATATATAGTCAGAAGCAATTCCTTTCGAAAAACTTTTAGAAGAATATAAATAGGATATCGTGATCGAAAAGGTGATTCCTCCATGATAAGGCCTTTAATGACAGTCGAAGAATATTCTAACTTCAACAAAGAAAACGTAAATTACGAGTTAAAATTAAAAAAAGATACGATAATCAAAGAGGTGGTTTCAATTACGTGTCTTTAACAAAAGACACGTAAATGTACTCCAAAGAAATAGACATTATGAGAGGAAAAAAATTATATGTTATAGAACTTCAAAAGGATTATTGAATACATTCAAGCTATAGAAAAAGCATGCACAATCATTTCTAAAGCTACAGGATAATCATACGATCGAGCTCAAAATGGTGGTTCCTCTAGCGCAAGGTTAATAGTTAAGGTATCTTCAAACTTTGACAAAGGAAACGTAATATTTTGGACCGTGTAATGTTCTATTTTAGATAGAAGGATATAAATGTATAGTCAGAAGCAATTACTTTCGAAAAACTTTTAGAAGGATATAAATAGAATACCGTGATTAAAATGGTGGATCCCCCAATGCAAGGCTTATGTTAATATTTAATATAATTACCAATGACTTACTAAAATTCTAGATGATCAATCAAGGAGATTCAAGACCGAATACATTAAGATGGGATCCTACACAAAAAATATATGTCGAAGGGAAAAGTATACAGCATGCAAGACATTTGGATGAAATAAACAAACAAGTACATGATCATATTAATGAAGAAGATGAATGTGATTTAATTAATCAAATCAATGAATGCACTAATGATATCACAAAAGGGCAAATACCATTGATTTGTAATCTAGAGCAAAATAAATATCATGAAGTAGAAAATTTAAAAGATGCCGTTGAACTTGACAGGTTAAACGAAATGGTGAAAAACTATGAAAAAGAAGAAAATAAGTATAATTAATATTATAATAACTTGCTTAAAGAGTAGGATATGAACTGTTATTTGTTGCTTATGGTACCAATTAAAATCATATGTATGGCTGTTGGCGAGGTATACCACTTAAAAAAAATCCCACGCGCGTTATGCTATTGAAAAAATGTATATGAAATATGGCTCTTCATGTAATTATTTCAATAGTTAAACAGTACCTCCAGGGTCGCGTGTAAAACTGTTTTTTGTTGTTTATGGTAACAATTATTAAAATAATAAAATATCTATGACATTATCAAACTGTAATTTTTATCAAAAGTATATAATTTAAAACATTTTTTATTATATTAATTTTTTCAACACATCGAAACTACAAAAGTGTGATATAGCTACTGAAAAATTAAATAAACCAAAAATAAAAATAGTTGGCATAGACAACTATACAGAGATGGACATTAAAGAAATGGAAAATGATACAAATACAAGAAACTTTAGTGACACAAACAAGGGTGGTTCAATTCTTCACATGTATACAAATGAAAAAACAAAACTTAGTTCCGTTATAATGGAAGTACCACTTGAAACATACAAGTTGATCAGAGAGAACAATAAAAGACTTTTTGTAGGACACCAAAGATGTAGAGTCTATGATCTGATAAATATCTCACCATGTTACAACTGTGGGAGGTTAGGTCATAACGGGAAAAAATGCAAGAACAAACAGATATACATAAAAGGTACAGTTAACCACGAAACAAACACATGTAATAGTGCCAAAACAGAATGCACTAACTGTATCTTTAGTAACAAAACATACAGAACAAACTTATATACTAATCATTCTCCATATGATATGAGTAACTGTGAAATACTTAAAAATAAGATTAAAAAATACATAGATGCAACCGATTACCCTATTAAACCTGAATTATCGACCTGGAAATCAGCAAGGCCGACTCAACTAAATACATGACGGAGGGTAGCTGCAGCTAACCTACTTAGCAGACCTGAAGTACCGACATGGAAACTACCAAGACCACTTACGCAAAATCTACGACAGTGGTCATCTCATCAATCTACAAGAAGTGTCTCTAGCCTTGGAACAAGCCCAAAGGCAACTCTAATAACACCAAATGCAACTAATGGATCAGAATCATGAAGTATTAGAAGACATACATAATCATGTATACCAGCAGGAAATTGCATATAATGATTTGAAGTCTCTTAATCGAGATAGAAAAGCAACAGATAATTTGATTGAAAATCAATCATATAATGATTTGAAGTCTCTTAATCGAGATAGAAAAGCAACAGATAATATAAGAGGTTTAAAGACTAATTATGAGAAATTGTAAATCTTGCATAAAAGGCTCAAAATAAAACCATATGTGATAGTATGTGCGGAAACCGGTAACTTATAACACTATTAATATTATCAACTGAATGGGTACAATATATATTATAACCATAGTCACATAAACAAATCAGATGGTGTAGTCGTATATGTAAAAAAAGATGTAACCCAGACAACCAATGTTATAGAACTGGGTAGGCTAAAAATACTAAATACAATCATAAACCTTCAAAACAATAGTCATTTAGAAATCTCATCTATGTACAGATCACATGATTTGCCTAATACAGAGTTTATTTTGGAAGTAAATCAATATTTGCAACTTAAGAGAAACGTTAAAAACCATTGGATAATAGGTGACTTTAATATAAATATAATGCTACTAAAAATAATATTAGTCAGAATTTTCTATACAATTTCCTTGAAAATGGCTATTACCCTGGCTTTACAAATACGACTAGATCATATAATATAACTACTGATAGTGGAACATGCATAGACAATATTTTTATAAAAACTAGCTCAATAAATGCAAAAGCTTTCAAACCACTTAAACAGTGACCACTAGTGAATACAGACATGGAAAAAAACAACTAATTATTCATTAAATTACAAAAAAATAGTTATTATAGCAGGCCAAAAATATTGGACTGAATACAAACAAATCGAGGATCCAAAAGAAGCAATAAACCTCTTTATAGATGGAATAAAACAATGTCAAGAAAAATCAAAAAGGAACCCGGTTAAAAACAATAATGTACCTAGAAATGAATGGATTACAACTGCATTACTAAAATCTTGTAAAAAAAAGGACAAATTATATAAACAACTTAAAAAAGATCCAAAGAATGTAAGTTTACAAAGCGAATATAAAAATTATGTTAAATGTCTAAACAAAGTTATAAAAGATGCCAAATTAAATACGATAAGGATCTTATAGAGAAAAACTCAGGTAATCCAAGGCAACTATGGAAAATTATAAATTCCAAACTTGGTAACAAATGTAAAAAAGATAATAATATAAGTGAAATATATGATGAAAACATGGAGATAGTAAAAGACCAATCTAAAATTGCAAAGATCATGAATGACTATTACGGCAATATGGACAAAGAAATGAGCGATTACTGCTCCAAGTAATACTTTTATTCAACTGCCACCTAGCAACTTAAATTCAATATTCCTAAATCCGACAAATGAAATTGAAATTAAAAAAATAATTGAAAATTTAAAAATCAAGAATGGCGGAGTTGATAAAATAAATGCTAAGATACTCAAAACAATATCTGATCTTAAAGCAGATACTTTAGCACATATCATCAATAAATGTATTGAAAAGTCAATATGGCCGGATGCGCTAAAAGTTGCTGAAGTGGTACCAATTTACAAATCAGAAAAAAAATTAATAGTTAATAACTATAGACCGATATCATTAATATCGAATATTGCAAAAATCTTCGAAAAGGTAATCTACAAAAGAATTTTTGATTTTATCAACAAGCATAAAATACTAAGCGAAAAACAGTTTGGCTTTATTAAAAACAAAGGAACCAGAAATGCCCTAAGCTATATTACAAAAAGGATCTATGAGAATTTAGATAGAATAAACCCATAATAGTCGCATTTCTAGATCTAGCAAAAGCCTTTGATACAGTTGATCATAATATCTGTGGCTTCCAAGAATAACGACCTAACCCACTTGGGGGTCAAAATTGAGTTAGCACCGGAATTTATACCTTCTATCTACCCTTTTTCATATAGACTTAGTCCGGAAATCTGAAACACGTTCAACGAGCAAATATCAGCTAAGTGCATAACCACTTAACTGCACCTGTGCCCGGAAAAACCACTTAACTGAATATTTATATTTAATTAAAAGCACCGTTTTGAAGTTAATACTATACAATAATAAATAGATTATGACATATCTATTTTTAGAGCAACAAAGATCAAAGGTAATAGATAATAGAAGGTAACACAACAGCTTTGATTGCCGGGCGATGGGGCGAGTGTGCATAAACAGTAACCGAGTAACGTTCGGTATTCGAACGTTCGGTTTACCGAATTCCGTTGACTTCACGCATATTCCGTTGGGAGGCACATGCGTGCGAATGAATATTTAAAAAAGAATTCGTATTCTATGTTTTAAGTGTAGAAATAACTATGTTAGTTATCTTATTTGAACAATTTCCCTAAACCGCTTAACTGCACAGTTACCGAAATAACGGCTTAACTGCATTATTTTGTTTGTTTATAAAAAGAATAAAAATGTATTCTAGTAGCTGATAATGGAGTTCGAAAGATATTCGATACCTTTGTAAATGTCTACTGTTTATGTTTGTTTATGACTCACCTCGCGCATTTCGATCTTACATATGAAATGTCATGACAGAAATTTTAAAACATCGATTTCTCGGAAACATGTACAAGTGGGTTAGATCGTTATTCCTGGAAGCCACAGATATACTTCTTCATAAGTTGCAAGCGTACTGGATAAGAGGCAATGCTTATAAATACATGCAAAGTTACTTAACAAATAGAAAGCAGAAAGTAAGAATTGACCAAAGTGAACGTGAACCGATAACAATAACGATGGGAGTGCCCCAAGGAACAATCCTTGGGCCTCTACTTTTTATATTATATATCAATGATTTACTGATAAAAATGCCAGAAAACTCAATTTTATCATATGCTAATGACAGTGTAGTCATATCGTCAGGTAAAACCTGGAAAGAAGTTGAAAGGGAAATGAATAAATATCTTGAAAAAGTAGTAATATGGCTCGCATTGAATAAACTGTCATTAAACATAAGTAAAACTGTGTACATAACTTTCGGGAATTACTGTGACAGTGTACCAAAAAATCTAGATATTTATATTAACAAAGAAAAATTAAAGATAGTGGACTCGTGTAAATATTTAGGAGTGAATTTTGATTACAATCTAAAATGGGATGAACATATTAACTACCTAATCAAAAAAACAAGTTATTTAAATTTCATCTTCCACAAAATTAATAAATTTATGCAAATAAATACTTTAAAAGTCATTTACTATGCGTTTTTTCACAGTGTAATTAACTATGTGACAATTGCCTGGGGGGTGTATATAAAAACAATCAACATTTGCTCCGAAATATTCAAAACAGACTACTTAAACTAGTTTTTAAAAACACTTTCGAGCAAAATAAACCGATGAATATTAAGCAACTATTCACATGGGACTGCTTAAAATATTATTACAACGAAATGAAAAATATATTCACAAACTCAAATAGTAAGACAAGAAATAAAGCTATTTTATTACCAAAAATTGACAAAAGAGTAAGCGAAAAAAACAATCACATAACTGCAATAAAAACATTCAATCTACTGCCAAACGAGCTCAAAACATTAAATATAGACAAAAGACCCACTATGTACAAGTTAAAAAAATGGATTGTGAAAAATATTTATTGAAAACGAGTTGAATTTTCTTTGAATATGATTTGACACTATAACTTTGTTATAGGAACTCAAGTAAAAAATTTAGATAATTGCATATAGCATATATACATATTACTGCTCTAGAAATTTTATTATACTGTTAAAAAATTAGAGATGTTTTACTTAATAGTGTTTAGAATTAGTATTAGTTTTAGTTTTAAGTAACTTCATACTCCGGGCCTGCGAACAGGAAATTTATTTTCCTCTGCAGGGTTACCACAATGTAACGTACTTCTACAATGTACTATGGATAAATAAATAAAAATTAAAATTAAAAAAAAAATAAAATCGCGGGTTGGCGAGCGGAGCGAGCAGGGGGGCGAAGCCCCACTAGTATATATGAGGCGTTTCACGTCAGCTCTCCAAGCGCGGCGCGCGAGCGCGAAATCATGCTGTTTTCAGCTTGTATTTGAAGGGCTAAGATGTATCTAAAAAAAATAATCCCCAAGTGATTTCGATGTATTTTTTCCTCAGCTTTCCGATGGTGCTATTAGTTTCTCAAAATTTTTCAATTCTAAGTATTTCTTGAATAATATCTCGAAAAAATAAAAAAACCCCTATCTAGAAAAAGGCTATATCCTTGTAAAATTTCCTCCTCTTTCGATCTAGCAGGTCAAAAAAAATATTAAAAATATAGTTTTTGAGATATAACACGTTTTATGTTTTTTTGAGGTTAGAATTGAAAAATTTTGAGAAACTAATAGCACCATCGGAAAGCTGAGGAAAAAATACATCGAAATCACTTGGGGATTATTTTTTTTAGATACATCTTAGCCCTTCAAACACAAGCTGAAAACAGCATGATTTCGCGCTCGCGCGCCGCGGCTGGAGAGCTGACGTGAAACGCCTCATATATATCCATTTCCACCCAAGAGGTAGATAGATAGGCGCGCTTTCTTTATAGAGGTTTCCCTTTTTTTACTATCTTTGAATTCATTTTCCATTAAATATTTCATTGTTTTTTCATAATAAAAAGTTAGTAAAAAATGGCTATTACTTTGTTAAAAAAAATGTAAAATTTTCAAGTATTACTTTTGTTCTATTAAATAAACATATGTCATATTTTTAAACATTTTTATAGTTATTTAATTAACATAAATTTTTCATACAAAAAATCATACAGAAAATCAACAAAGAATTATTTTTGACGAAAATAACGAGACTGAAACTTTAGAAAATTATAAAACAACATTAACAGCATGGTTTGATTTAAATAAAAAAGATAATTATGCAAGGAATATAAAATATGTTAATATACCTAAATATTACAACTTTAAAAATAAATGTTGGATCAAACGAAAACGAAATCAAGAAAATTATATAATAGGTCGTTTAAATATTGTTTCTCCAAAGGATGTTGAACGATTTCATTTAAAATTAATTTTAAATCGTGTTAAAGGTGCAATTTCGTTTCAAGATTTATGAACGTATGAAATAATTACATATACAGAGAAACTGCAATAAAAATGGGTTTAGTTGATGATGACTTACAAATAAAAAATATTTTTAAGGAAGCTTGTGACGCTATGCTAGGATATCAACTACGTCAATTTTTTGCTTGGTATTTACTACCTGAAAATATTAATGGTAATAATATTTGGAAGGAATTTAATAACTTTTTCATAGAAGATTTTAAAGATGATAAATTAAACAATGCCCTTATACAAATAAATGAAATATTATCATTAAACGAAAAATTATGTATACATTTTGGATTGCCTGAACAAATTAAAGCCTTAAAAATTGAAAGTAATGAAGTTAATAAGACTGAAATTTTATTCTGTGAAGAAATGTTTAGTAACATGTATACTCAACTAAATTTAGAACAAAAGTATATTTTTGAGAAATTATTAAATAATGAACATAAGATTCATTTTATAGACGGTCCTGGTGGTTCAGGTAAAACATTTTTATACAAAATATTAAGAGATGTTTGTAATAATAATTTACCATTTGGGGGGAAATTAATTGTATTAGGAGGAGATTTTCAGCAAATTCTTCTAGTTATTAAAAATGGTTGTGGATACACAATTATACAAGAAACAATAAAATATTCAGATATTAGGCCATTTTTCAATATAAAGAAGTTAAAAAAAATATTCGTTCTAACAATGAAGAATTCGCTTCATTTTTATTAGATATTGGAGAGGGAATAATTAATCCATTCAAAGTACCAAACCGTTGGGAAACTGACGATGTTTGTTTGAAAATATATAAAGATATAAATTATAATTTATCTATGAATGGTGTCATCTTAACGTCTCATAATGAAGATTCAACTATTCTGAATAATAAAATATTAAAATTGATCGATAGTGATGAAATGACATTATAGTATAGATACTGCTACATATGAAGGTGTTGATCAATCAGATGATAATATTTACATAAATTTTCCTATTGAATATTTGCATAATATTCGCGAAGGTTTACCTCCACATAAATTAAATCTGAAAATTAATGCGATAGTAGTGTTAATAAAAAACTTAAGTATAAATGATGGTTTATGCAATGGAACGCGATTAAAAATAACTAAACTATAGATGTAGGAATCATAATAATATATTTATTCAAAATGATTCGGAAAATACAGAGGAAATTATCAATATTGTATGGAAAGAAATTTTTGATGAACAATTATAATTATTCTTATATTATTATTATTCTTTATAATATTTATATTATTTCAAGGTATATAAAATTAAAAAACATGGCAGACCAAGGTGATGTAAAACCAATACCATTACATCAGGATCCAAAAGAAAAAAATTTATAGAAGTTCACACCATTAAACAAGCTCAAATTTTAGACGATTTTAATAAACAGTTGTTAGAACATGACCACAAGGACAATAATTATATGAACAATTTAATAGATGAATACAATAATCATTTAAACCAAAATAAAACAGAATTTCCAGTATTATGGGATCCAGAAAAAAAAATATGTCGAAGTGTATACATTGAAAGAAGAAAATCGATTGTCTGAATTAAATACATAAATAGAAGAAAATATAAAAGAAACGAATAAGTATAATAAATATTTAGAGGAATCATTGAAAGAATACAATTTAAATTATATAAAAAATCTAATTGAATATCTTAGTAGATAATTGGTCTGCTTTCAGCGACCTTCAAAATTGGTCTACTTTTATTGACTTTTAAATTAAAAAAAAAATGTCTTAATTGGTCTGCTATCAACGACATTATTAAAGAATGTTTTTAAAATCGGTCTGCTATCAGCGACCTTTAAAATTAGTCTCCTATCAACGATCTTCAAAACCAGTCTGTTATCAGCGACCTTCAAAATTGGTCTGCTATCAGCGACCTTCAAAATCGGTCTGCTATCAACCACCTTCAAAATCGGTCTGCTATCAGACCTCCAAAATTGATTAGCTTTCAAAAATCGGTCTGCTATCAGCTATAAATAAAATTACTAATGGGGGGTTGGCGAGCAGAGCGAGCAGGGGGTACCCCCTATTATATATATATATATATTATAACACTCTGCTGGGGATCAGGGCACAGGTACGCGCGTAATAAAACAATGTACTCTAACTACAACTTGAAGGACAAAAATACTTAATCTTTATTTGGAAAATCTTGTTTCTACTATTAGATACACTCTTACGGGCGCCAGGTACAAGCGTCACTTGTGCCAAACTATTCATCCGCCGGCTAGCTCGAGCCGGAAATGTATTCTACCTCTAGCTACAGCTTCAGCACTGGCTACAGCTGACTTGCGCGAGTCTGTTCGCGACTCTTCATATACGGGGGACTACCATCGGGGAGGGAATTAGAGGGATTTACTCTCGGCTAGGCGATGCTGCTCCTGGCTCTCTCTCATCTCTCTCTCGCTCTCTCTCTCTCTCTCTCTCTCGTTCGTCGCGCTCGTCAGTCCTGACTTGCCGACAACGCTGGTGGAGCTGGGTGACGGCGGTGGTTTGAGCTCGCGGACTGGCTGTCGTCGCTGAAGAACTGGGTGACGGCGACGAGCCCGAGGCGCAGTACCAACGGTTGCACGGGGAGGCGGAAGGTAACTGCACGGCCCGACTGTCGGCCTTCAAGAGCACGCGTCACCGCGGCAGGCGACAGAGTAATGCCGGCCGGCGTTGTCCACGCTGCTTTGCTCTCGGGTGGTCCGCCGATCGGCCGTCTTCTTCACCGCGGCGCGAGCGAGCAGTCCACACGGCTGCCGATGCTCGCGCACGTTGTCTCTCATGGACGGCCGACAGCGCTACGGCACAGGGCATCTCTCCCTCTCCTCTGGCGTCGGCTGCTGCTGTCAGCGGTCCGGGAGAGCGAGACTCGCTCTTGCTCCAGCTACAGCTTGTCCTCGCTGTAACTGCTGCTGGTGTCTCTCCGTCTCCTGGTCAGAGCTGGATACGTGAGGAAAAGAGCGTGGGAAGGAGTAGCTCGTGAAGAAAGGCAGCGGGGAGCGACAGGCACGCGCATGTGCGTGTGCACAACGTCGCGTGCCGAGGCGTAGCTCGCCGTGCACTGCACCCTTTTACTCTATTCTGCTGTGACGTGCATTTTGCCGAGTTACAATATATATATATACCGGGTTCCCAAACTAAGACATACACGAGATTTTCTCTCAGCCAAGTTGATAAATTCGTCAAAATCTGGGGGCCCTAGGGGTTTTCGGACCCAAGGAATCGAATGGCGCTGTCAAAAAATTCATAAAATGCCAAACACAAAAAGTAAAAAAATTATTTTTTCGAAAAATATTTGCGGTACGGCTTTTATGATAGTTTCTTGTAGTTTGTTCAATTTCGAGCCTATACCACCTTTACCCGATAGCATTTCATGTAATAATATTTATTTAACGCATTTTTTAAAATTGTATATTTTACTTTGGCTTGGACCGCAAACTCGCGTTCGAGAAAGCGGAATTGCGGAACTCGGAAAACGCCAGACTTTCCAAACTGTGACTCTAGCAAAGAAGCGGCAACTTCAACACGCAATATCTCATATCGGAGCGCAACTAAATAAAGCCAACAAACTATCTTAATCATTGGTACAACATAATAGCATGATATTCATGATGTTTTCATCAATAGCTATTGTTTCCAAGTACATATTATTACTGTAGCGTACAACGTAATACATAATTTGTAGGCTAGAGAGCAATGTTTACAAATGGTGAACATCTGCGACGGCGTCCAGAGATGGCGCCAGTGCGACTTACGTCGCAGCGTATGAACGCAGCGCGCGGAGTCACGGCCGTAAATGAGGTCGTGGTATCGCGCGTATATGCGTATCTCTGCAGTACTTATTTTCAAAGAAACTAAGCTAAAGAATCATAGTTTTGTTACTCGCCAAAAGTAATAATACCCAATTTGTCTTGCGCTTCCTTACTTCCTGTTAACACGAGATGTTCTTGTTTACACGAGATATGGACTGTCCAAGTTTTTTCCTCCCTAGGTGCGTAATATACTATTCATGAAAAAAGTAACGAAGCTTTCCAAATCAGACATACTTTTATACTGTTACGAGTGAGAAATCGCAAATAAATTAATAAATAATACACAAAATCATATTTATCCATATAACATCAGACAGTAACGTTACTATTTATAGTGATTAATAATTAATTTATTGTTATTCTTAGAATTTATTATTCATAACTTTTTCTTGAAATTACTATTACTATGAGTTTATAATTTTTTCGTAATTATTTATTCATAGTGTTAAATAATTAAACATAAACCTCCCAGCGTGAAAAAAGTTACTAAGGCCTAAATATTTCACATAGTATTAGCCAAGTATGGGCAAAATGTGGCCTATAAGAAACAATATATGGGCGAAGTACTGGCTTTATAATGTCACAGCGCCGGAGCCACATACTGTCTATCTTTAGATATATCTTGGGCAGCTATTGTCCATATATTGCTTATACAAATCAAATGTTTCGAAGAAATCCTAACTCGTAAAATCGAACTTATACCCCGACAGTTTTTTCAGAGCTTCTTCCAGATTATTAAGCAAACCTAGAAAAATATTACGAGCAAACTTTTACTGGGTGATAGAACGTTCAAAACTGCAGCGAAGTATTCTCTTGATTTTATGTGATTTTATGTATTTTATTTTTAATAAGCTTGAAGCTCTACCAATTGCTCGGTCGGTAATGTTAGAACTATGCCATCCCGTTAAGGTATGGTTGAAAGTATGGGCTAAAGAATTGCTGGTAGTATGGCTGGAAGTATAATGGTTAAAAGTATGGCTTAAAGAAGTTCGAAAATATTGGCAATATATTGAGTATATATTGGCAATATATTGGGAATATATTGGCAACAAATTGGCAACAAATTGGCAATCTCACAATCGTTACATACAAAATTATACACAGTTTGTACAAAGTTCAAATTTAGATAAAGTTTAAACAAAGTTTAGACCAAGTTCAGAGCAAGGTTATAGAAAGTCTCCAAGTCTTAATGAAAATCTCGCTTAAAGTGTCGCATACAACGTTTATATGAAGTTTAAACAAAGTTCAGGAAAAGTTCAGGCAAAGTTTGTACAGAGTGTAGATAAAGTTTGGATAAAGTTTAGATAATGTTTATACAGAGTTTAGACCAAATTTATACATACAACGGTTATAGAGTATAGCTGAAGTCTAGATAAAGTTTGAACAAAGTTTATACCCCGTTTAGATCAAGTTTATAGAATGTCTCGCTCGAAGTCTCGCTTGAGGACTCGCTTGAAGTCTGGTTAAAAGTCTCGTTCGAAGTCTCACTAAAAGTCTGGCTAAAAGTCCCGCACGAAGTCTCGCTCGAAGTCTCGCTAAAATTCTCTCTAAAATTCTCTCTCGAAGTCTCGCTAAAAGTCTGGCTAAAAGTCCCGCTCGAAGTCTCGCTAAAAGTCTGGTTAAAAGTCTCGCTCGAAGTCTCGCCAAAAGTCTCGCTAAAAGTCCCGCACGAAGTCTCGCTCGAAGTCTCGCTCGAAGTCTCGCTAAAAGTCTTCCTCAAAGTCTCGCTAAAAGTCCCGCTCGAAGTCTCACTAAAAGTCTCGCTCGAAGTCTCACTAAAAGTCTGGTTAAAAGTCTCGCTGAAAGTCTCGCTGAAAGTCTCGTCAAAAGTCTCGCTCGAAGTCTCGCTAAAAGTCTGGTTAAAAGTCTTGCTCTAAGTCTTGCTCGAAGTCTCGCCAAAAGTCTCGCTCAAAGTCTCGCCAAAAGTCTCGCTCTAAGTCTCGCTAAAAGTCTTGCTCGAAGTCCGGCTCAAACTTTGGCTTGAAGACTTTGAGACTTTCTATCAACTTCGTCAAAACATGTTGTAAACTATGTTTCAACTTTATCCAAACTATATCTCAACTTTATGTAAACTATGTATAAACTTTGAATGCAACGCTTTAAGCGAAACTTTCTATAAATTTTGTCTAAACTTGCTCTAAACTTTACCCAAACTTTATCTAAATTATATCTAAACCTAATTTAAACTCTGTATAAACTTGGTCTAAACTCTGTATAAACTTTATCTAAACTTTATCTAAACTTTATCTACACTCTGTACAAACTTTGCCTGAACTTTTCCTGAACTTTGTTTAAACTTCATATAAACGTTGTATGCGACACTTTAAGCGAGATTTTCATTAAGACTTGGAGACGTTCTATAACCTTGCTCTAAACTTGGTCTAAACTTTGTTTAAACTTTATCTAAATTTGAACTTTGTACAAACTGTGTATAATTTTGTATGTAACGATTGTGAGATTGCCAATTTGTTGCCAATTTGTTGTCAATATATTCCCAATATATTGCCAATATATACTCAATATATCGCCAATATTTTCGACCTTCTTTAAGCCATACTTTTAACCATTATACTTCCAGCCATACTACCAGCAATTCTTTAGCCCATACTTTCAGCCATACCTTAACGGGGTGACATAGTCCTACCATTACCGACCAAGCAATTGGCAGAGTTTCAAGCTTATTAAAAATAAAATACATAAAATCACAAAAAATCAAGAGAACACTTCGCTGCAGTTCATTCATATACACAGTACATATACACAGTGCATATACACAGTAAATGAAAATAGGATGAAAATATATTGATATAAAGTTATTTTTGTCTCAAAGTTACCATTTATTCATGCGTGAACGATTGTAATAGAAAATAATATAATTTTCCTTTAAAAGGTAAAAGAAAAGAAAAATTTAAATAAGACCTTGCTTGTGTGTATTTTTCTACGCGTATCGGCAGTTAAGACAATGCTTGTATTAATTTTACTTGAAAGTAAGAAATCTTATATCAGGTTTGGGAAAAATTTTTAAAAAGAAATACATGCTTAACTTAAGCCATGAAATGTATGTTAATTACTAGTCCAGAAAGGCAGTAGTATTAGAACATGTTTCAGTATGCGGTTAATTTCAATGGGAACATTACTGAAGTAAGGAAGCGCAAAACAAATTGGATATTATTACTTTTCAGTAACGAAACTATGATTCTTTAGTTTAGTTTCTTTGAAAATAAGTACTGCAGAGATACGCATATACGCGCGACACCACGAGCTCATTTACGGCCGTGACTCGGCCCGCTGCGTTCATACGGTGCGACGTAAGTCGTACTGGCGCCATCTCTGGACGCCGTCGCAAATGTTCACCATTTGTAAATATTGCTCGTTAGCCTAGAAATTACGTATTACGTTGTGCGCTACAGTAATATGTACTTGGAATAAATAGCTATTGATGAAAACATTATGAATATCATGCTATTGTGTTGTATCAATGATTAGATAGTTTGTTTACTTTATTTAGTTGTGCTCAGCTATTGCGAGTTGAAGTTGCCGCTTCTTTGCTAGAGTCACAGTTTGAAAAGTCTGGCGTTTTCCGAGTTCCGCAATTCCGCTTTCTCGAACGCGAGTTTGCGGTCCGAGCCAAAGTAAAATATACAATTTTCAAAACTGCGTTAAATAAATATTACATGAAATGCTATCGGGTAAAGGTGGTATAGCCTCCAAATTGAACAAACTACAAGAAACTATCATAAAAGCCGTACCGCAAATATTTTTCGAAAAAATAATTTTTTTACTTTTTGTGTTTGGCATTTTATGAATTTTTTGATAGCGCCATTCGATTCCTTGGGT